>JAKSZT010054487.1:46582585-46692908 GCA_026826555.1 Tolypeutes matacus | reverse complement strand
CTTATGTTTGTCTCTTGCATGTAAGCTTATCACACTTGTTTCTTTTTCCTAGTAAGTGTATTTGATTATTTTATGGACTAAATGTTCATGGAGGATTTGGATCACAGAAGGGTTACAATGGGTACTGCGGGGGATTATTGGGGGGAGGGTGTCTGGGGGGGGGTTCGTGGGGATTGGTTCAACTGAATATACATGAAAGATATACAAAACCATTCAAAGGATCGGGGGATGGGGCATGGTCACGATGGGTGGATAATCACACAATAAATGAGGGAATCTGAATTCCTAGCCTGGAGAGCTCTGCCACAATCTCCAAGGGAGCAGCAATAGTCCTCTGAGTGTAGGGACAGTCCCTGTCAAAATAGGATGACCCACTGATGTTTTGTGTTTTTTTTTGTTTGTTTTTTTTTATTGATGACTACCTTTGTGAGTCTTTGCTCTTGTAAATGAGACTTAGCCTGCAGTTGTGGGGTGCCTAAGGGTTGCCACCTGAGAGCCTCCTTGTTGCTCAAATGTGGCCTCTCTCTAAGCCAAACTCAGCATATGATTGCATTACTTTCCCCCCAACGTGGGACATGACTCCCGGGGATGAGCCTCCCTGGCAACGAGGGATTAATACCAAGTGCCAACTGGCAGCTTTGTGCAGTGGCAGTATCGTAGCCAATGAGGTTTATCCGAGGCACGATTATTGCTAATTGAAAACTTTTCCCAAGTGCCAACTGGCAACACAACTGGAAAAAGACCTTGAATAAAAGGGGGAAATGGTAAAGACAAATGAGTTCAAGTGGCTAAGAGACTTCAAAGAGAGTCAGGAAGTCATCCCAGAGGTAACTCTTACGCAAACCTCAGTAGGAGCTCATAGAACATCTAAGTGCCTATCACCCCACTCAGTGGGGTTCCTGAGAGCTCCGGAGACACCCTGGTCCTATATAAGGGGGGAGAGCCCCAGAGACTGATGCCTTATCAGTGGGTTCTATTTTGGAATCTGTGCTCCTGAGAGTGACAGAATTAGACTCAAATAAGTCCTCCCTGCACATGGTTCACCAGTCCCTTCTATTCAAACCTACATGTGATGCTGGAGTTTCTTAGGTATACTTCCAGAGACTGGAGCCTCCCGCCTACCTATGTGCCAGGTGTGCATGAAATCTAGGTGGAGCTGCAACTCCTACTCTACAGCTCAATGGACTCATCCAAGTCACCTGGTGAGGAGACAACGATGGGAAATGGCCATCCCAGGGAATGGAGAGGGCCTGCATCTGCAGGCAGGATCATCCCACCCACCATATCCATGGGATATAAGCCCTCTCTCACTTGGAGTTGGAGTGGACATCACCATCCCAGTCGCCTCTGGATTGGGGGAAGAACTATGGACTAGAGTGGACTTGATGGTCCAAGAAGCTCAACAAACCTGAGGCACATGAAATGCGAAGAAAACTACACCAAAGTGCAGTTTAATCAAACTTCCCAAAACCAGTGATGAAGAAAAAAATGTTAAAGCAGCCAACAAGACATGTTACATAAAGAGGAATGATAAAAAGGATGGCAGCAGATTTCTTTTGGAAACAATGCAAGCAAGAAGACAGTAGAAGAACGTATTTGCAGTAATGAAAGAAAAAAAAAAGCCCGTCAACTAAGAATTCTATATTCAACAAAAATATCCTTCAAAAATGAAAGTCAAGTAAATACTTTTCAAATGTAAAATCTGAACATATTCATCACTAGCTTAACCACATTACAAAAACAGCTGAGGTCCTTCAGACAGAAGGAAAATGATACTAGAAATATGGACCCACACAAAGGAACAAAGACTACCAAGAAATAGTAACTACATTTGTTAATATATTAAAACTCTTCATCAAAGAAGATATATGGATGCAAAATAAGTACATGAAAAGATAATTAACATCATTAGTCATCAGGAAAATGAAAATTAAATCTACAATGAGAAACCATTACGTACCTATTACAGGGGCTAATATTAAAAAGACTGATTATATCAAGCTTTGGCAAGGAAAACAGGAGGAACAGGACCTCCTATGTACTGCCTATATGTAAAATATACAATCACTTTAGAAAACAGTTGAGCAGTTTCTTAAAACGTTAAACATACACCTACTGTATGATCCAGTCATTCCACTCCTAGGTTCTTACCAACAGAAATGAAAGCCTTTGTCCAGACAAAGACTATAAATATGAATGCTGACAACAGCTTTATTTGTAATAGCCAAAACCAAGAAACAAACTGAATGTTCATCAACATGTGACTAGATAGACAAACTGTGGTGTATTTATTCAATGGAGTATCACTGAGCAATGTAAAGGAATAAACCATTTATACACACTACAACATGAATGGAATCTCAAAATAAGTATGCTGAGTAACAAGAGCCAGACCAAAGAATCATTCATGTAACTCATCGCATTTCTTTAAAATTCTAGAAAATACAAACTACTCTATGGTGACAGAGAGTAGGTCAGTGGTTACCTGGAAACAGAGTAGGTAAGTTGTAGGAAAGGATAGGAAGGAGGGATTAGCAAGGGTCAGGAAGAAATTTCATTATCTTTGTTGTGATGATGGTTTCATGGGCATATACTTATGTCAAAACTTATCAAATTGTACTCTTTAAACATAAACAGTTTACTGTATGTCAGTTATACCTCAATAAATCTGTTTTAAAATCTAAAACAGAAAAAAATAAAAAATAAAAAAAGAACAACAAAAAAAAAGATAGAAGGCGATGTCTGCCTGGTCTCTCCATCCTTCTTCCTTTGAAGTCTCCATGGGCCCAGCTTCTTCTGACCTCAGCTGTAGGCTGGCATAGGGCTGGTCTCTCAGGGCTTCCTCTATCAGTCTGGCATAGGACCTGCTTCTTTCCAGGCCTTATCAGCTGCTCAGCTGCAAATGACTCATCTCTCTTCCCAGGGCCACAGGATCAAAGTTCTCTCCTCTTCCTTGTCTATGGAGTTCTCTTTCTTCCTGTGTGAGTATCCATTTATTTCAGCCTACCAAGGGGGCGGGGACTCAACCGTGAAGTTCAGTCGAAGCCCTAATCTTAACAGGTAATTTAATCAAAGACATCTCAAGTGAATCTAATACAATTAAAGGAGAACATACTCACAGGAACAGACCAATTTACAAACATAATTTTTTCTTTTTTGGGGATTCATAAATAACATCAAATTGCCACAGTGTTGTTCCCACTTTTTGGATATTATGAATAATGCTGCTACAAACATTCATGAACAAGATTTTTTTGTGAACATGTTTTCGATTATCTTTGGTATATAGCTAGGAGTGGATTTGCTGGATCATATGACAACTCTATGTTTAACCTTTAGAAAAACAACCAAACTGTTTTGCAAAGCTGAATCAGTTATTTTTCAAGTTAATATTTCAATTGGAATATAAATTCCATATAAGCAGAAAGCAAAATGGACTAAGAAATTTTTTTTTTTTAAACCAAAAAAGTACAAAAGAAAACAAAACAGTAAGATGACAGAAGTAAGGTAAAAAAGAAAAACCATCACAGTAATATAAATATATGAAATATAATAGCTAAAAGGTAGACAACTAAAAATATCAGCTTTATACTATTTCCAAGACATACACCTAAAGCATATAGACATGAATAGGTTTTAAGTAAAAGAATGGTGGTGCACCTTCTATATTTTTCTTTATTTTTACTGGGAAGTCCCAGCTGGGAGATGGACGCCCAATTGTTATGTCAAAGCATAAATTGTACAAGGAGATAGTGAAGAACAATCTCTTACAACTATAAATTATATCCAGAAATTGGTGGCAAGGAATAAAACCAGATGACTTAATTCATATCCTGGATTTTAAACTTGTGCTATCAATATCTACATTCACATAAATACACTATAATTTAAGATGCACATGCTAGACATATGTATTTGAATAATAAAATATTAGTCACCTTTAATAAGAATTCTCCATATACTTGTCAAAAAGATTGTGCTCTTACCTATAGTTTGGAAGACTTCATTCATCAAAGCCTCATTCATTGCTGAAGAGCTGACATTTCCAATATGAGACCAACTTTGATATACGGCTTGCAGTAGAAGTGTCTGTGCTCTTGTAGCTTGAATTGTGAGGTTTGGAAGTTCAAATATACCTTCAGTAACAGGAACCTGAGATCGCTTGGACCTGCATAAGAAAATAGAAAGAATAATAATATGGCAAATAGCATTTACAAACAGATATATTTTATTCCCTGCAAGGGAATAAAAAGTATATATTCAATACATTTTAAAATTAAATTAAATCAGACAGACAAGCAATTCTGCTACTTGAAATAATTTTTACTATTTCAGACACTCTTTAATAATGATAAAATACAGAAACAGAAACTACAATTTCCACACAAGCACATTTGCACGCAAATATTATACTCAAGCAACTAGAATTTTTCACTCAAGTCAACTACCAAAGATAACAAAGATCTACTAGCTAATACTTATAAAACGTTTACTAGCTGACCTGCATTGTTCTAAATGTCTTATATCTATTAACTCATTAAATCCTGTCTTAATAGCCTTATATGGGAGATACTACATTATCCCTGGGATATTTTTCATATGGGGACAAAAGGACATGAAGAGATTAATGAAATTGCCAAATGTCATTCAACTAATAAGTAGAGAAATTGAGATTTAAATCCAGGCAATCTGACCTTGAGTCCTCCACTTCCTTTCACAGGTCCTATACTTTTTCTTACAAGTATTTATTATACTCTATCTATACTACATGCAGATCCCACTTAACAATGAAATGGAAAATTTATTTTAATTTTCTGCCCTATAATAGCTAATTAATTGAAGCTTTTTTAAAATATGATTTTCTCTTTTAATGAGGGGCCTCACAAAATTAAATTTTCCAAATAACAAAGCTTCACAGTAAGGAAACGTTTAAATACATCTGTGAGTAACAAGTAGATATTTAAAGTTAATGAAAAATGCAAGATAAAGGAGAAGAATGAAAAACTTATACATTACCTCAAAAGCCTCTCAATTTCACCTCTTACTCTAGCCAGGCCATGGAGACCAACTTCATGCAGAACACCACTGACATAGCCTAAGGCCATCCTACAGTGTGAGACTAAAGTGAGAACTACTCTGCACTGGTGTTCAGAGACAGGAAATGAAGGAATAAACGCTTCCTCCTTGTTTCCTGGCTGATAATTCTGAGATATTTTATAAGTCTCCTAGGAGTTTCCCAGGAGATGAAAAACCAGAGATAGAAATAAGACTGGAATAATTGCACAAAGCCATAATGAGCTCTGAGACACTATCAAGCAATCAAATATGGGTAATTGGAGTCCCAGTAGAGAGGAGACAAGTGGAGGGATTGGAACAGAAAAATATATCTAAGGAACTAATGGCCAAATTTTTCAAAATTGGGAGAAAACTATAAACCCAAAGATCTGAGAATTTCAACACACCCAAAGCAGAAGAGATATAAAACCAAGGCAGATCATAATAAAATTGCTGAAAAACAGTGTTAAAGAGAAATACCTTAAAAAGCAGCCAGAGAATAGAAAAACACATTACATGCAAAAAATAAAGATGAAAATGAAAGCAGATTTCTCATCAGAAACCATACATGCCAGAAGACATCAGAACATTATTGAAATGCTGGGAGTAATAAAAACCGTCAAGATAGAATCCAAAATTCAGAGAAAATATCTTTCAAAAATGAAGGCAAAATAAAAACCGTTTTAGACAAGCTAAAAGCTGGGAAAATTCCTCACCACCATACCTGCACTGCAAAAAATCTTGAAGAATATTCTTCAGGCTGAAGAAATGTGATACACGATAGAAAACGAAAATGAATCTACACTAAGAAATGTGAAGAGTGCTGGGAATGGTAAAAATATGTGGGTAAAATTTTCTAAAAGAAATAATTTTTTTTCTCAATTAGCCTCTAAAAACATTTTAAATTTAAGTGTTAAAAGCAAAAATGGAAAAGCTTTGTAGGATTCATAACATGTAAAAGTAAAATGTATAACAATAGAACAAAGGACAGGAAGAGGAAATGTTATAAGTTTCTTATATTGTGTGTGAAAAGGTATATTACTTGAAGGTAGCTGTCATAATTTGAAGAGGTAAACTCTAAATCCTGGAAAAACTAAAATCATAAAACAAAAAGGTAGTGCTAATAAAGCAATAGCGGAGGTGGAATGGAATCATAATACTCAATCCAAAACAAAAAAGGAACAAAAAACAAATGCAAATGTGAGAAATAGAAAACAAATATGAAGATGACAAACCCAAAAATATAAATACATTAATATCAAAGGTCAAATCACTCCAATTAAAGGCAAAGATTATCGGATTGCACTGGAAAAAAAAAAAAAAAAAGAACCCACTATAAACTATCATCAGGAAAGCCTCTTTAACTATAAAGAAGATTGATTAAAAATAAAGGGAACAGTTGAAATAAAAAGAAAAACCATGTAAACACTAATAAAAAGAAACTAATATATTAATATCAAATTAGACTTCAGAAAAATGAATACTACCAAGGATAAAGAGGGGCATTTCATAAGGATAAAAGGATTAATTGGTCTGGATGTACCACAGACCATCAAATTATGAATCAAAACCAAGAGAACTGAAGGATGAAATAGGCAAATCCAAAACCTAGAAATTTCAACACTCTTCTCTCAGTAATTGATAGAACTGATAGAAATTCAGTAAAGATAAATATATGAGCAATATTATCAACCAACATGGTCTAACTGACAGTTATCAAACCTCCTCCCCATAACAGCAGAATACACAGTCTCCAAGGTAGAATACATTTGGCACTTTAACACCAGTCTCAATAAATTAAAAGAACTGAAACTATACAGAGTATATTCACTATCCACTAGGGAATTAAACTAGAAATGAATAACAGAGGATATCTGTAAAATCCCCAAATATTTGGAAATTAAACAAAGAAATATAACTTAAAATACAATCAGGAACATGGTAAACAAAATTCAGAAAATCACACAATTTTTTTAATTATTAAAAAGGTTATAGACAAAAACATTGGCATAGATGACAAAAAAAGGGCAATCTAATACATAACCAGCGGAGTTGAAGAAAAGAGCAAAACGAATAGAACAGAAATAGACTGTAGAAATATCTAACAAAAAAAATCTTGCCTAAAATAAAGACATGAAGATATAGAAAACGTGTACAATGTGTCAGAGTAAATACTGATTCAGAATGATCATTACCTAGTGAAGTTACTGAATTAAAAAGGATAAAGAGAAAAGTCCTTTGGGCATCCGAACAGATAAAGCAATCTGGAAGACTCTACAATTTTCCCAGCTTCCTATTTTTCTCGCTACTCTGCCCAGTACAGTCTAGGATAATCAATTATTGTGCATAGTTCACCTATAAAAGAACATTAGGGGGAAGGGGCTGTGGCTCAATTGGTTGGGCTCCCATTTACCATATGGGAGTCTCTGGATTCAATTCCCAGGGCCTCCTGGTGAAAGGCAAGCTGGCCTGCAAAGGTGGGGGGAGCTGACGGACCACGCGGGCGCGGCAAGATGATGCTACAAAGGGAGACAAGCAGACACAGAAAAAAAAATGCAAAGCAAAATGGACATAGCGAGTACAAGCAGCAAGGGGGGGATAGACAAATATTTTTTTTTTTTTTAATAAATCTTAAAAAAAAAAAAAAAAGAATATTAGGGATATCAAAATATAGCCCTATATAACTGAGATACTGGTACAGCGCCATGCCAATCTGTTTCTCTTTGTACCTTCCAGACATGTCTTAATTCTAGTCATTGTCAAAGTCAATGGGTTTCTTATCTAGCCATTGCAATAGCAGTCAAGACCCATCTTGTTAATATATCTAATATGCTTCACATTTATATATTTCCATTGAATCCTCAAGAATGAATATGAATGATTTCAGCAAAAAAATTTTTATAAATGCTTTAAAGGATAAAAAGATGCATAAATGGAAAAATGGTCAGAGAACATGGTCTCAGAGAAATGGTCAAGAAATTTACAGGGGGCGGATGTGGCTCAAATGGTTGGGCGTCTGTCTGCCGATCCCCGGGACGTCCCGGTAAAATTAAAAAAAAAAAAAAAAAAGAAATTTACAGAAGATAAAAACATAAATGACCAATAAACATGAAAAGACTCTAAACTTCACAAGTAAAAGGGAATGCAAATTAAAACAATGTATGATGTTTTTAACCTCTCAGATTGGCAAAATTCCTCAGATCAGCACAGCCCACAATTCAATGTTTGAATCTACTGCACAGAAGTCCGAGTAACAGTCTGCAAAAAATACTTAGGTACTGACAGTACTTGCAGCATTATATAAAATTGCCTAAATCTGAGACAATCTCCTTGTCTCAGAAGGATAGGAGAGGAGTGGGGCGGAAAGAATATCTGAACAAATAACAGTCAAAAAAAAAAAAATTTCCCAGATTGCATGAAGAACAACCTACATATCCAAGAATCTCAATGAACACCAAGTAAGACAAACTCAGAGAGTCACACCAAGACATGTTATAACCAGGCTGTTAAAAGACAAAGACAAAAGGAAAATCCAGAAGGCAGTGAGAGAGAAGCGACTCATCATGGACAATTGATCTTCAATAACATTAACAGCAGATTCCTAATCAGGAGCCATGGAGGCCATGAGGTAGTGGGATGACATATTCAAAGTTCTGGAAGAAAAGATACAAGCATACTTAATTTTATACCACTTTATTTTGCTTCAAAGATACTGTTTTTTTTGTTTGTTTGTTTGGTTGGTTGGTTTTTTTTTTATTTTTAAACAAACTGAAGGTTTGTGGCAACCGTGCAATGAGCAAGTCTATCAGCACTGTTTTTCCAACAGCATGTGTTCACTTCATGTCTCTGTGCCACATTTTGGTAATTCTCACAATATTTCAAATTTTTTCATTTATCTGTTATAGTGATCTGTGATCAGTAATCTTTTATGTTACTACTGTAATTGTTTTGGGGAACCAAAAACCACACTCATATAACATGGCTAACTTAATGAATAAATGTTGTGTGTTTTCTTACTGTTTCACCAACCAGCCAGTTCCCCATCTCTCTCCCTCTCCTCAGACCTCTCTATTCCCTGAGATACAATAATATTGAAATTAGGTCAGTTAATAACCCTGCAGTGGACTCTAAGTGTTCAAGTGGAAGGAAGAGTAATACATCTCTCACTTTATTTCAAAAACTAGAAATTACTAATCTCAGTGAAGGAGGCATGTCAAAAGCTGAGACAGACCAAAGGCTAGGCCTCTTGTACCAAACTGTGAACCAAGTTGTGAATGCAAAAGAAAAGTTCTTGAAAGAAATTAAAAGTGCTACTCCAGAGAACACACAAATGGTAAGAAAGAGAAACAGCTTTACTGCTCATATGGAGAAAGTTTTAGTGGTCTGGATAGAAGATCAAATCAGCCACAACAATCCCTTAAGCCAAAGCTAAATCCAGAATAAGGTCCTAATTCTCTTCAATTCTTTGAAGGCTGAGAGAGGTAAGGAAGCTACATCAGGAAAGTTTGAAGCTAGCACAGATTGGTTCATAAGGTTTAAGGAAAGAAACCAACTCCATAATATACAAGTGCAAGGTGAAGCAGCAAGTGCTGATATAGAAGCTGCAGCAAGTTATCCAGAAGATCTAGCTAAGATAATTAATGAAGCTGGATACACTAAACAACAGATTTTCAATGTAGATGAAACAGCCTTCTATTGGAAGAAGATGCCATCTCAGACTTTCACAGTCTGAGACTTCTCATAGGAGAAGTCAATGCCTAGCTTCAAAGCTTCAAAGGAGAGGTTGACTTTCTCATTAGGGGATAATTCAGCTTGTGACTTTAAGTGGTACCCAATGCTCACTTACCATTCTGAAAATCTTAAAGCCCTTAAAAATTATGCTAAATCTACTCTTCTGTAGAATCCATAAATGGAACAACAAAGGCTAGGTGACAGCACATCTGTTTATAACACGGTTTTCTGAATATTTTAAGTTCACTTTTTTTTTTTTTTTTTTTTTTTTTTTTTGAGGTACTGAGGCCAGAGATTGAACCCAGGACCTTGTATGTGGGAAGTTGGCTCACCTGAGTTAGTTTATTCATTTACTATTGTTTGTTTTCCTGTTTTTAGGAGGCACCAGGAACCGAACCTGGGATCTCCCATGTGGGAAGCAGGCACTCAACTGCTTGACCCACACCTACTCCCCTAAGTCCACTTTTGAAACCTACCGCTCAGAAAAAAAAAAAGATTCCTTTCAAATTATTACTGCTCATTGACAATGCACCTGGTCACCCAAGAGCTCTGAAAGAAATGTATGACTTGAATGTTGTTTTCATAATTGTTAACACAATATTCATTCTGTAACCCATGGCTCAAGGAGTAATTTCAAATTTCAAGTGTTATTATTTTTAAAATATATTTCATAAGACTGTAGTTGCCATAGATATTGATTTCTCTGGTGTATCTGGGCAAAGTACATTGAAAGAGTTCTGGAAAGCAGTCACCATTTTAGATGCCATTAAGAACATCCATAATTCAAGAGCAGAGGTGAAAATACCAACATTAATAGGTGTTTGAAAGAAGTTGATTCCAACCATCATGGATGACTTTGAGGGGTTCAGGACTTCAGTGGAGGAAGTCACTGCAGATGTGGTAGAAATAGCAAGAGTACTAAAATTTGAAGTGGAGCCTAAAGATGTGATAAATTACTGCAGTATCATTAAACCTTAATGGATGAGGAGTTGCTTCTTATGAATGAGCAAAGAAAGTTTCTTGAGATGGAATCTACTGCTGGTGAAGATGCTGTGAACACTGTTGAAATGACAACCAAAGATTTAGAATGTTATATAAGCTTAGTTTATAAAGCAGCCACAGGGTTTGAGAGGACTCACTCCAATTTTGAAAAGAAGTTCTATTGTTCTTCTGTAGGTAAAATGCTATCAAAGAGCATCATGTGCTACACAGAAATTTTTCATGAAAGGAAAATTCAATCAATGTGGCAAACTTCAATATTGTCTTATTTTTAAGAATTTCCACAGTCACCCCCATCTTTAGCAAACACCACTCTTATCATTCAGCAGCCATCAACATCGAGGCAACACCCTCCACCAGCAAAAACATTATGACTCTCTGAAGGCTCAGATGGTGGTTAGCATTTTTTAGCAATAAAGTATTTTTTAATTAAGGCATATAAATTGTTTTTGTAAACATAATTCTATTACACATTTAATAGACTGCAATGTAGTATAAACATAACTTTTATATGCAGTGGGAAACCAAAAAATTCATGTGACTCAACTTATTGCAATATTCACTTTATTGTGGTGGTCTAGAACTGAACCCACAATATCTCTGAGGTATGCCTGCAACTGTCAACCAAGAATTCTATATCCAGCAAAACTACCTTTCAAAAATGAATGAGATATCACCCCAAAAGGTCCAGATGTCTTCACTGGTGAATTCTACCAAACACTTAAAGGAGAATTAACACCAATCCTTCTCAAGCTCTTACAAAAAACAGAAGAGGGAATAAAACATCCTAACTCCTTCAATGAGGACAGTACCACACTGATATCAGACCCAAACAAAGACAAGAAAAGAAAATTATATACCAATATCTCTTATGAACATAGATGCAAAAATCCTCAATAAAATACTAGTGAATGGAATTTAGCAGCATATTAAGAGGATTATACACCATGACCAACTGGGATCTAGTCCAGGGATGAAAAGGTGATTCAACACATGAAAATCAATGTAATATGTCAACTTATTGGAATCAAGGGGAAAAAGCACATGATCATCTCAGTAGTTGCAGAAAAAGCATTTGACAAAATCCAATACCCTTGCATGATAAAAATACTTACACTAGAAATAGAGAGGAACTTCCTCAACATAATATAGGGCATTTATAGAAACCCCAAAGCTAACAATATATTTAATGGTAAGAGACTGAAGCTTTCTTCCTAAGGTCACATAAGGATGTCCTCTCTTGCTACTTCTATTCAACACTGTAGTCACAGTTCTAGCTAGCATATAAGGCAAAAGAAATAACTAAAGGCATCCAAATTGGAAAGGAAGAAGATACAATCATGTATACAGAAATCCCAAAGAATCCACCACTCCAAAAAATCCAAGCAAATAAATTACTTCAGCAAATTTGCAGGAAACAAGATCAAGGTACAAATATCATTTTTATTTCTATATATTTGCAATGAACAACCCAAAACTGAAAATAATTCCATATATATTAGCAAAGAAAAAAAAAAAAAGACTAAAAACTTGGGAATAAGTTTAACAAAAGAAGTATGAAACTTATATACTAGAAAACTATAAAACATTGTTGAAAGCAATTAAAGAAAACTTTAAGAAATGGAAAGACATTCCATTTTCATGTACTGGAAGACCTATATTGCCATATTGTTAAGATGGCAATAATTTCCAAATTGATGTATGGATCTGATGCAAAACTATCCAAATTCCAGCTGCCTATTTTGCAAAAAAGAACAAGCTTATCCTTATATTAATATGAAATTTCATGGGACCCTAAGTAGCCAAAACAATCTTGTTAAAAAAAAAAAAAAAAGAGCAAATCTGGAAGATTCACAGCTTACAATTTCAAACACACTACAAAGGTATAGTAATCAGTGTGGTACTGGGATAAGGATAGACTTATAGACCAATGGAACAGAATAGTCTGGAAATAAATGCTCATATTTATAATCAACTGATTTTCAACAATGGAGTCAAGAACATTTAAGGGGGCAAAGAATACTCTTTTCAATGAATGGTTCCAGGACAACTGGATATGCACATTCAGAAGAATACAATTCAACCATTACCATCACACCACATGCAACAATTGCCCCAAAATGGATCAAAAAGTCAAAACTATAAAAACTCTTAGAAGAAAACATAGGAGTAAGTCTTCATAACCTTGGATTAGACCATGGTTTCCTAGACTTAACACTAAAACACAAACAACAAAAAAAAAATACTATATAAATTGGACTTCATCAAAATTAAAACTTCTTTACATCAGAGGACACCATCAAAAAACTGAAAAGACATGGGAGAAAATATGTGCAAATCACATATTCAATAAGGGTTTAATAGCCTGAATATATAAAGAATACCCACAACTCAACAACAGTAAAATTAATAGCCCAATTAAAAACAATGAACAAAGGACTTGAGTAGACATTTCTCCAAAGAAGATATACAAATTGCTAATAAGCACATCAAAAGATGCTCATCATTAGCCATTAGCAAATCAAAACAACATTGAGACAGAACTTAACACTCACTAAAATGCTTAAAATTTAATGGGGAAATAAAAGGAAAATAATAAGTATTGACAAGGACTTGGAGATATTGGGACCCAAATACACTCGTGGTGGAAATGGAGAATAGTGCAGCCACTGTGGAAGAAAACTTGGCAGTTAAGCATAGAATTAAACATAGATTTAAATGATCAAAAAGGTAAACAGAGAGTTACCATATGACCAAGCAATTCTATTCCTAGGTATAAACCAAAGAGAATTAAAAAGTTCACACAAAAACACATAAATGAATGTTCATAGCAGCATTATTGTTAACAGCCAAAAACTGGAAACAATCCAATGTCCACCAATTGATGAATTTAAACAAATGTCATATATCCATACAATAGAATATTATTAGGCCATAAAAAGGAATGAAATATTGATACAAGCTACAAAATAGATGAACCTTAAAAACATTAAGCTAAATTACAGAAACCAGGCAGAAATGGCCATATATTGCATGATACCATTCATATGAAATGTTCAGAACAGGCAAATCCATAGTGACCAGGTTTCTTTTAATGGTGACGAACATGTTCTGTAATTAGATAATGGTGATGCTTGTACAACACTGTGAATATACTAAAATCTACTAAGTTATACACTTTTAACTGGTTAAAATAGTGAAATCTGTATTATGTAAATTTTATCTCAATTAAAAAAAAAAAACTTCCCTAAAGTATTCAGAATTCTTTTCCCAGGAGCACATGTTCAAGTAATTGACAGATGCCATCTGTGGCAGTTTGAGATTATTTATTTATGAATCCCCAAAAGAGAGATTATGTTTGTAAACTAATCTATTCCTCTAGGTGTAATACCCTTTGATTGTACTTGATTCAGCTGAGATGTCTTTGATTACATTATGTTAAGATTAGGGTTTTGATTCTACCACATCAGTAAGGGCATGCTCTGATTGAGTCTCTGCCCCCTAGTTGGGCTGATACAAACACTATCTCAAAAAGACACACAGGAAGAGAGAGAGCTCCATCAATGCCAGAGGAGAGAACCTTGTCATGTGACTGAAAGGAGAAGGCTCAAACAGGTAAAGCCAGAAGAGAGATGAGCCATTCGCCTGATAGTTTGCAGAAAGAGAACAGAGCAGCTGAGTAGCTGATAAGGCCTGGGAAGAAACAAGCCCTATACCAGACTGATATAGGAAGCCTTGAGAGACAAGCCCTATGCCAGCCTACAGCTGAGATCAGAAGAAGCTGGGCCCATGGAGCCTTAGGAGAAAGAAGGCCCGAGAGACCAGGCAGAGATCACGTGCTATCTTGCTTCAACAAGTTGCAAAAGACTTTGGCAAGAAAGCAAACTTGAGTTGTACCCTTTAGGGTCTTATAACTATAAGTTTCTACCCCAAATAAATACCCTTTATAAAAGCCAACAGATTTCTGATACTTTGCATCAGCATCCCTTTGGCTGAATAATACACCATCCATCCGCAAAAAAAACAACCATCATGTCTCTCAATTACAAAGCAAGGCAATTCAAATATACAATTGCACATTAAAATAGCCACACACTTCTCCGTGCAACTTTCTAATATTTAATAACAATGTGTGGTTCTATCTAGACTTACTCTTTTCTTCAATCTACAACCCTGATTAGTCTTCCATAAAAGCCAAATAATTGAAATGAATGATCCAGAAAATAAATACGCACTGAATAAAAAATTCTTTATATTACACAGGTAAAATAGTAGAGATCAAATGATATAAAGGAAAAATAAAATATGACCCAATTCACAGACTTATATTTCATTATTATTATTGTTTCTGTTGATTTTAACAACATTGGGCCATTTATTAAACCATTTATTTTTCTTTCATATTTTCCTTTTTCTTTTATAAAGATTTAAAAATTGACAGCTGGTTCTCTCTACAATGTTCCCAAATTTCTTTTCAAACTCCTGAATAAAAATAATAATAATAATAATAATCTTTTTATTAGTAGAGATACTAATTAAAGAAAATAGACATTTGAAACAGCTCCTATAATATGAAAATGTGCAGTTAATTTAGCCACTCTATCTTCAGCCAGATATTCTGCAGCATTTAGGATGTCCTATGGATTAACAAGAGCCATGTCCTTATAACCACAGCAATAATTATTTATAAGGCAAATTTCTAGATTAGATTCTTTTTACAGGGGGGTCTTTACTATTTCATAACAAATTCAACTACGGCATCTGCTACTCTAACTTTAAGCATCATACATTACATAGAATTGTTCCCAAATGGGTAACAAAGATTTGAATAAAAACTTAAACATATCCAAATTCAAAAAGATTAATTCATTCTACATTTTAATAATGCCCAAGGATAGGAAACAATGTTCTCATTCAGATTTATTTTAATTTAAAATCAAAGGAAATAATTCACCTTTTGCAAAACGTCCAAACATAATACCAAATTAATTACATCATATATGTACAACATGTTTTTGTGGGGTTTTCTTCCAGCTGAAACGGACCACAAATAAAAGTACATGTTATTATACTTCTGCTAATTACTCTGGTGCCTTTTGAACCAAAACAAATAATTTTAAATGGTAGCTTACAGAACATACCTGTTAATGTGACAATATCAGTGAAATTCATTTTTGTTAATTTTGAAATATTTCCAAAAGGTTAACATGCATAGAAAATAACAAACACCCGAGTATCCATAAACCAATTCATTAAACCATAACATTATACCATACTTGCTTCAGAAATTTTCAAACAGCCCAATAGCTTTTACAAGTCTATTTAAACTATTTGATGGGACTTATTAAAATGTCAATGAAAATGGACAATAAAATTGTAATCTTTCTTGTGACATATACCAAAACACATTTATTCAGTGTTTTAAAATAAAACAGCTTAATATAAATTCATACTAAAAATATGTAACAAACTTCTGGACTTATCTAATTTTTTGAAATATCATTAAACCTACATTTCAACAATTAAGTTGGTGAATATAAAGTAATTTATTTAACAGATACATATTACTCATATCCAGAACTCTGAGTCTAAACATATGTTCATTTCACAGAATAGGTTTTAAAACTATCAATTCAACATTACTCTCTAGGGAAAAATAAATCCTAATGAAACTAGTGGAATAAACAACTCATTAAAACTCAACTTGGACAAACTCCAGGATAAATTTAAGGAAAGAGAAACAAGTAGGTCTTGAGTAGCAAAGACTGAAAATGAATATACCCTAATTATCAAATACTTTAAAAGACTCTGCCTGAACTATTTGTTGACAAATTATAAAACAGAATTGATGAAATTTCTGGACCAACCTGGCATTTCTATAAAGAAAATTCTTTCTTCACATTTGAAAATAAAAATGGAAGTGGCTCTTACTACACGATACAAAGGAATTAAACAATGACTTTAGTTCATAGGAACACCATGAAAATTGTGACGTGCATTTGAGGAACAGCCATCATTCTTTTAAAATCAACACACTTCAAAGCAATTGAAAGAAAATCCTCAGCAACAACTGGATCTAAAGATTTATATAGAGTCCCCAAATGCAAAATTTGAAACTACAAATTCATTCCAAAAATGTATTTTTGTTATTACTCACATCCTGTACAGTAAAATAAGATTAGTTCACTTTTTCCAAAATAAAATAAGTGCAAAAACTCAACCAAGAAATGAAAGCACGTTAAAAAGCTAAGAAATTTATATTTTATTCTATATACAATGACTATTTAAAAGTTACACAACACATCAATTCTCAATGTATAGAAAACAAACAAAATAAAATAAAATGAAATGAAAGGAAAAATGAAAAGTGAAAGCTCCTCTTTCCTCCCTCCCACCCCACTCCACCTCCCAGAGATAACCATTTATGAGTTTAGCATATACACTTACAGACTTTATTCTATTCATTTTATGCTCATATATAAATTTATAATTTTAATGAGAACATATATTTATATGTTTACAACCTGCTTTTTATAACTAAACTGCATATCTTAGAGATATATCGAGATCTTTCTTCTTCAGTAAAAATATTTCTACATTAGCCTTTTTAATGCATGCATACATGTTATGAATGCACAATACAATACCTAAATATTCCCTTATTGATGAATGTTTAGGTTGTTTCAAGTTTTTCACTGTCAAACAACCCACAATGAACATCCTTGTATATGGATAATTGAGCATATAGGTAAGTATTCCTATAGTAGCCATTCCTAGGTGTGGAATTACTAGGTCAGAAAATTTTTTATATAAGTTGCCAATAACTTTTCATAAAAGCTGAATCAATTTTACGATTTGTCAGAAGTATATGAGAGTATGCCTTTGTTAATCTCCTCAGCATTATCAATTATCATATACTTTTAAATTACAAGAATGTTACCATTTACAGATGGCTATAAAACACAAACTACATCTTATGCTGTTTTGGATAAGAAAATATTTTACCATTTTTCAAAATTCTGGAATAAATGTCATTATTTGGATTTAAATATCAGATAACAGGCGGAAAAAGAAAATGGGAAGTAAAACCTCTATCACTAAAATAAAGATATAACAAATATCTTAATTTTTATAACTCAAAAGTCCAAAAATCTTACAATGAACTATGCAAACAAAAATGTAAACTTATAAAATCCAAAATGAGATGCTATTCCATACCCATTGGGGTGGAAATGATCAAAAAGACAGACAGTAACAGATATTCTCAAAGATGTAACATCATCTTTGAGAACTCTCATACATTGGGAACTCTCATACATTGCTGGGAATGTAAAATGACACAGCCACTTTGGAAAACAGATTGGCAGTTTCTTAAAAAGTTAAACCTGAATTTGTCATATGACTCAACAATTCCACTCCAGGTATCTATCCAAGAGAAATGAAAACATATGCCCACACAAAGACTATCACATGAACGTTCATAGCAGGATTATTCATAATAGCCAAAGCTATAGATCAATCCAAATGTCCAACAATTTGTGAGTGGGTAAACAAAATGTGGTCTGTCAATAGAGTGGAATACTATTTAGAAATAAAAAGAATGAAGTTCTGATATATCCTACAACATGAATGAACCTTAAAAACATTATGCTAAATGAAAGAAGCTAAACACACAAAAAAAACACATATTGTAGATTCCATTTATAGGAAATATCCAGAAAAGGCACATTGATAGAAAGCAAGCAAGTAGTTGCCTGAGGATGGCGGTAAAAACAAGGATCAGTGGTAGATGCGTACAAGGGATCTTACGGGGATTATGGCAATGGATATACGAGCTTGTAAATTAACTAAAAATCATTGAATTGTATACTTAAAACAAGTGAATGTTATGGTATGTAAAGTATGCCTCAATAATTTCAAAAAATAATTTTGAAAAAAAATGAATACTTATAAAGGTACTTAAGGATTACATAAGATTTTTAATATTCTAAAACACTGTGATCCAAAAGGAAGAATACCCAATTTCAAGCCCATATTTATTAGGCAAGTACTAAGCATTAACACTATTAGATGTTATGCAATATTACACTCAGTGATCATTGCAAGCTTAACATCTAAAATATCAAAAGACTTTCGGGAAGCAGATGTGGCCCAAGCGACTGCGCTCCCATCTACCATATAGGAGGTCCAGGGTTCGATTCCCACGACCTCCTGTGAAGGCAAGCTCGCCTGCGTGGTGAGCTGGCCCAAGCGGAGAGCTGGCACAGCAAGGTGACAAAACAAAAAGAGACACAGAGGAGAGACAATAAGAGAATTAGCAGACCAGGGAGTTGAGGTGATGCAAGAGGCTGAGCGTCTCTCTCCACTCTAGAAAGTCCCAGGATCAGTTCCCAGTGCTGCTTAAAGAGAACACAAGCAGACACATAAGAACACACAGAGAGCAGACAGCGAGTACAAAAACAACAAGGGGAGGAAGAATAAATAAATTTTTTTTTTTTAAAAAAAAAAGGATTTTTATTGGTTGATTCAAATTATTTGCTGTACAGAAACCAAATGCAAGACACTGGGCTGCATACCCTCAATTCCACCTGAGCAGGTCTGCTGTGAATGTTTACACATTGTGTTCCAGACTAAAATTTCCTTTAAAGAAAGGATTCCTTATTTTTAAAAATAAAAAAAATAAAAATTTATGTGAACTTCAATATAACATCAACAATAAAAGTATGTGGAAATACCAAAGTTTGAAAGGAGAGCAGTGGGGTGTAGTGCCACATCCTACTGTCTAAATTCAACAATGTACAGAGACTAAAAGAGAGAAAACTTGTCATAAAAAGAAAAAAAAAAGAATATGATACATATTTCTATATTAAAAACCTTGAATTCATTCTGATACTTTCAGTTCCGATACAATACCAAGGTGTGCCATAGCCTTCTTTTTTAACATATTTGTATACCTCTTTCTCCAAGGGTAAAAAACCTAGGTCCAATTATCCTAATATTTCTACTTACTTGATCAAACCTAAAAAAAATTAGTTTTAATAATTGCTAACTCAGACCACTACAAAAAGCAAACTAGATTTCAGTGTTGTTAAAAAAATATTTTTTTTTCAGTAAAATTTACAAGCAAAAAGTTGTAAAACTCTTCAGTGTATAATTTGATGAATTTGGACAAATATTCATACCTGTGTAACCCATATCCCATCAAGTTATGGAAATCCATGTCTCCCTAGAAAGTTCTTTAATGTCCCTTACAAGTTAAGCAATCATTTTTCAGATTTTTTTCTCCATAGACCAGTTTTGTCTTCCCTAGAAATTCATATAAATACAATCATACAGTATGTTTCTTTTGTTTCTAGCTTCTTTTACTCAGCATTGTATTTCATTGTATGAATATACTTCAAATTGTTTCTCAAATCTGCTAGGATATTTCTAGTTTGGGATTATTCTGAAAAAAGAATGTATGATTATTCTCCTTTTTTGCAGACATTTGTTTTTGTTTCTCTTAAGTATATACCTAGGAGTAGAATTGTTAGTCAAAAAAAGTTATATTTAATTTTAAATTTATGTAAAACTGCCAAATTGCTTACCAAAATGGTTATAGGTTTTTACTCTCCTATAAGCAATATATGAGAGTCCTGGTTATTGTCTATCTTTTTAATTTTAGAATTCTTGGGGTATAACTGTCAATGTGTTTTTAATTTACATTTCCCTGATGACTAGATGAATATTTTTTCATGTGCTTAGTGTATCTTCCTTTGTGAAGTATCTGGTTCAAGTCTTAGGCCCATTTTCTATTGGGTTGTTTCTTTTTATTATTAAGCTGTAGAAGTTCTTTACATATCTGAATATAAGAATTTTGTCAGACATATGTTTTGCAAATGTTTTTACCCAATCTGTGGCTTACTTATTTATTTTCTTAACAACATCTTATAGAAGTTGGTAAATTTATTTATTAATTGATTATATCTACTACATGTGTCTAAATGTACCCTGCACCTTTTTCGGTGTGTTAAAATTTTATACAGTCTTTGAAACCAAAAAGGTGACCTACTCGTTTTAGAAATAAAGCATATTCACTAAAAATATCAGAAAATACAAATATGCAATAATAATAATTTATATTTATTAAGATCTTATATGTTGGGCACTGTTCAAAGCATCTTATATGCATTAAGTCATTTAATCTTCAAAATGACTCTGAGGTATGAAGTATGAATTGCCACATTTTACAAATAAGGAAGGTAAGACACAGAGGAAAAAGTAACTTCGCTAAGATCACAAAGCTAATAAGGAGACAATTCTAACGCAAGAAATTTAATTCTTGAAGTCCATGCTCTTTCCTATACTACATAAGTAATTTATTATCCATCTCTCATATTATAACCATAACAAACATTTTAGCAATAGCCCTGGCCTTTCTTTCAATTAATAATATAGTGTGAAATTCTTTTCATAGCAATAAAGATATTTTAGAACATAATTTTAATGACTATTTTAAATATTACTCCCTGATATGAATGTAATATAAAATAATCAAAGTTCTTTGTTGTTAAATATCTCTCTACATGTTATTATTATAAATTATAAAACATGTGATATACATCTTTATAGCTAAATTACTATTTATTCCTTTATTTATTTATTTGTTTGTTTGTTTGTTTGTTTATTTATTTATTTATTTTTACCGGAAGTTTCCAGGGATCGAACCCAGGTCCCTCCATATGGGAAACGGACGCCCAACCACTTGAGCCACATCTGCCCCCTATTTATTCCTTTAATTATGACGATAAATTCCCAGAAATGGATGTACTGGGTAAAAAGATATGAACTTTTCAAGATTTTTACTCATATTGCCCTATAGAAAGGTTTTATCATATTATACTTGTGCCACTGGTGTCTAAATCCTTATCATTCTAAACATTATATTCTTTTAACTCTAAAAATTTTATATACAAAAGTTGATAACTCTATATTGTTTAACTTATTTCTCCAGCTACCAATTAAGTTGAAAATTTTTCAGGTTATAGCCATTTATATTTATTTTATGCATGAACAGACTACTTCTCCAATTCAATCTCATAATTATTTTCCTTCACTATGCTACAGTTTCACTTGGCATCTAATTCTTCTTCAAACAAACCACACTCATTTCCATCTCAAGGCAGTACACCTGCTATTTCCAATGACTACAGCCTGATTTTCCCAGATCTTTGCAGGACTGTCCCAGTCAAAAGTCACCTCTACTTGAGAGGACTTCCCTGACCATCTTAGTGAAAGAAATCCTCCCACAGCTAGTCACTTTCTATTACCCATACTTTTTCTTCTATCACTCAACATTATTTGAAATTAATATTTTTTTCTTCAGGTAGTTTTATCTCTGATCTATTTTGATCACTACTATATTCCCAGCATCTATATAGTAGTCACCAAATAAATATTTACTAAATGAGTTATAATAGGAAAAGACCTAAACAGTATACTTACTTTGCATGTTGTTTCAGTCTTTATGTGGACCCCAGAAAATTATGTTCTTAATAGAACCTATTGTTCAATTAGATTCGGTTAAGGGAACTTTTGAATAGATCATCTTTGATTCAATCACTTTGCTTAAAGGTCTTTGAATAGATTGCAGGACCCAGGGTAGGTCTTAATTCTCTTACTAGAGTCCTTTATAAAGGGAGGACTAAAAAGCCACAGTCATAGGAAAAAACCCGCAATGACAGAGGGAAGTCTCCAGATGTTGATGAACCAAGGAGAGAGAAAAGCCACAGACAGAGCAGCCCGAAGCTGAAACAATGAGGTCCAGAGAAGAGGGGAGAGATGAGCAGATCCTGCCATGTGCCTCATCGCCCACAGCTGAGCTCGGAGAGAAAGAAAGCCTGGAGGAGAAAGCAGAAACCCACAGTACTACTACCATTGTGCCTTACCACAAGGCAAGAGTCGAGCATCACTAGCGGCCAACCTCTGGTGAGAGAGCATTTCTGATGTCTTGATTTGGACATATTCACAGCCTCAGAACTGTAACTTTTAAACCTAATAAATTCCCATTGTAAAAGCCAACACATTTCTGGTATATTGTTTTGGCAGACGTTAGCAAATTAAAACACTATGAACTGAAAAAGTGGTGATAGTATGAAGAAACATAACAGTAGCTCAGTAAATAAATACTGATTAACTGGTGGATGAAGCAAAAAAAGAGATTGGAAAATTCAAAGGAAAAAGTATTGTTTCTGCATTAATCCCATCATCTCCCAGACAAGTCATTTAACATACATAATTAATTCAACTGCTTAAATAAGAATGTTGAACTGCTCAGGAAACAAAAAAGAGATAGAAAAAGAGGAAGAGCAAACTTTAGTTCTAAGGCACCACATGTAACATACCAAACTCATTAATATATGAAAAGTAAAGCTGTTTACTAGGGATAATTTTAGCACATTACCAAAGTACATTCTAAATTTCCTGTCCAGAGATGTGTGCCCAAAGAAGCACATGAAATTAACCCTAGCAATGAAAGTTTAAGTCTCTTCTTCCCTCACCAAACAATGGAAAGTTTTGTTTTTAATTCAATCATATGGATCTAATTAAGTGTTCTTGGTCATACTGAATATCAATAGATATCACAACACCAGAATCAGGTATATTTGGGGGAAAAAAAAACTTGGCCTTAGATATGACTTTTAGGGAAGAATACCAAGGTTTCTCAGTTCTAGACCATTTATTGAAATATAAAGATATATTCATTATATAACTTAAGCACTTAAAGAAAGGTTAACTCTCTTTTCCCCCATGAAATTTATATGTTCCTCAAGTAATCGTTCAGAAAAATAGAAAGATTCCACATATAAGGTATTAGAAAGTATATGACCACTGACTGAGAATCATTTAAATTATCTTAGTCATTGTCATATTTTACATAAGTGTTTGCTTTTTTGAATCACGTTTATGAATAAAGAGAACTATATAAACAAAGCATTCAAGTGTGTTTATGCAATATATTTTATAAATGTATCGGATAACATTCAAATATTATCTTGAGAATTCTAACTAGGAAAATCAATAACATTTTAGTTCAATTTCAGTAATTAATTAAAATCACTGATTTTTTGCTCTGGCCAAGAGCAACAGTAAAGACAACAGAGAGGTGAGACAGAATTTGGTCGTTCACAAAAGTATACAATCTAAAACCTCATCAATCAGGCAACTGAAAAATATTGAAATCACAGAAGAAACAGCCAGCTACATGTCGATGAATATTTATTACTGCCTGTCATATATGAAAGGCTTTGATGTTAAGAGTCCCCCATAGAAAATGAAAAGGCCTTTATAGAGTTTAAAGTGTAATGAGTGGAAATGGCTATTAAATAACCACACAAACAAGTTTAAAATCACTACTATGAAAAGTACAGTGGAAAACATGAAAGCATTTATTAAAGGCTTGTAACCCAGACAGAGAAAGTATCAATTGGGCCAAGAACTGAAGGGATATTTAGGATATAGACTAGTGAAACAACATGATGAAAGACTTGAAGAGGGGAGGAAATGAAAAAAGCAAAACGGTAGGGAGGGGACAGGGTTGTTTACAGATGAGTCTAGACAGCCAAGAAGAAGCCAGAGTATGGCAGGTATTGCAGAATATTTTAAAGATTTTATCCTAAAAGCTATAAGAAGCAAAGCATTTTAGACAAGAGAACATAATTAAAACTATCTTTCAAAAACAAACCAAAGAAACAAATTGCTGCACATATAAGAGTTACCCAATATTTAAGAACACCTCTAAGGCTCAAAAAAGAAAAGGCAAAGATTACATCATATTCATATTGGCATTCCAAAACCTATAATACAATAGTTTTTACATGATAGGCACCAAAAAAGTATTTTTCAAACAAACAAATGACTCATTAGTCAGATGAAACTTGAAAAGGCTAAGTATTAACAGATTCTTCTAGAAAACTGGCAATTTTCTTTAAGTTCTAATTCATAATGAATGACACGGTCAAAGTTCTGAGAATTTGCCAATTCAGCTATTAATGGCTGTCACCAATTAATTAAAAGTCTAGAACAAATGATTTCACCTCCCTAAGTCCACTGTAACATCTAATGCCCCATTTCCACATCTATAAAATACAGATAATAAATAACTGACCAGTTAATTCCAAAGGCTGATTATGAAGTTAAAATCAAATGCTATATGCAATGGAACTTAAGTATAAACACTCTACAAAGATATTATGATGCTGTTCTTTCAGATTTTCTACTAACACTAAATATGTACTGTATGATTTTTTAATATGGGGACCGCCAATCATTATTTGTTGCTAAGTTTCAAGTTGATATATTGAAAAAAAGATTAAATCATTAAAATACAGTTAAGAAAGAAACTTAGGGGCAGTTATGGGAAACCTCAGGGTAAATATAGGGATTACTAACCAAGACAATTCCCTTTTAATAACTATACTAACAACTTATAATTCTTTTGAATATATTGTTAAGTTTCAGTCTCAAAAAATAATGGAACACAGATATATTTTAAAATTTGGTCAGGACAGGGAGCAGATATAGCTCAGCGGTTTGATTTCCTTCTTCCCATGTATGAGATCCTGGGTTCAATCCCAGGTACCTCCTTAAAAAAATAATAAAAAATAAAAAATGTCACGTCAATAGAATGTCACAGGATAATATTCTTACAGTGTTGTACATAGGCAAAACCAAATGCTGAGGAAAAGACAGTCATTCTTCTCATAGAAGGAGACACGTGTCTTGTAATAATATTCTCCAAAATTCAAAATTCGAATTTAATGCCAATAATCTAAGAATGAATTGCAAATGCTCCTTTGGGTACCATTGAATAAACAATTTCATTAAATTTAAAACTTTAAACAAGGTTATTGAAATGGATCATATTTGCCTATTCAACTTCACACCCAACTGATTATAAAATTGCATGTGGAAAATATCAAATTTTCCAAAACCAAAATCAAAGAAAACTTTGTTCTCATTGGACCAAAACCCTCATTTGCTAACATGTGTTGCATGCTATTTGTGCCTTTCTAAAGAAATTTAAAGGGAAAAATATAACCAATTCAGAGACAAATGCTATTTACCTATACTTATGTTTCCATATCCTTTAATTCCATATACACACTCTAACAAAAATATAATGTATGTGTATTTTGACTAGTCATCTATATAAACACATTATCAAATCATAATCAAAATACGATAAAAAACAAAAATTGGTAAGACTTAACATATATAAAGAATTGCCTGTCTTAGGGATTTTTTTTTTCAAACAATAGTACTATCCTAATGAATTTCTACAAGTTATTACTAAAATATAAAAGCATTAGTAACAGAAATGACTAAATACTTATAATTTCCTAACTGAATATTTTTATCTACAATGTGGCAAATTGTTGAAAGTAACCAAACTAAGCTATGAAGCCTGCACAAGGAGCTATTTTAAAAGTTGGTCCCAAAAAAAATTAAAATTAAAATTAAATAAAAAAATAAAAACAACAACAACAAAGTTGATCCCAAGAAGGGGTGAAATTCAACAATTGATGGAAGGCATATTCAGAGCCAATTATGTTCATTACTATATTTGAAATTCTGGACTATTATTCATTAAATTATGTACTTGGTATCGTTAATTTGAAAATCATTCAATTTGATGATTTACTAAAGACAAAGTCACAGAAAAATCAATGAGATTTTAAGGGGAAAAAATCTTCAAATGAAATAATGCCTAGATTCATTACTATTCTATATTTCTCAACTCCCAAAAAGAAACATAAATATAAAGAAGCACATCTATGCATATATATCTTGATACAAATCCAAGGCTGTGAATAAATTCATATAATCAGATGAAATACAGCAGATAGTAGTAAAATAAGTTTTTTAAATTACATTTTGTCAAAAACTATAAAATTTACGCAATGCAAAGTACAAACCATAATGTAAACTATGAAAATTTAAAGGGGAAAATATAACCAATTCAGAGACAAATGTTATTTACCTATACTTATGTTTCCATATCTTTTATGAAGAAGCAATGCTTCAATATGTGTTCATCAATTGTAACAAATGTACCACACTAATGAAAGATGTTGTTAATGGGGAAAAGAGTGGGAGGAGGAAGGAATGAAGTATATGGGAATCCCCTATATTTTCAATGTAACACTTATATAATCTAAAGCTTCTTTAAAAATAATAATTTGAAGGTTAAAAAAAAGTGTATACTCACAGGTTGTTCTGAATCAATGCATGTCTCAATAAATATAAAATGACTGAAGCTATACAAAGCACCTTCTCCGATCACAATGGAATGAAACTGGAAATCAATAATAGACAGGAAGGACATAAATTCGCCAAATGTGTGGAGGCTAAAAACACACTCCGAAATAATCAGTGGGTCAAAGAAAAAATTGCAAGTGAAATCAGGAAGTATATTGAGATGAAGGAAAATGAGACACAACTTAGCAAAACTTATGAGATACAGGAAAGGCAGTCTCCAGGGGGGAAACTTATAGCCCTAAATGCCTATATTAAAAAACAAGAAAGAGCTAAACTCAAAGATCTAACTGAACAACTGGAGAAACTAGAAAAAGAAGAGCAAACCATTCCCAAAACAAGCAGAAGGAAAGAAGGAATAAAGATTAAAGCAGCACTAAATGAAATTGAGGGGGGAGAGAGAGAGAGAGAGAGAGAGAGAGAAATCAACAAACCAAAATTTGGTTCTTTGAGAAGATCAGTAAAATTGGCAAACCCCTAGCTAGACTAACAAAGAAAAAAAAAAAAAAAAGAGGTGCAAAAAAATAAAATCAGAAATGAAAGTGGCAAGTTATGACTAACTCACAGAAATAAAAAGGATCATAATAGGGTATTATGAGAAACTGTATGCCAACAAATTAGACAACCTAGATGAAATGGACAAATTCCTAGAAATGCACAAACAACCTATACTGATGCTACAAGAAATACAAGAACGTTAACAAACCAATCACATTTAAAGAGATTGAATCCGTCATCAAAACTCTCCTAGCAAAGAAAAGTCCAGGACCAGATGGCTTCACAGGTAAATTCTAACAAGCACTTTGAGAGGAATTAACACCAATCCTGTTTAAAAACTTCCAAAAAATTGAAGAAAAGGAAAATTACCCAACACATTTTATGAAGCCAACATCATCCTAATACCAAAGACAGATAAAGACAACAGAAAGAAAATTACAGACCAATCTCTCTAGTGAACACAGATGCAAAAATTTTCAACAAAACACTTGCAAATAGAATCCAAATTCATATCAAAAGACTTATACATCATGACCAAGTGGGCTTTATTCCTGACATACAAGGTTGGTTCAAAATAATAAAATCAGTTAATGTAACACGCCTCATTAACAAATTGAAGGAAAAAAACCACATGATCATCTCAATCAATGCAGAAAAGGCATTTGACAAAATCCAGCATCCTTTCTTGATAAAAACACTTTGTAAGATAGGAATACAAGGAAAATTCCTCAATATGAAAAAGGCATATATGAACACCCCATAGCCAACATCCAACTCCATGGGGAAAGGTTGAAAGCTTTCCCTCTAAGATCGGGAACAAGACAAGGATGCCCACTGTCACCATTGTTATTCAACATTGTACTAGAAGTTCTAGCTAGAGCAATTAGACAGGAAAAAAAATAAAAGCCATCCAAGTAGGAAAAGAGGAAGTAAAACTCTCGCTATTCGTGGGTGACATGATCCTACATTTAGAAAATTCTGAAATGTTTACCACAAAGCCACTTGAGCTAATAAATGAGTTCAACAAAGTGGCAGGATACAAGCCCAACATGAAAAAATAAGTAATGTTTCTATACACTAGTACTGAGCAATCTGAGGAGGAAATCAAGGGAAAAAATCCATTTACAACAGCAACAAAAGGACAAAAAAACCTAGGAAACCATTTAACCAAAGAAGTTCAGGACCTATGTGCAGAAAACTACAAAACAATGTTAAAAGAAATCAATGAGATCTAAACAAATGAAAAGACATTCGTGTTAATGGATTGGAAGACTAAATATCGTGAAGAGTCAATCCTTCCCAAACTGATTTATAGATTCAACGCAATACCAATCAAAATTCTAACAGCCTACTTTACAAAAAGAGAAAAGGCAATTACCAAATTCATTTGGAAGGGAAAGTACACATGAATAACCAAAAGCATTCTAAAAAAGAAGAGCAACGTGGAGGAATTTCACTGCCTGACCTTGAAACATATTACAACATTATACTGGTCAAAACAGCATGGTATTGGCATAAAGACAGAAACATCTATCAGTGGAATAGAATTGAGAGTCCAGAGATAAATCCTCACATCTATGGTCAACTAGTTTTTGACTAACCTACCAAGTCCATGTTAACAGAACAAAATAGTCCCTTGAACAAATGATGCTGGGAGAACAGGATATCCATAACCAAAAGAATGAAAGAAGACCCCTTTCTCACTCCCTTTTCAAGAATCAACTCAAAATGGATCAAAGACCAAAATATAAAAGCCAGGACCTTAAAACTACTAGAAGAAATTGTAGGGAAACACCTTAAAGACCTTGTGGTAGGTGGTGGTTACTTGGACCTTACACCCAAAGCACGTCCAACAAAAGAAAAAATAGATAAATGGGACCTCCTCAAAATTAAACACTTTTGCAACTCACAGGACTCTGTCAAAAGGGTGAAAAGGCAGCTGACTCAATGGGAGAAAATATTTGGAAAACACATATCCAATTAAGGTTTAATATCCATGATTTATAAAGAAAGGCTAAAACTCAACATTAAAAAGACAAATGACCCAATTTAAAAATGGGCAAAAGATTTGAACAGACATTTGCCCTCAAAGAATAAATTAAAATGGCAAAAAAAAAAAAAAAATATATATATATATATATGAAAAAATGTTCAATATCACTAGAGATTGGAGAAATGCAAATGAAAACTCAATGAGATAATATTTCACACCTATCAGAATGGCCACTATTAAAAAGACAGAGAACTACAAGTGTTGGAAAGATGTGGAGAGATAGGAACATTTACTCACTGTTGGTGGGAATGTAGAATGGTACACTCACTGTGGAGAACTGTTTGGGATTTCCTAAAAAAGTTGAATATAGATTTGCCACATGACCCGGCAACACCACTACTGGGTATACACCCAGAAGAACTGCGAGCAGTGACACGAACAGACATCTGCACACTGATGTTCATAGCACCATTATTTATGATTGCCATAAGATGGAAACAACCCAATTTGTCCATCAACCAACGAATGGATAAACAAACTGTGGTGTATTCACACAATGGAATATTATGCCACAGTAAGAAGAAATAAAGTCGTAAAGCATATGACAACATGTATGAACCCGGAGGACATAATGTTGAGTGAAGCAAGCCAAATACAAAAGGACAAATACTGTATGACTGTACAACTATGTATCAAATATATTGTGAAATCTCATGGAGTTAATAACTTTAATATGGGTCACCAGAAAATAGAATAAGGTTAGAAATGGAAAGCTGAGTGTTTACTTGTGCAGAATTGGTAAAAAGGATGTGTGTTAATCTTTGCAAAAGGATAGAAAAGGTGAAAGCCCAACATAATATTTGTAACTAGCAGTACTATTATGTGGGTATGAAAGTGGTTTAAAGGGAAAGTCTAACATCATGTATATTACTAAAAGGAAAGCTAAAAAATGTGGCATGGAACAGTATAGCATAGTAAAAGCACATGTGAAATATGAATATGGGTAAATTTACATATATAAGACCATTTTTCATTGAAGCTGAAATAATGTATGTTAATAATACAAAATGTTAATATCAGAAAAAAATATGCTAAGTGAAAGAAACTAGACACAAAGCACTACACATTAAATGATTCCATTTATATAAAATGTAAATATAAATCAATTTATAAAGATGAAATTAGATTACTGGTTATGTAGGGCTGGGGAAGGAGTGCTAAGGGGTGTGGACTTTTTCGTTTTGGAATAATCAAATTGTTTTAAAATTTTTTGTGGTGATGAATGCACAACATTGTGATTATACTAAAAGCCACTGATTATACACTTCGGATAGATAGTATGATATGTGGTTATATCTCAATAAACTGCTTAATAAATAAATTTATTTTTTATTGAATTCAAGATTATTTATTAATAATATTTATTGTTCAAGAATAGCCAGAAATAGCAGCTATGTACAGCAGAGGAAACATAGTGAGGTTGAGAGGTAAAGAATTTTCTTGTTTGTTGTCTTTTTTGTTTATTATTATTGAAATAATGTAAATGCTCTAATAATGATTGAAGTGATGAATGCACAACTATGTAATTAAACCAAATACCATTGATTGTACACTACAGATGAGTTGTATGCTTTCTTAATATGTTTCAATAAAATTGATTTGTTTTTTTAAAAATGGGCAAAAGACTTGAACAGACTTCTCTCCAAAAAAGATATGCAAATGGTCAGAAAGCACACGAAAAGATGCTCTACATCATTAGCCACCAGGGAAATGCAAATCAAAACCACAATGAGATACCCTTTCATACCTATTAGAATGACTGCTATTTAAAAAGTAGAAAATAAAAAGTATTGGAAAGGATGCAGAGAAATAGAAACACTCATTCATCTGGTGAATAGATATACAAAATGTGGTATATTTACCTAGTAGAATATTATTCAGCCGTAGAAAAGAATGATGTTCTGATACCTGCGACAACATGGATGAAACTTGAAGACATTATGTTGAGTGAAATAAGCCAGACACAAAAGTGTCCTACACAAAAATATATGACCTCACTGATATGAAATAATTAGAATAAGCAAGTCATAGTATCAGAATCTAAAATATAAGTTACTAGGGTACAGGGTGGGGGTAGGGAATAGGGAGTTATAGCCTAAAAGGTATGCAGTTTCTATTTAGGATGATGGAAAAGTTTTAATAATGGATGGTGGTGGTGGTAGCACAACATTGTAGAAGTAATTAACAGCATTGAATTATATATTTGAATGTGGTTAAAAAGGGAAATTTTAAGTTACATATATGTTACTATAATAAATTTTTTTTTTAAATCCATGGAACTACACAACACAGTGAACCTTCATTTAAACCATGGACTTTAGTTAATAGTATAATAATAAAACATGTGCTTCCATCAATTGTTTAACAAATGTGCCACACCAAAGCAAGGTGTTAACAATAGGGTGATACATGGGAATCCCGTATTTTATGCATAATTGTTGTATAAAACTACAACTTCTCTAAATAAATAAAATAATATAATATTTTCTTTAGAATGTTAAACATTCATTAAGAAAAATTAAAGATGATCAAAAAAAGGAAAATGAGTTTGGGTAGTTTAGCTACCTTTTCTTCCTTAAACAGTTTGAATCTATCTTTTCTTTTTCCTAATATCATCAAAATTTAAACTAGGTAATTGAAAATGTTCATACATTTCACTAAATTCCAATTAAATTCATTTTAATTAACATTTATTAAAAATCAACTAAATGTTAGGTACCGGAGCATAATATGAATATCAAAAATAATAAGTAGGCACACTACAAAAACGATCAATCGCTATGACAAGACTAGGCATTTTCAAAGGTAGATAACTTACCAAAGCTTTAAACAAAAGCAAAACAGAAAATTCAGGCCCAGTGCCAGCCTCTCATCTTCCTGAAAAAGATAGGCTAATCTGATACAAAGTTAAAATCTATATTTAAATGACCCTTTAAATGCCAATAGTCACAGAGCAAGAAGGAGCCTAACCACCACTCCTACCTCTATTAATTCCTCAAAAACTATGACAAAAGCCCACATCAATTTGAGGATGAAGACGGGAATAATGACACTAAAGGACAGTCTTAGAATGCTCTCCCAAGACACAGTTACAGTGACAACTGTAGCAAGGTTTGGAAACTCCTCATCCTACTCTGGAGTTTAAGTATCTCTGGATAAGAGAAAGGATAATTACTTGCATTCCTGAATACATTTTACTCAGGTAAGGAAAGACACATAGAGATTTAGAATAAAAAACAAGTTAGCTACTAATACATGCTATGTCACTGATGAATCTCAAAAACATTATGCTAAGTGAAAGAAGCCAGACACAGAAGGCTACATAATGAATGATTCCATTTATATGACAGAAAGAGTAAATTTAAAGAGACAGAAAGTAGATTAGAGGTTACCTGGGGCTAGGGCAGCAGATTAACTATAAACGGCATGAAGGATTGGGGGAATGGAAATATTCTAAAACTGATTTATAGTGATGGTTGTACCATTCAGTAAAGTTACTAGAAATCACTGAACTGTATACTTCAAATAGGTGAATTTTATGCTATATAAAATATACTTCAATAAAGCTGTGTACTTTTTTTAAAAATTCAAGTTAGCAAACCTATTTCTATCAAAGGATGCCAATGGATGAAAACTTATTACCAACTTGCAGTATATACTCTCTCTCATCATTGGTGGAAGGGACTGCTATCTTGGGTCTTGCTTCAGACAGACAAACCTAGATTTGAATTCAAACTTCACTATTAACTATGTGTATAAGCACTAACTTGTTAAGACTCAGTCATGTATAAGACAGGTATAATAATAGAACCTCTCCTAGAAGGCTACTATGAAGATTAAATGAGCTAATACATGTGATTCTTAGCACTGTTTAGCACATGCATATTATTAACATTAATTCTGAGTTATTAAAACTCTCCTCACAAATTTCTCAAGTTTCTTCTAATTCACATAGGCAAATAAATAATATGAAAAATAATTCTACTCAGGAATTTTTAAAATACAAATTATATGTAAATTAGAAGTATAAGTATTTCTTAAGGAATACAAAAAGTAACTCAGCATGAGATGAGATTATGAAGTAATAATAAATTCTGAAATCACTGACATAAAAAATTAATCTCAGGAATTTATAATTAAGGTAAAAACATCTTCATATGTATGTATATATTTTGAAAACATATTATAAAAATCTTCTATTTAAGAAAGACTTTATAGATTTCTGAAATTTATTTATACTAAATATTACAATATAGAAAAATTGAAATTAATAGTATATGGCCAAGGTTACAAATTTAAAATATGTATATTTATTAATAGTTTTTAAAGTCTTTAATATAAATTAACCTCTATCAATTTTGGGGGTTGTACACATGTTAAAATAACTGCTGAGAAATCAAATTTTTAGAAAAACTTATATTAAGAACAGAATTATCAAATTTACCCTACAAAATCATTCCACAATAGCTGGAGCATATTTCCTAAAAGCTGGGAATTAAACCAGTGAAGTAGTTAATTTTATTTAGTCAATGTGTTTTTATTTATCTGCAGGAACTTATATTTCAGTTCCCATCATTGTTAGCTCCACTTGTAATCAGATGGTTTTTAGCTCAAACATGAACCATTAAGAAAGTTAAATAGAAAAATAGTGAATAATTTTAAAATATCATGCTATCAAAAACTATTTAAACATCTCCTCCTTCGAAAGCCTAACAGAACAAAAAGGATAGCTTATAAAACGAGATTCGAAAAGACAATTTATATTGCCACTTAAATTACTTTTCTCTCCTTAAAATTCTCTTAACTAAGAGAATGTGTATTCTATAATTGCCATGAGGCCAGGTATCTAGCCTGTTTTATTTATTGGTGCATCTCCAACCAGGACCCTGCACAGGGTTTGGCGTACAGTAGACAGTCAAAAATATCTATGGAATTGATCTGATTCAATGAACAAAGCACAAGCTCAAGTATGAGAAAAAGCTAAACAATCATAGTGGAAAACTTACTGGAGTTTACCAAAAAAAAAAAAAAAAATTGAAACTGATTGGAGATCATTGTTCAAAAAGCCAAGAAAATATCTACTCCCCCTATCTATCCTGGTCACCTTTCCCTGCTTATATCATCACAATAAGAAGACAAAAGAAAAATCAAGCACTGAAGAGTTAGTGGAAGACCAAAACAAAAAGTCTTAGCAAAACAAAGAAAGGTTCTAAGAAATATGTAAGGAAATGCTTGGTTAATAATGGAAAGATGGTCTGTTAAGATGTGGCAAGTATGCCCCGTCATACAATATAGAATTCCATAAGCTACAAGACTTAGCTACATCATGCTCTATCATTAAAGTCCTACCACAGAACCAACTGACGTGGTCCACTGTTGGATGCTGACCGGAGATTACAGTCTAAATTAAAAAATATCACACTTTAGTAGATAGTACTAGTAAGACCTACCATCTGTTGTAAGAAGTTTGGTTTATATACAGCTCATTTGCTATGAAAGGAGTTATTGCAATATAAAGCCAGAAAAAAGCATTTCAACAACTTATCCAAATCAAAAGAAAAAGCTGATATGCTCATCCTATCAGTAGAATTTGCATTATGAACTTCCATATCAAATTTACCGTATGATGTAATGGAGTAAGTTATCAAGACAGGATATTTTCACTGTGATCATGCCCTCATGCATCTCTAATGTATAAACTATTGAGATAAAGTGGAGCATGCATACTCTTTTTTTTTTTTTTTTTTTTTTTGAGGCAGTAAAATTTGGACGTCATACCCCATCCTTAGTGGCTCAAGAAAGCACAGCCTGATATATCCAATCTCAAACCGCAAGTGGAAAAAAAAAGCATTCTTTAAGAAAATTCAAGTTCAGGCGTGAAATAGACGCATGAACTGATGACAAATGAAGATTGCTGTCTTTTCTCACTGCTCAACTTCCCTAAACTTCTTTAAAAGATCTATAGATTTTTTTAAGAACAGCAGAGCCATCTGATGGAAATAGGCCACAATTTCAGTAGACATTCACACATTTTGATGAATTTGAATCATACTTTAGAAATATGAATCATATATTGATTCATCTGTCTTTGAAACAAAAACCCGCCCCAGCAATGTAAGTCAGTTTCAAGAGGATCCGACAGAGCTAAAAAACAAACTGTGGGATTTTTCAGAGACTAACGTGTGACATGCCTAGCTATGTGACCATACACTAGACAGGGTTCATATCTGCCTAGCTCTGCTAAAATATATTTTCTTTCATCAAATGGCTAAAAAGCACGGTTAACACCTACCATCGGAGAAATAAACTTCAAATCGGAGTGATAAATGCCTTAGCTGAAGTAATTCAATACTTAAGAATGGCTCAGCATTCTTAGTTTCAAAAGCAAATAACAATGAGCACTAGATCTATGACAAAATATTTTTAATAACTAAGGCTAACAAAACTAATTTTGGATTCATTTACTATTACTGCTGGGAAAAAAAAACACCTTCCATTTTCCGGTAATTAATAGGGCACTATTGTTAATAACACAAGATCATGAAACCAATGTTTATATGGATTTCTAAACATGGTCTTTAACTTAAATATATGTACATATATTCATATATGCATAAACTCATTTATATACATACATATTTATATTCAGCCCAGATGTATGGGAACCATGAAGTGTTTATAAATTCATCTAAAGAAAGATACTAAGGGAGGCGGCTGTGGCTCAATCAGTGGGGCTCCCGTTTACCATATGGGGGGCCCTGGGTTCGGTTCCCGGGGCCTCCTGGTTGGGGGCGGGCCTGCCCGCACGGCGTGGTTGGCTGACCTGGCGAGCGCGGGCAGCGGGGGGGGATGAATGAGTAAATAAATAAAATCTTTAAAAAAAAAAAAAAAAGAAAGATACTAAGATCCTAATTTTCCTATTGTTCCTAAAACACTCTATATCTTCCTGAAGTCTATCCTAAATAAAAGAAACAGAACAATGAATAATCATTTGAGTTAATGGTTATTAGTTTTAATTTTTATTCTATTTAGTAGTATTGAACTTGTCTATAATCTAAGCAAGTCACATATTATGTATAACTTTTGAAGGGCTTAACAGATATACATCATTAAAACACTTTTAAAATGAGAAGAAAAGTAAGTAGGAAAAGATCTCCTTATACTGGAGAAACTAATACAATTTTCTGCAGAAAGAGAAACTCTGTTATAAGCCAACCATCCTAGGAAACCATAGAGCAAAAATTACAATGAAGATAAAGTTGCAAAAAATAATTCAAAGAATTCTAACAAATTCATCTTTCTCTTCCTCCCCAAAATAAGAACTATCCCAAATACACATCTGATCACTTTTTACTTCATTAAGCTATACCAATTTTAAAGTAAAACTATGTCAAATTTAAAGGCTATTTCATGCAAAAAGCAAATACATAAAAAAGGTAAAACAAGCTTCTCGTTTTGGAGTTAGATTAAGATAGACAACATTAAAAGCAAACTGGTGCAGATGAAAGAGACTTAAATCAAAAAATGATGAAATTCAGGTACTGATATATTAATAACTGAGTGCTCTTAGCCAAGTAATTTCGCCTGTCAGGGACTTAGTTTTCTCATCTTTGAAATGAGAAGATTGTAATAGATGATGTCAATGCTTCTTTTCAGTTCAAAACATTGTAAGAAAACACATCTCAGATGCCAGATGCTGAAAATCAGGCTGCTCCCACTAAGGTGGAGATAAGAGAATTAACATCCCAGTAAAGTCTTTTCAGTTTTAAGACATCCTGTTAAAAAGACTGTTAATCACAAAAGTAGACAGATGAAAATAAGCACGGCTTTGGAAACAAAGGGATACAAAGATCTATCTCCAGGACCATTAGAAACATCCTCCTCCAGGTTCTTGAGGTCTCAGGCTGTGGGTTAAACACATCATTTTAAACCTTGTGTGGTTATTTATTCTCTTTTTTTCTCTCTCAAAAATATTATTGGCATTTTTTGTTAAAATGGAAGGGCCAGCTTTTAAAAGCTGAACGCATTTATCCTGGTATCATTCTGAGCTGGGGTAGAAAAATGGATGCATCGGTTTCAGTTCCAGGGCTGCAAAAGGACAAGTATCTGCCTCACCCTTCCATCAGACACAACATCAATACCATGAATCTACTAGCACCAAGTTCTGAATCTCCTAATTAACATTGAACTCAAAGAAAGATTCCACAAAAACATTTTCCTCCTACAAATGAACTATTCAATAACTTAACTAGTCAAAGAAAAAGAAAAAAAGAAACCCAGACTATTTGGCAATATGCAAAGAAATGGGTGCTTAAAGGGATTCGTCAATTTTAAAAAAATACATATGTGTTTTCCCACATTCCTATGAGAATCAGAAAAGCTCATGACATATATTATATATATAATTATGGAAGAGAGAAAACATTATTCTTAGGTAGAAAGCCAAGTATGGACTTCACATGGAAATGGATTCTGAATCAATAAAAGAAAGAACTTTAGAGCTGCCCAATAAAGAATCTGACTGCCCTACAAAGAAGCTAACTACCTTTGAATAAAATGTTCAAACACTAGATAGATGACTATAAATCAGAGGTGTGTCATAAATACTAAGAAATTGATAGGGTACCTAAGATTCCATCCAATTCTAATATCTACAATTTTGTAAGATCAGCATCATGGGAATGTCTATATACTATGAAGTTGTACTAACAGAGTTCAGATTTATTAGTTATACATCATAACTGTCCTCTTGACACATAGAAATCTATTTTTACTACTCTAAGGCAAGAAGCATATTGGGCCTTCAAAGCTGATTAACAAAAGATAAAGTATATCTTCACTCCTTCAGGTAAGAAAGAGATGAATGGCTTTGGAATCAGATAATCTTCCACGTCAATTCTTGTCCAACTACAGCATGACTTCAGACAAGTTATTTACCTCTCTGAGCTGGAGTTTCACTTAACATCACAGGCTTGTTAAGCTACAGGCCTAGTACAGTATAAAAAAGTACAATATTCTTTCATATACAATTCATCCATTAATAACCTGCTTAGAAGTTACCTCTTCCATATTTTCCATAACTTTCTAAGAAAAAGTAATTTCTCTATATTCTGAACTTCCAAAGTATGTTACATATATCTCTCTATAAATAAAATCGCATCTTGAACCCTAAATTACAGAACAATGTGAATTTGAGACTTTATTATGGTTGGAGAGCTTTACAAACTTGACTCAGGAAGAAATTGGGCTCATGAGTATTTGATAAACTGTTTCAACGATTTTTAAGTGTTCATATGAAAAAGCATAGACATCCCTAATTGTGTCAAAGTCTAGGTAAAAGTAAATTTCCAAATTCCTCCCCCACTGTATCCTTTCACAGCACCAACGGACTAAACCTGACTTTATTCAACTATGTTGTCCTCCCTAGAAGCCCCCACACCCCCACCTCCCCGACTACCCTCTCAATACATGGAAATCTGATTCAGTCATTAAAGCCTAATTCTAATGCCATCTCTTCTCTGAAGCCATTCCTGATGTCTCAGAAAGAATTTCTGCTTCTGTAAACTTACAGAACATACCACTTAAACTTCAGTTTAGTATTGAAAGACAACTATTATCATATGTCTTCCCCACTAGACTGTAAGTTTTCAAGGTTATAAGAAATATTTTATCCCGTCTGCATTCTATTGCATTTTCCCCAACCCCAACACTTAGCAGAGGGCCTAGCACACTATAGGTAGTTGATAAATATTTAATGAGTGACATTAATCTCCCATAATACAATGGAAGCTTCTTAAAGGAAAGGAAAAATGGTGAATGAATAAAAAAATTGACACAAACTTAAGGAACTTATTTTTTAATTAAAATTGCATATCAAAAAGGGGATAAATCATCAACATTCATGTAAAGGAATATTATATGTCAACAAAAATGATCTAAAAATACATTCCACAGTATGGATTAGTCTCACCAATATTATTTTGAGTAGCAGAAGCCAGTGAAAAAGGAGTATATATATTGTATGATTTCATTTACATGAAGTCCAAGAACAGATTAAACTAATTTATGTTATTAGTAGTCAGAATAATGATTAACCTTGAGGTTGCGGGAGGAGAGCTAACTGTAAGCAAAACAGACATGAAAGGCTTCTGAATGCAGAATGTGCTCTTTCTTGATCTTTGAGCTGGTTACAACAATGTGTTCATTTACGAAATACCCGAAGCTGTATAATATATGCACGTTTTGTAGGTATATAATATTTCAATAAAATTTTTTAAAAACAGAGATGAAATGTTTGTTACTGTTTCTATGTTTGTTTCAAAAAAAATTTAAGTATAGGAATGTATCTGGAAATCCAAAAACATTACCACCTGGAAGTTTTTAAAATAACTAGCTACAGGAGAACCAGGTATAATTCTGCTAGTGATAAAAAGGTTATGATACTTTACTGCCCTTTAATCAATCCTTTACTGTCTTTTGAACAACCTCATTATTATTTTTTTTTTTTTTTCCGTAGGTACCAGGTGTTGAACCCAGGACCTCATACATGGGAAGCCTAGATTCAACCACTAAACTACATCTGCTCCCCAATGAAAGTTGATTTTTTGTTTGTTTTTATTTGTTTTGTTTTGTTTTGTTTTGTTTTGTTTTGTTTTGTTTTAGAAGGTACAGGAGACTGGACTCAGGACCTCGTAGATGGCAACTGCTCAACCACTGAGCTGTATCTGCTTCCCGTCATTATTTCTTTAAAAGGTAAGATAAAATTTAAGTTAACAGCCAAGATTTCTGTCATTAAATATAATTGGTCACTGTGTCTTTCCCTCCATAACCTACACATGGAGGAATAAACAGAGAGAATTAAATATTATCTTGTTGTTAAATAATGGGCAAAATTATTTTTGAATTTATTTGTTTGGAAACTATGTAGTACAGAATGAAAGATAAAAAATAAAAATATTTTTAAAAATTAAACTCTAAGAAAGTTTAGTAATAATTTTCTCATTGAGGCTAAAATAATTTAATAGGAATATTTATGGGAGAAAACTTATTTTCAATGTAACTTGAATCACTTTTTTTTTTTTTAATCTATTAGCAAACCTGATTGAAGGTAAAATGTATTAGTTTGGAACATCATGCATAATTAACAGTTCACTTTAGAGATATTTTTTAATAAAAAGTATAAACTATTTTGCTGATATACATAAAGTTTAGATTTTCATTGCTAACTCAAAACATGGTACCTAAAAATTTTTCACAATTGGCCATAAAATGTCTTTCAAATGCAGTGGGCTGTATTAAATATACTCTTCTCATTATTAAAAGGAATATATACATATTATATGTACAGTATGGGCTTTAAGAAATACTGGCACATGAAATTTAAAAATCCAAATGAAACAGCTGGTATAATTTGAGAAAGGGGGAGACATGAGTGGGAACATAACTGACATTTAATGACATAACCAGGGAGCCTTACTAAAAATAATTCTCACTCGCAGCATGAGTTAAATAAAACTCTTTCTCCTCATGCTGATTTGATTTAATTCAAGCACTGTATGATGTACTTTATCTGGTATTTTATTCAATTCAAACTGCACTTCTCAATTTACTAAGTTTTCTATTTATTAGTTTCAATTTAGAGTTGCTAAGATTAGATTAATTATATTAAGGAGTTTACTTTGTATTTATTTTAAAAATTTCAAGAAAATATTTCAAAGCAATATACTTCTGTAAAGCACAGCAAAATTAACACTGAAAAAATATACATGTGCTCTTATTTACACAAAAGCAAAATACTTCCAAATAAATATTAGCATTCTGTAATCTGATGCTTTCAATATTTAACTGGAATATTTTCTTTTAGATATCTGCAGACATATTTTAAATGATATTTGACAATAATTATAGTAACCCTTACTTATCCTTAAAATAAGTCTTAATAAATCTACTGTATTACTTGTTTAAAACATTCAACTCATTTCAAGTAATGGGTTTAATTCATTCTGGAAATTTTAGCTTTCTTAAAAAAAAGAAATTCTTAAGCATTTTCTATAATAAATTATATTTAGAGTCTGTGATGAAATTTTTATTTTAGAGTTGTAAATGATAAATATTTTAGCACATAACTGAGCTATCAGTTTTCACAAATACCTATTAAAGTTGATTAGTGACCTAGCTCTACTTGTGAAACCTGTATTTCTTGAGAGATGAGAATATAAAACTTGGCTCAAATGCAACATGCTATGAACACTGAAATAAAAATTTTAAAAGCAAGGTCCATCTCTATACACCATAATAAATGATGTGAGGGATATGGATGGGAATGGACAAAATGAAATTAATAACAGAAATTAATATAATTATTTGATAATAGTTTCATTTTATAGAGGAACTGTTTCCAAGAATTAATTAACTGCAACTTTTATTTTTTTAATTTTCTAAATCAGTAAATTTCTTTGAAAATGTAAGCATTTACATTACAATTTCATTTAAAAAGTTATTTATTACAAAAAAGATTATATTTTTACCAAATGAAGTATTTTAGATAAGGAAACTTATCTATTTTTCTGAAAGTTGTACTGCTTTTCATAAATAAATTGAAAGCATATCTTAGGAAACGAAGCTGACTAATTTGGATGAGAAAGCACAGATATGATCCAAATAAGTCAAATAATCCAAATTTTTAAAATGTAGAAATATTTCACTAGAAAATAATTTCATATACTTGAACTTTATTTTTCATATGTTTAAATAATTACTTCTTTAAATACATTGAAAATATTGATTTTTACTAAAGAAAGTAATGCTTATTAAGTATTGGATTTCTTTCTATAAATCTATATGAATTTAAGGAAATAAAATCTCCAAATAAAAGTAACCCAATACTGAATGATAATAAAATGGCTAAACTCAATTTCCTAAAAAGTGTAGCTACTACACATGTCAACATTCTGACTTTATGTCATGGACATTATTTTCTCAGTGGATTTAAACACATATGAAATTGTTATTTAATAGATAAAAACTTTGACCATAACAAATTGCAACATTTTTATGTTTGTACTTTCTTAAAATAAAAATAAAGAGGCAATTATGCTCTGAAGCAGCTATATTTCACTATATGTCCAGCATAGATTAATAGTTATTAACCCAACAATAGTTATTATTACCACAAAAGCTACTATGAACTAACAGTTAAGAGAGAAAATGAGAATTTTGATGTCTCAGTAAAAGATAGTACCAGTTTAGGTATTTTTTCACAGTTTTTTTAAAATAAAACTAACAGATTGCCATAAGAGTTATACATTTGGTGTTTTTCTCCCGCCTAAGATAAATGAAAACTAACTTACACCACATTTTAAAATACAATACTTACCAGCAAGCAGGAAGTTTCAGAAGTTTACCATAAAGAGCAGTGCTGAAAGAAGGAATAATTGGTACAGGTAAGCAGTAAGATCCCCAACAGTCCAAAGAAGTCAGGCCTGCCTGGAAACCAAATATCTGAAACAAAAGAAAAGTTTCAAATGTTCACAGAGCAAAGTTTTAATAAGCACGGGATGAAATACGTCAGCTTCAATTTGCTGTACAACAGCTGCACACTAAATATGTTCCAATGTTATTTCCACTTCCAAAATGATCAACATTTTCTTTTATTCAATTTGATATTACCTAAGTCAGAATTAAGAGATTTAAAGATGCAATATTTCTTTTACAACTCTGAAAGATCACTGCTCTTTCTTAAATTTTTAAGTTTCATATTTATTTTCTTTTTTTATTTTTTATATATTTTTTATTGAGATATAGTCACACACCATACAATCTATCCAAAGTAGACAATCAATGGCTTTTAGTATAATCACAGTGTTGCGCCTATTTCATTTCTATATATTATTCTCATTTAGTGTTTTATTGCATGCTCAAATGTACATATTTTCCATGTATATAAACAGCTGCACGCATTTTGTACATTGTATATATTAAATTTAATTAATTGCTGTTACTGTTATTTTAGGACTAATAGAACATTAAAGCAAGAATAATCTTAAAAATGTATTTTGCTTTCAACCTGCTTTAAGGACATAAGAAAAGGATATCCAAATATATCTAAAATATTGCTTCCTTTCCCTTTCTTCTGTGAAAATGATTGTGATATTGACATTTTCACCCCAGCAAATTTTGGTACATGCCATAAATTCATCTTCACATGTTTACACTTAAAATGAGCAGATCACACTAAAAACTTTATAAACATTCCCTAAAATTCCAAACATTCATATTTGTCCTAAGAGGAAGAAATAATCACATCATATTTTACATGGAATATTGCAGACAACTGCATATGATTATTTCCAATGAGATAGAAGAGAAACATCTCACACTGACAACCAAGGATACAAAACAATGAGTTACTGTTTTTCAATAACATGCAAAAAGCAGCTTAACATCAACATTTATCTTTAATTATTATTATTTATTCTTTGGGTTTATAAAGCATTGAGTTTCATATCTCTATGGTTTAATTAATATTAACAGTGAAGTTCTACACTGCAACCATGTTGTAAATTTCTTCATAATTTTCAAAACAAATACTTTTATTTAATAAGCATAAAATGATCAAAATTGGTGGGGGGGGTGGGAATTCACTTTTAAATGGTTTCAAAAGCTATTATGTTCCTATCATTCACCAAACTGACAATACCAAATCTTTTCCCCCAAAATCAGTTTTCACTGGGCAAATAATTTTTGGAGATATGACGTATTCAAGAATTATATTTTCAGGGAAAACTGCATTTCAAAGAACCTATCTATCTAATTACTATCAAAGAAAATGAAAGTGATACACCTATCATTTCCTATATCCTGATGTTAACCATGTGGCAAGAGTCAAAGAATTGAGAAGAAAAAGGAAAAACTATGTTTCTAATATTTAAATGATCCACCTTAAAATTAATTTATTCTACATTCTTTTTGAAGATTTGTTCTGAACATATTGTATACAAAGAACTGTGTTGGGCAATTTACAATTATAGCATTCCATGTTTCTTCTGAAAGGCCAAGTATTTAAAAGTTCTGAAGTTTACAATTATTAATACCACTTACTATAAAACATGATTTTTAAACAATCACCAATCTCTAAATACTTCTAGTGTTATGAATAAGGGTAACATTTTGTCTCATCAAATTATCTATTTTCAACTAAGAATTCTCTAAAAGCCACATTCTAATATTCCATAAATACCCTAACATATAATTATAGTCACTATTATTAACTGTCTCAGGATAGAAACTGGGTGTAGAGGAGATCCCCTGCTGGTTGTCTACAGAACTACAAAAATATTTGGGCAAACTGCATATTATTCTGTAATTTAAAAAAAAAAAAAAAAAAATGTTTTATATCTACATGTTGTACAGAGATACTTCCAAGGGAGCATGAAGGAAGTATAAATTATAATGGGGGGGGGAGGGGGGAGTCTACTGGACAAAGAAAGTACCCTCTCTATCTTGTCAAATTTTGATTACTTTTAAAGAATCATACTGTGCGCTTCCTATACAAAAACTAATTATTTCAAAATAACAAATTTTCAATTCTCTCCTTTAAATTACAACAAAGAGATACATAACTCTGTTATGAAATGTCTTTATTCTGGGACCCTTTATATTGTCCCTCATTTTCCGGCCTCTTTGTGGAGCACTATGTTCATTATCCCGCCTTCCGCTACTGGAGAGCCTCTCCTGTCCATAAGTCCCAATAAAAAACGTTTGTGCCTGACACTGTGCTGAGCGCGTCCTTTGATCTTGCATCTGCCCCAACCTGTGCCTTTCAGAAGCTGGATTGGAACAATGATTACTAAGTTGGTTCTAGTGCAGTTTTTTTCCTTATCTATAAAGCATTTAACCACCCTGTATACAACTCACTCCTTCTAAAGAAAAAAACTGAAATGTAAAGAAAAAAAAAAAGAAAAAGAAAGTTAATTTGTACACTATTGTACATTGAAACACATAAAAACTGAAGAAAGAGAGTGGATGTAGCTCAGTGGTTGAGCTCCTGCTTCCTTTGTACGAGGTCCAGGTTCGATCCCCAGTACCTCCTAAAAACAAACAAATGAAAAAACCAACTCTCATTGGGGTGCGGATTAGCTCATTGGTTGAGCGCCTACTTCTCATGTATGAGGTCCTGGGTTCAATCCCCGGTACCTCCTTAAAAAAATTAAAAATAAATAAAAAGAATGGTTATAATTTGGGAAGCGGATGTGGCTTAAGCAATTGAGCTCCCACCTACCACATGGGAGGTCCCTGGTTTGATTCCCGGTGCCTCCTAAAGAAGACAGGTAGGTGATGCGACGGGCAGGTACAGCAAGCTGACACAACAAGATAACACAACAAGAGAAACAAGAAGAAAAAACATGAGAGACACAACAAAAGCAGGGAGCAGAGGTTCTCAGTGCCTCCTGAAGAAGACAAGCAAGACAGTAAGCTGACGTGACAGGCAGGCACAGCAAGCTGACGTAACATGATGACACAACAAGAGTCACAAGAACAAAAAACATGAGAGATACAACAAAGCAGGGAACAGAGGTGGCTCAAGAGATTAGGTGCCTCCCTCCCACTTTGGAGGTCCCGGGTTCGGTTACTGGTGCCTCCTAAAAAAAAAGGGAACAAGGAAGACAGACAGACACAGCAAGTGCAAACAATGAGGATATGTGGAGAAATAAATAAATAAAGTAAATCTTAAAAAAAAAATATATATATATATATATATATATATAATTAGAATTCCTCAGCATTAAGAATCAATGTGTTAGAAAGAAAAAGCCTACAGGGGAAAGGGATAGAACCAGAAATAACCACAGAATGTTAAACTGCTTAGAGATTATTTAGAGATTATTATTTAGATTATTATTTAGGGCTGAGATTATTATTTAGAGATTTAGAGATTATTGTTTAAATTAAATGCTTAGAGATTATTTAACCTATCCTCTGCATTTTACATATGGGTCAAAATGAAGTTAAACAAGCATTAAGTGACTTCTTCAAAAATCACATTTTGCTGGAACATCAATATTATGCTACATTCGATTTAGCTCATCTGTCAACTCACAATTTCACCTTGCCTTCCTTTCTCCCTCCATTTCCTCCTTCCCCTCTTCTTAAAAAGGGATGGCCAATTCTCCCTTATTTTTTTTTTTTAAGAAAATAAATAAATAAATAATTTTACCTCCACTTTCCCTCCAACTATAAGTGAAATTATATTTCTGTCCTTTTAACACTCAACACTTGAAATTGTAATTTAGAGACTGCTACTATTTTTTTCATCACCTACTCACTCTTTAAACCCTTTATATCTGGTTTCTGTTCATATAACCACAGAAACAATAAGAAACTCAGGGCTGAAATTGATACTTATGTTCTTCTCTTGTGGAATAAGCAGTATTTTCTCTTGACTTTTCCCCAAAAATTTGAGCAAGGAAAACTATAAAAATTAAAAGTGATTTTCCATCACCCAGAATCTTAAAAATATAAATACTATTATATTCTCATCGATTTTTAAAAAAATCAAATCCTTCAGAATACAGAAAGAATTCTTATAACTCAATAATAAAAATATAATAACCCAATTAAAAATGGGCAAAGGAATCGAAGAAACAATTCTCTAAAGAAGATATACAAATGGCCAATAAACACATGAAGAAAAATGTTCAACATCATTACTCATTAGGGAATACAAATCAAAACCACAATGAGATACCACTTCACAACCACTAAAATGACTAAAATAAAAAAGCCAGACAATAACAAGTATTACTGAAGATTTAGAAAAAAAGGAACCTTCACTCATTGTTAGTGGGAATGCAAAATGGTGCAGTCACTGTGGAAAACAGTTTGGCACTTCCTAAAAATGTTTAACATAGAGTTATTATATGACCCAGCAATTATACTCGTAGGTAAATACCCAACAGACATGAAAACCTATGTCCACACAAAAACTTATACAGGAACTATCATAGTTGTGTCATTCATAATAGCCAAAAAGTAGAAACAACCCAAATGTCCATCAACTAATAAGTGAATAATTAAAATGTAGGATAACCAAATAGTGGAATATAATTTTCATAAAAAGAAATGAAGTACTGATACGGTCTACAAAATGTGTGAACCTGGAAAAATTGTGCTAAGTGAAAGAAGTCAATCACAAAAGATCATATATTATATGATTCCATTTATATGAAATATCCAGAATAACCAAATCCGTAGAGACAGAAAGTAGATCAGTGGTTTCAATGGCTCAGAGAGTAGAGGTAAAGGGGAGTAACTGCTAATAGGTAGGGGCTTTCTTTTTGGGTAATGAAAATGTTCTGGAATTAGATAGTGGTGATGGTCACACAACATTGTAAATTTACCAAAAACTACTAAATTGTACCTTTAAAAAGGTGAGTTTTATGGTATGTAAATTATATTTTAATAAAGTTTTTTTTTTTAACTTACAATATAACTAGTCTGCTTTATCCATGACCCACCCCCCACCAGTCCCAGTGGCCCCTAACCATACTCTAGCAACCTAAATCCACTTTTGTGAAATTAGAATGTATCCTGTACATTTGTTATACTTTTATAGACACACTTTTATATCTATGAACAATCTGTAGCATTATTTTGTTTTCTTAATTTACAGGGAATCATACTGTACATATCATTATACTTTCTTATTCCCAATAAACATTATGCTATTGAGAGCTATCACAGTGGGCATATATAAACTTCTAGTTGTATCTATCTCCTAACATACACACACATAAAATTTGTAGGGCAGAAATTACAAGCCACAGAAAAATCCCATCCACTACCTGTTTTGTTCTTTGTTTTTCTTTTTGGAACGGTCCACAAGCTGAAAACAGTTTTTAAACATGAACATATGCCATCCATTTGATGACAGGGAACACTAGTTAGTTATCCCAGGTAGATGAAAATTATACAAAGAAAAATAATTTCATTATTCTCATTAGTAGAAAGGTATTACAAAATAATTGTACTCAATTATTATTATATTTTTTAATTTCTTACACTCAAAATTTGTGGGAATTTTTTCTCTTGTTTTTTATACACACACACACACACATAATATTCTCTATTTACCTGTTGATCCACAAAATCTAAAATATTTACTATTTGACCCATGACAGGAAAAATTAAAAAGTTTGCTAAACTCTGATCTGGGGCATAAACTAAAAATTGGAATGGATTTGTTTTCAAATTTGTTAGATCCGGCCAAAGTACTCTCAAAAATAACTATACAATTTATACACCCATTAACCATATACTGAGAGCTCCATTTTCCCAAGATCCCCCATGAAAACTGTCTAGGGTAAACAATTACCACTTAGGTTTGATTCCACCACAGCTTTCATGAGCTTGCTGAAGCATCTGCCACAGCTGATCCTTATTGAATATCAAGGCCTTAAATTTATATACTAGTTTATAGGATGCTTTTATATAACTCATTTTCTACATATGTTTCAAATTTTATCTGCTTTTCAGAGTCTTAGCTACTAGATTCCATACATATTCAAATAATGGGTTGGCCAGATAAATAAAGAGATCTGAGTAAGGCAGAAGAATGTTTCTTCTGCATGTTTTCTTCAAATATCCATGCCAACTTTCTGAATTGATAAATTTCATTAAAGTGAAAACTATGTACCATTTAGTCATATAGTCAATGCAGTCAAATTTACAAGTACAAAATTAAAACTCAAGCATTTGCCTGAGTATTTAATTGTAAAGTACTTAGGGTCTAAACAGCCAAGCATCCATGAAACAGATGTTTCTTCAAATCCTCTATTATAATACTGTAACACTATAATACTTAAACTTTGAAAACTTCCTCCAAGGTTATGGAAATCATCCTAAGTAATATGAGCTGCCATAAACACTCAAACAAATCAGTATTTTGAGTGAATTCCAAATACTCATATAAAAAGAAACTTTCTACCAAATCCTGAAAGTATTATGATGTACTAGACCACTGAAGAAGAATCAAAAAGGCAATGATGGGGGATTGTGGGAAGATGATGTCAGACTACCAAGCAGAGCACAATGCTGTCATAAAAACAACGGAGAAAGAGCCAAAAGCTGTCAAACGGACCTGCTTTGGGGGTCAGTAAACCAGGGCAGGGCTACATAACCACAAGGAGGACGAGGGACAGAGAGACAAAGAAGCCAAAAAAACAAATGTGAGTTACCAAGCCCCCTCGGTGGCAAGGAACAGCTCCCCTCCTCTACCCCCAAGATATTAAGATGGGGTAAAACCCTGGCTCACTGCAGCTGACTCCCTGTCAGCTGTTTCAAGGGAAAAGGGAGGGGGAGTCAGGGGGTTTTTGTTCAATGAATTCAGCCAGTAGAACCCACTTTGAATCTCTGCTCTGGAGATTCAACACAGGAACACAAGAAAGCCAAGACTGAAACACGGCCATGGAACGGTGAGCTGACAAGCATCACCTGCTGGTCAGTATGTAAATTGCATGTACAAAAACTTTTCAGTTCTCTCTGCATCCTAAACCCTGGGAGAAAATCTGCGCCCCATTAATAAGTCCCTGGCCCAATTTTGATAACATAAGCTGGGAAATCTTAAAGACTTAAAATAACTTGAACAAAATATCAAAGAACAGCTATTGGGGTGGGGGTGGGGGAAAATAGGCGAGAGAGAAATTGGCCATCAGAGTAAATTCACCAGCAAATTCAGATGCCCAGGCATCAGCAAATAATTACAAGCCATACTGGGAAACAGGAAGAGATGGCCCAGCCAAAGGAACTAACCAAATATCCTGAAGACATTCAGGATTTAAGACAATTAATCAGTGATAATCACACAACTCTCCTAAATCACTTCAAAGAATTTAAAGAAAATATGATTAAAGAAATAAAGAATATTAAGAAGCCACTGGGTGAGCATAAAGAACAATTTGAAAGTCTGCAAAGAAAAGTAACGGATTATGGGAATGAAAGACATGATGGATGAGATTAAAAATACATTAGAGGCACATAGCAGCAGATTTGAAATGCTCAAAGGCAGAATTTGTCATTTTGAAGATAGAACATCTGAACTGGAAAAGACAGGAGAGGAAAATGGGAAAAATGCAACAGAGTCTCAGGGAATCGAACGACAACATGAAACGCACAAACATTTGCATCATCAGTGTCCCAGAAAGAGAAGAGAATGGAAAACGGGCAGAAAAAACAATTGAGGAAATAATGACTGGAAACTTCCCAACTCTTATGAAAGACATAAATATCAATATTCAAGAAGGACAACTCACCCCAAACAGAATAAACCCGAAGAGACCTACACAGAGATACCTACTATTCAGAATGACAAATATCGGAGATAAAGAGAGGATTCTGAAAGCAGCAAGAGAAAAGCAAAGCATCAAATACTAGGGAAACTCGATAAGATTAAGTGCCAACCTCTGGGTCAGAAACCACAGAAGAAAGAAGAAAGGAATATGATGTATTTAACGTATTGTAAGAGAAAAACTACCAGCCAAGAATTCTGTATCCGGTAAAGCTTTCCTTCAGAAATGAGGGTGAGTTCAAAGTCTTCAAAGACAAACAAAAACTGACAGAGTATATTACCAAAAGACCAGAATTACAATAGATACTAAAGGGAGTGCTGCAGCATGAAAGGAAAAAACAACAGCGAGAGATATGAAGAAAAGTATAAAAATGGAGATTATTAGGAAGGGTAAATGAAAGGGTAAGAAGACAGTCAATAGAATGATATGACAACAGAGAGCCTAAAGGTAAAATGGATGAAGTAAGAAATGCCTTTACAGTAATAACATTGAATGTTAATGGCTTGAACTCCCCAATCAAAAGACATAGACTGATAGAATGGATAAAAAATATGAGCTGTCTATATGTTGTCTACAAGAGACCCACCACAGACATAAGAACACAACCAGATTAAAAGTGAAAGGTTAGGAAAAGATATTCCATGCAAATAGTATCCAAAAAAGAGCTGGAGCAGCGATACTAATATCATACAAAATTGATTTCAAATGCAAAGCTGTTATAAAGGATGAAAAAGGTCATTATATATTAATAAAAGGGGCAATTCACAAAGAAGAAAAAATTATGCAAAGTATTTACACACCTAACATGATTGCCCCGAGTACATGAGGCACACACTAGCAAAACTGAAGGGGGAAATAGATGTCTCTATAATAATAGCTGGAGACTTAAATACACCCCTCTCAGTATTGGATAGAACATCTAGACAGAGGATAAAGAAAGAAAGAACTTGAATAGTATGATAACTGAACCTAACAGACATCTATAGAGCACTATACCCCAAAACAGCACGATATACTTTCATGGATCCTTCTCCAAGATAGACAATATGTTGGGTCACAAAACAAGTCTCAATAAATTTTTAAAGACTGAAATTACACAAAACACCTTCTCTGAACCTAACGGAATGAAGCTTTAAATTATTAACGGATGGAAAAAGATAAAATTCATAAATATATGGTGATTAAACAACACACCCTTAATCAGCGTGTCAAAAAAATTGCAAGAGAATTCAGCAAATATCTTGTGATGAATGAAAATGAGAACACAACAAATCAAACCCTATGGGACACTGCAAAGGTGAGTGCTGAGAGGGAAACTTATAGACCTCAATGTTTACATTTAAAAAGTAGAGCTAAAATTGAAGATCTAACTGCACACCTGGAGGAACTAGAAAAAGAACAGCAAACTAATCCCAAACCAAGCCGAAGGAAAGAAATAGTAAAGATCAGAGCAGAAATAAATGAAATTGAGTTTAACCAAAAGACAAAAGAGACAATCAACTAAACCAAAAGTTGGTTCTTTGAGAAGATCGACAAAATCGACAAACCCTTAGCTAGACTGACAAAGAAAAAAAAGAGAAGACGCAAATAAATAAAATTAGAAATGAGAGAGGAGACATTACCACTGACCCTGCAGAAATGAGAGATCATAAGAGGATACCATGAACAACTGTATGCCAAAAAATTAGACAATGTGGAGGAGATGGACAAATTCCTAGAAACACACGGCCTCAACAAACCAATCACAAGTGAAGAGATTGAAACAGTCATCAAAAATCTCCCAAAGATGAAAAGCATGGGACAAGATGGCTTCACAGGTGAATTTTACCAATCATTCAAAGACGATCTAATAACAATCTTGCTCAAGTGCTTCCAAAAAATTGAACAGGAAATAACACTACCAAACTCATTCTATGAAGCCAACATCACCCTAATAACAAAACCAGATAAAGATACTACAAAAAAAGAAAATTACAGACCAGTATCTCTAATTAATACAGATGCAAAAATCCTAAACAAAATACTTGCACACAGAAACCTAAAGCACATTAAAAGAATTATACACCACAATCAACTGGGTTTTATCCCACATACGCAAGAGTGGTTCAACACAAGAAAATCAATTACTGTAATAAACCACATTGATAAATTGAAGGAAAAAATCGCATGATCCTCTCAATTAATGCAGAAAAGACATTTGACAAAATACAACACTTTTTCTTGATTAAAAAAAAAAAAAAACTCCAAAAGATAGGAATAGAAGGGAGCTTTCTCAATATGGTTAAGTGCATATATTAAGAACCTACAGCTAGCATTGTACTCAATGGTGAAAGACTGAAAGCTTTCCTGCTGAGATCAGGAACAAGACAAAAATACCCACTTTTACCACTGTTATTCAATATTGTGCTAGAGGTTCCAGCAAGAGCAATTAGGCTAGATAAAGAAATAAAAGGCACCCAATTTGGAAAGGAAGAAGTAAAACTTTCACTATTCACTGATGATATGATCCTATATCTAGAATCTCATAAAAAATTCACAAGAAAGCTACTAGAACTAATAGACAAGTTCAACAAAGTGGCAGGATATAAGACTAAAACACAAAAATCAATAGCATTTCTATATACCACTGATGTGCAATCTGAGGAAGAAATCAGAAAAAAATTCCATTTATAATAGCAAGTAAAACAATCAAATATTTAGGAATAAACTTAACCAATGACATAAAGGAACTATATTCACAAACTATAAAACACTTTTAAAAGAAACTGAAGAAGACTTAAATGTAAGGACATTCATTCCGTGTTCGTGGATTGGAAGACTAAATATCATTATGATGTCAATTCTACCCAAACTGATTTACAGGTTTAATACAATCTGAATAAAAATCCCAAAAGCCTTTTTTGCAGCAATGGAAAAACCAAACATCAAATTTAGTTGGAAGGGTACGGCACCCCAAATAGCCAAAAAGATCTTTTAAAAAGAATAACAAAGTTGGAGGACTCTCGTTTCCTGACTTTAAAGCATATTACTTCGTTACAGTGGTAAAAATAAGTAAATAATAGAAAAGCCAGCATGGTACCGGCATAAAGACAGACAGACTGACCAATAGAACTGAATTGTGAACTCAGAAATAGACCCTCACATCTACAGTCAAGTGATTTTTGACAAGGCGGTCAAGCCATCCCAGCTAGGCCAGTACAGTCTATTCAACAAATGGTGCTAGGAGAACTGGATAGCCAATCCAAAACAAAGAAAGAGGAGCCCTATCTCAAACCTTATACAAAAAATTAACTCAAAATGGATCAAGAACATAAATATAAAAGCGACAACCATAAAACTCCTAGAAGAAAATGTAGGAAAACATCTTCATGATCTTGTGGTAGGCGGTAGTTTCTTAAACCTTATATCCAAAGCACAAGCAACAAAAGAAAAAATAGACCTCCTCAAAATTAAACACTTTTGTATCTCTAAAGACTTTGTCAAAAGGGTGAAAAGGCAGCCAACACAATGGGAGAAAATATTTGGAAATCACATATCTGATAAGGGTTTAATATCCATGATATACAAAGAGATCACACAACTCAATAAAAAGACAAACTACCTGATTAAAAAATGGGCAAAGGACAATTGCCCAGGAGGTAATTCTAGGGAAATCCATAAAGTAGGCTAAGTTTCAATTTCAAAAGAAAAGGTTCATAGATACAGTCATCAATATCAAGCACCTGTCAGTGGTTCATCCTCCTTCACTAATCACTGCCCCTGTACTCAGGGGATTCTTACTGTCCCATTAGAGAATGTGGCAGAACTCCCCAGGTTGGAAATTGGATATTCTTTCAGTTATCGTGTGGATATCCACGCACGGTGACAATGCCCCATGAACACTTGAACTCTTTCATATGCCTTATAGGTATGGCCCAGGTGAACCTCCTCCCATGCATTCCACTTCACTGACACCCCACACCAATGATACTCCCCTGCCTCAGTTGTAATCCTTCTGAGATTCAAAACCTCTTCACACATGAAGCCAACTAAATAACCAAATAAAATTAATAAGAAAATGAAATAATAATGATAGTTTTTTTAATGACAAATACAAAAATTTTTAAAGAATTTGAAATAATTCAAAAATAATTTTAAAAATATAATTTAAAAAATTAATTTTGGCATTATGTCTTTCATCACTATAAGATCTGTTGTCTTGTATGTACAGTGACATCCCTTCTGAGAGCTTCCTTGTAGCTCAAATGTGGCCTCTCTCTAAGCCAAATACAGCATATAAATGCATTACCTTCCCCCACACACACACCCCTGGCGTGGGACATGACTCCCAAAGATGAGCCTCCCTGGCACCAAGGGATTTCTACTAAGCCCCAACTAGCAATGCAACTGGAAAAAGACCTTGACCAAAAGGGGGAAAGGGTAAAGACAAATGAGTTTATATGGCTAAGAGACTTCAAAGTGAGTCAGGAGGTCATCCCAGAGGTTTCGACTTTGCATGTCTCATCAGGATCTTATTGACTGCCACAGTAAATATTGCCTCAAACAGGAGGGCTCCGAGGGCTCCGGAGACATTAAGACACTATAGGCAGGACTGACATGTCAGAAGTTTTGCACCCTGTCAGTGGGCCCTACTTTGGAATTTATGCCCCCCCCCCAGTGTGACAGTGCTGTACTCAGTTGTGGTTTCCCTATACATGGTTCTTCTGCCCCTTATATTTGAACCTATAGTTAGTACTAGAGTTGATAGGTTTATGTCCAAGAGACTTAAATCTTTGGGCTTTCCATGTGCCAGTCGGGCCCTGAATCTCAACAGAGTTAACAACACCTACTCTCCAGTTCATTGGACTCACCCAGGACAACTAAGAAGAAAATGATGATGGATAACAACCATCCCAAGGAACAGAGAGAGTCTACAACTGCAAGCAAGGTAATCCCCTCCATCTGCCCTATGGGATCTAAGCCCTCTCTCAATTAAAGACAGAGTAGGCATCACCATTCCAGAATCCTCAGGATTGGTGAATAAACAATGGACTAGAGTAGACTTACTGTTATTCTACTATAGACTTACAGTAATTCTAGTAATGGAAGAACTTTTATCATTGATGTGGAGGCAGTGGCCATTGGAGGTTCTCAAGGGAGGGAGAGGGGAAAATCCTCTCAAGGGAGGATTTTCACGACTTGGAATTGTCCTGAATGACATTGCAATGAAAGATACAGTCCATTATATATCTTGTCATAACTTACAAAATTATGTGGGAGAGAGTTTAAATTACAATGTAAACTATAATCCACACTTAGTGGCAAAGTTCAAATATGTGCTCATCAATTGCAACAAATGTACCACACTAATGAAGGATGTTGTTAATGTCGGAAAGTGTGGGAGGGGTAGGGAATGGGGTATACGGGAATCTCTTACATTTTTTTATGTATAATTTATGTAATCTAAGTAACTTTAAAAAAAATTTTAAAAAAAGACAATTGTCCAAAGAAGAAATACAAATGGCGAAGAAACACATGAAAAAATGTTCAACATCACTAGCGATTAGGGACATGCAAATCAAAACTACATTGAGATATCATTTCACATGACTATTAAAAAGTTGGAAAATTGTAAATGTTGGAGAGGATGTGGAGAGATTGCTATCACTTATTCACTGTTGGTGGTAATGTAGAATAGTATAGCCACTATGGAGGACTGTTTGGCAGTTCCTAAGGAAGTTGAATATAGACTTGTCATGTGACCCAGCAATACCATTACCCAGAAGAACTGAGAGCAGTGATACAGACATCTCCACACCGATGTTCAGAGCGGTGTTACTCATGATTGACAAAAGATGCAAACAACTAGGGTGTCCATCAACTGATGAATGGATAAACAAATGTGGTGTATACACACAATAGAATATTATGCAGAGGAAATGAAGTCATAAAGCATATGACAACATGGATGAACCTAGAGGGCATTATGTTGAGTGAAGCAAGTCAGAGACAAAAGGACAAATATGACTGCACTATTATGAACTAAATATATTGTGCAAACTCATGGAGTTAATTACTAGAATACAGGTCACCAGAAAATAGAATGAGATTAGAAAATGGAGCGCTGAGGGTTAACTTGTGCAGAATTGGTAAAAAGCTTGTTCATAAATCTTTGGAAATGAATAGAAATGTTAAAAGCATATCATGGTATTTGTAACTAGCAGAGCCATTATATGAGTATGACAGTGGTTGAAGGGGAAAGTCTAAGGTCATGTACATTACCAGAAGGAAAGCAAAAAGCTGTAACATAGGACTGTATAAGATAGTAAAACCTCATGTAAAACACGAACATGGGTGATACTGCATATATAAGACTTTTCACAAAACATAAATACAAATATACTAGAGAGAAGGGAAAATAATAGCAGCTATGGACAGCAAGGGAAACATAAAGATTGAGAGGGGATGAGTTTTGTTTATTATTATTATTGGAATAAGGAAGTACTCTAAGAATGGTTGAAGTGATGAATGCACAAATATGTGATTACACCAAATACTACTGATCGTACTCTCTGGATGGATTTATGCTTTATTAATATGTATCAATAAAATTAATTTGTTAAGAAAAAAAATACTTATAAAAAATGCAGTGACATATTTAAGACTCAAATATGTTTCTTTCTTGATTAGTTTAATTCAAGTTTGACCATTTTCCTGCAACTTCCATTATATGTCAATCCACAGTCCTATTAAAGCTTTCTTTTTAAAAGTATTCAATATTGTTAATATCAATGAAAAGTTTTTCTGTATATACTATACTCTTCCCACTCTGCTCAAAATTACTGCCTGAGACATTTCCCTTATCCATTAAAGCTGTAGTCAAATCTGATCAAAATATAAAAGACAACTAGACAGCATATATAGTAAAAGAGTGTTTCCTAAAACATAATTTTATCTGGACCTAAATTACACTGTAAATTTAAGTGAGTGTTTAACAAACAAACAATAGTAGAGAAGAATTATGGCAATAAGTTTTCTTGTAGTTAATATAGGTGGTGACCAATGGCTTTAGTGACCATTTACCTTGAGGATGGGGGCATGCTTTATTCATCTTTAATGTCTGCAATATGGAAAGGGCTTATTATTTACCAAATGAATGAGCCTTAAATGAGCAGAAACACTTGGAAAGATTAGTGAATTGCTTAAAATTAGATCTGTTTCAAAAAAAAACAAGGAAAATATTCTTTACATTGTAGTCTGATACAAATACCATTAATATTTTAAACACCATTATTTTTTTAAAAACCATATATCAATGTATATTAGTTGTGGGAATTAATAAAAATATATAAATATTCTCTCTATATCTAGCTTTCAAAAACACCTTCTGCTACTCTCTGCATAACATAAAACATTGTGGTAGATCATGATGATAATGGTCTCCAATGAATCATACCTCCCTGTGTCCCATCCCTTTGCAATGTGATACTATCATTTCTCCTTCAAGGAAGTGGAGTCTATTTCTTTATCCTCTTGAAACTGAGCTTTGCACAGACACCTAGGAAAACATGCTCAACGAGTCTACACGGGTTGAAAATGGTTAAATTTTAACTTCTTAACCTTATATACTCATGAATGTAATTGAAGACAGATATCTTTAAATTGGTTCACAAATATGTAAATATTTAAGAACTTTAAAATACCAAAGTATAAAGTACTGAACCAATAAAGTCAGGAGTCTATTTGTGGAGTCATCTAATCTTTTAGTACTTTACATGAAATGTAGTGCTTTTTTAGTACTTATTCTTTCTTTTTAATTTTTTATTGTGAAATAATTTCAAACAAAGCAGTTAAAAAATAATAATTAAGAAAAAAAACATACAGACAACTCCAACATACCCCCACTCAGATACCCAGAATCAACAACTTTTAACATTTCTCTACTTTTGCCATATTATTCTATATATCCATCTATCTATCCATCTATTTTCTAAACATGTGAGAGTAGGTTGCATACATCATGCTTCTTGAACACTGTATATACTACCATGTATCTTTCCTGAGAACAAGGACATTCACTTATGTAAGCATCTTAAGTACAGTTATGAAGTTCGAGAAATTTAACATTGATATAAGACTTACAGTCAATAGTCTGATTGTTTCAGATGTGCCAATAATGTCCTTTGGAGCCTTTTGTCCTCCACTATTAGATCCAGTCCAGGATCATGTATTACATTTAAGTGTCATTGTCTCTTTAGTCTTTTTCTTTTTTGTTTAATAGTACTTATTCTTGAACTCAACTTTTTATAGTTTGCTTTAGTCCATAAAACAGAATTTGATTAGGTATAAACTGTCCCTATTTAGACTATACATTTACGTCTGCTTAGCAAACACATTTATTACTCAACTTTTGAGTTTATTTTTTATATGTACTTATACTGGGATGCATTCCTTATAAAAAAATTTTTTTTAAATAGAGAAGAGCATAGCTAAGCTTCCAATAATTCACTTCACATAACCTGATTTAAAGCAATAAAAGAGATTCATCCCTTTGCTTCAAGAAAGTAACATGAATTCAAGTGACTAAAAAACAAAGGTGTTAAACTCTTTATAAAACATTATGGGGAAATGGATGTGGCTCAAGAGGTTCGGCGTCCGTCTACCATATGGAAAGACCAGGGTTGGATCCCTGGTACCTCCCGGTAAAAAAAAAAAAAAAAAAAAAAAACATTATGCCTCACATAAACTGTCCCTTCAAAGAAATTATGAATCTTTTAAAATGTCCATATTAAGCTAAGTGCTCTTTCACTCTGCTTATAAATATCAACAGAAACTCTATAAAACATCTTCAAAACTTATACTTACCATTAACTTACAAGCATCAAGATACTAATCTCAAATAATTGAAAAAAATACCTTTAAAATCAGTATATTTTTACTTTATTTTGTATTTTGTATTAGAATAGATAAATCTATTTTAAATCTTATTTAAATCTCATCTAACAGGGTACTAATTATTATGAAATTACAAATCCAAGAAAAAAGAAACTTATTTAAATCTCCCAAAGCCAACCAGATACTAATAAACAAGAAAATTCACTTTCCTTACCTTAAGGTAGCAGTGTGCATAGCAATAATGAAGCAGGTTATCAGAAGGCTGAGTAAGGCTGCTGACTGCACGCACCAACTGCTCAGCATACATTGGCACTGAATGTTCCAGATTAATTTTATCCACCAAGATTTGAATGGATGGCAAAGGCCGAAGAGACTGGAAATTTGTAGTATTCATGAAGTTACTCGAGTTCTAGAAAATAATAGTGTTCACTTTATATTTCAGGAGTACAGCAATGTTCATGTGCAATGCACTGTATATCAGCTTTAGACTTCACAATTTATAGAAATTACAAATCTACAAATGATGCCTTTGTATTGAACTCGAGGCCATTATCAAATAAAAATGAAATCTATATATTTTTAAGTATGTCCCAGATGTCAAAGAATGTGTAGTTATTGCAAAATCTCTTACCTTTTAGCTAAAGCTTTTTATTTTTTCAATCAAAATCAGTGATACTGGAATAATATCACTAACTACTTCAGTACCATAAAGATATTTTCTTAAGCCTAATTAATCCAAAAGACTTCCTAGATATCCCAAACCCAGTACCTTTTTATTTTCTTTCCCTTTTTCTCATTAAGATGACCAATGTACTAAATGGACTACCCCTGACATTGTCAAAAACATGCACAGCAAGCAATATTTACAGGAAAAAATCAATTTCTAATCCATATCATCTCTACTAGCTATACACATAGTAAATGTTCATATAATCCTAAAAATCCCATTGAATTGTTCTATTTTTAATATACTTCATAATTTTTATTAGACAGATGACACAGTGGGTAACAAATTGTAGAGACTCTGAATGATGTTATCTTCTTCCAACGTGGATTGTCTTTTGGCAAGCAACCAGAATACAAGCATATCATCTTGGTCCAGTGAAGGGCTGAATTTAGGAATAATCTATTTCAATTTCTTCTTATTCCCAATGTGGCTCTTAATAGGTCTCAAAGGAAAGACCCAGCTGTGAAATTTGGAAGGGCATGAACTCTAAGTGTTGACACCCACCACCATGCAGATAGTGAAATTTCTACTTAGTTCTTTAGCCTCTGCTTTCTGCTAGATTTCTACAAGAACATGGGTAACTCTGGAGTTAGCCAACATTCTGAAGGGAATTTATGCAGATTTTGGGGCTCCCATGTAAATAAGACCTCTTCTCTGACATTTTTACCCCAATTTCAGCTGCCCTGACACCAAGAACTTTAACCTCTCATTTTTCTGCCCAGTAAAAATGCCAGTTTCTTCTTGAGCTCTCTTCCCCATCAAAATAGGAAATTCTAAGTTTAAGCGTAACAGTAAATGTGCATCCCCCTTCAATAATCTGAGCCCCTCAAGTTACCACCTATACTGGTTGTTCTCCAATGTGTAGTTACTTTGTGTAATTTTTCCAATTTTTATAATTTATCTGCAGAAGGGTTAGCCCAATACAAGTTACTCATCATCATGGGAACTGGAAGTCAAGCATTTACTTTGTGCCAGACATAATTCTAAATTCTTACATATACTATATCTAAAATCCTCAAAAAATGATGTTATTTGCTCCGTTTTTTAAAGAAAGGAACTAATAGTTAAAGAGGTTGTTTTACAGATTGCCCAAGATAACAAAATTAAGGAGACTGAACAACCCTTCAAATGCCTCAATACTTACAGCTATTTCTGGAATACATGACTGATACAACTGAAGAAACAAAAGAAAAGAGACACAGCGAGGAGGGCTAAAAGCACAGTGTAAATGTCAAGATTTAAAATATAAAAATAAAGAATGTGATGACAGCAAAAATGGAAATAACAGAAAAAATGGCATATTTTAATTTTCTCCATTAAAACATTTTCCAAATGACCTCTTCATCAACAAAATAATTTGTTATTAGTTTTCACTATAGAGCAAATATAAAAAATGAAATACTGAATCACAGTCAATTCCTTGCCATAGCTCCATAATATCTTCTTATTTATAATTAGTACACTTTTACTTCTATCATCTTCATTATGTGAACATCAAAAGAAAAATGAAGGAAAAATAAATTAAAAATAACTGCTAAGACCTTATGGCAAACTCAACTACATATGGACCTTAAATATTAAGCACCAATAAGTCCTCATTAACAATCAGCAGCAACAATTATCGGGTTCCTAATATGTACAAAATGGTTTACATACATTATCTCACTGAATTTTCAAAATAACCCTAGGAGTTGGGTACTTTAGGGGAGCTACTCCATGCCAGCACCATAACAATCTTGTACATTTACACTTCCATGTAGACCATGCAGGCAAGACTCAACTGCAACAGACCTAAGCCTTGGTGGAACATCCTGTGATACACTCAGAACAGGAAGCATAGGTATTATTTTGAAGATCTGATAAAATACCATTTTTCACTCAACTTCCTATCACGAGGGAAGCTGCCTTCAGACAGTTTCTTATCAGCATCTCTCATTCAGGTGAGATACGGGTTTTTTACCTCACATTCTTACAGTACAGATGCAGACTATAAAACTGTTTGGCTGCAGTATGGAACTGGATCCTCACCAACAGAGTGCCCTACCATGTATGTTACAAGTCATCTGGCTCCTTTGGTTTCTATGTCATCAGGTGGGACAAGGAAAATGAGGAAGTAACACGATTACTGATCTTGCTTTTGCTGTCTATATAACTAACAAACTGAATCTACCTGAGTTTGTTGCTGGGCTGAATCTGTCAACCAGCTTGAAAAATATAAATTTTCTTTTCTTTTTTAGAAACCAAAAACAAGGCTTGGATATAATAAATAATTGTCTAAAATGTTACAGCTAGTATATGATCTGACTTCTGGGACCATGCTCTTCAATATTTCTTTAAATAGCCTTAAGTTCATTTTATTTAAGAAAAAAGAACCCAACAAATAACTAAGAATTAGCAATCATAGTTACTTTGCTTTTACTTCAACATGGGTATCTATATAAGCAGATACTATTTTACTTAATCACCTGCTTCTTACATTATCATCAGACCAACAAATATGCACAGAAGAAAAAAAAAAATAAGTGGTGAATAGCAAAAGATACCTTTTCCCCCAAAATAACAGGTAACAAATGGCTGAGCAAGTTGAATTCCGCCATGAAAATTGTACAAGTACATTTGAGGAGAGTAACACTCGTAAGTCGAGTAGGAATATATTCCTCCAGAGATGCCACTTCTTCAAGATTCAGTATCGTCTCATTTTCATCCTTAAAATCTAAAATGAAAATGATGAAAATTTACTGAAAATAATATATAAATAAGTAATTATCTCAAACAAGTTAAAAAAATTAATTGATTACCCAAATTTTAAGGTCACAGTACATTTATTTCCAACAATGAAGCAGTTGGAAAATTCTTTATTACCTTCAACAAATATAAATTACACAACTCTAGAACATAAATGTATAACAAGCAGTTGCACACGAAAACTACTGGTTTTAAATTTAAAACTTCTTTAAGAAATTCCTAATTTCTTTCTTTAAAAGACTAACAGCTTCTGTCCATCAAAACACTATTTAAGATAGAAAAAAGGGAAACCACAGACTGGGAGAAAAATATTCCTATAGATAGAGACATAGATACATAGATGTATATATCTCCACAAAGGTCCTGAAGAATACAAAGTGCATAAAAACTCCTAAAAATCAATAAGAAAGAGACAAACAATTCAATAGAAAAATTGTGAAGAAAAACTTGAACAAAGAAAAGAGAATATCCAAATGGCCAAAAATTGTATCAAAAACTGGTCAACTATAACAAAGTTATCACATTTAAGCAAGTATTAACTAATGTTTTTTTTAAAAGCTGATCAGCATCATTAGGCATCAAGGAACTATAAACAAAGCCACAATATGATATCACTACATAACCACTAGGATAGCTAAAATGAAAAAGATTAAGAACACTAACTGTTGGCAAGAGCAAGGGTTGACAAACTTTTCCTGTAAAGATCCATACAGAAAATATTTGTATATGGTGTGAGGTAGGGGTCTAATTACATTCTTTTGCGTGTGAATATCCAGTTTTCTGGACACCATTTGTTGAAGAGACTATTCTTTCCATTTATCACATCGACTTGGCACCCTTATAGAAAATCAACTGGCCATAGATGTGTGGATCTACTTCTGGACTTTCAAATCTGTTTCATTGGTTTATCTGTCCTTATGCCAGTACCACACTCTTTTGATTATTGTAGCTTAGTAGCACATTTTGAAATCTGAAAGTGTGAGTCCTTCAACTCTTCTTTTTCAAAATTGGTTTGACAATTCAAGATCCCTTGTAGGTCCATATGAATCTGAGGATCAATTACTGCCAAGAGAGCAGAAACTGAGGCTAATTTACATGCTGATTCCTTGGGAATCCACTAGACCAAGAAACAGAAACACACACAAATAAAAATAATGAAATAATGAAATGGAAAATGAAAAGAAAAGAAAGGAGAAGAGAAGAGAAAAGGAAAAGAAAAGGAAAAAAAAGAAATGAAGCCAACCAAAACATCCTGATAGAGGTTGATAAGGTCCAAACCCTTGCTGTCAAGACGACCGAAATCAAGGCTAATGTCCACCTTGGCCCTTAGGGATCCCCAGACCAAGAAACACCCATACACATAAAAGAAAGAAAACTAGCCAAGAAAAGATGCACTGGCTCTTTACATCCAAGGGGATTCTGGTGGGAAGCTGCTGCTGCCCAGAGGGCAGAAACCGAGGCCAGAGCAATGCTCTCTTAGGGATATCACCAGACCAAACTAGACTTCAAACCCCAACTTTTGTGGGACAAGGTTTCCTCTGTCCACCCTAGCCCCAGCCAGCCATCCCCACTCCTGCATTTCCACAACTGCTGCCAAGGGGATGAGTGAGGAATGGGGCCTAGTTGCTGGTTCATGCTCACCTTCACTTATAAAAAGTGGATTCTGAGCAGCCTCTCCCTTTGTCCAACACTTCCATGGTTGTTCTAAACGTCCAGTCTGTATCCAGGATTACCACCTAGTTAACTCCAATTTCTTTTTCCAGCTCACTCATTTTTCTGGTAAGGGGAATAATCTGTAAAACTTCTTACTCTGCCATTTTTCAATGTTCTATTCTTGACTACTGCAATTACATAGATGTGGTTAAATTTGTGAAATTCATGAAACTATACCCTTAGGTTTTATAAACTTTCCTAGATATATTTCACACTTCAATAAAAAGTTAAAAAAAAAGAATGGAGCAGAATTGCTAACAATCTGAGGTTTAATACATATACATTATATATATGGATATATGTATGTATGAGCAGACCATACTTTGCATGGTTTCAATAAGCATGGATTTCAGTTAGCATAGTTTAGTTTAATAAAATGTCATTTCCAAACAGGTCACATATCAATTACCACAGTATATTAACTGTAAGTAATCATACAAACTGCAAACTTCACCATTAGTTCTGCAGCCCACAAATTATTAGGTAAATAAAAGATGAGCATCATGATCAATGTCCAATCACGTCACTTATTTTGATGACTGGTTACTGTGCATCTGTTATTTAGTACATACAGAGTAAACCATGTGGTTGTGTTGCCTCCTTTTCTCTCAGTGATAGACCCATGTGACATTTCACAAAAAGAGAGAATCAAAATAGGCAACTAGCCCGCAAAGATGAAAGTAAAACAAAGATAGAAAAAGTCATAACACTGGAAGTAAAATTCAAATTGAACATAAATGAAATTATAAAAGAAATAGCAGACCACAGGACTATAAAAACTGAATCCGGGGGGCGGATGTGGCTTAAATGGTTGGGCGCCCGTCTGCCATATGGAGGGACCTGGGTTCGATCCCCGGGACCTCCCGGTAAAATAATATATATATATAGAAGGCGCATGGGCTGCCAGGCTCTGTGTGCTGCTGAGCTGTCAGGCCCCTGGAGCCACGCAGCAGGATGATGACGTAACAGGGGAGAGACAAGACGAGATGCTCCGAAAGCTCCAGAAGCCAGGAGCTGAGGTGGCGCAGGCAGCAGAACACCTCTCTCCTACATCGGAGGTCTCCAGGATCGAATCCTGGTGAAGACTGGAGGAGGAGGAGGAGAAGAGATGGCAGGAAGCAGACACGGAGAATTGCCCAGCAAATTGACACAAAACAGCAAATGGGGAAGGGGGGCTTTAAAATGGATAAAGTAAATAAATAAAATCTTTAAAATAAATAAATAAATAAATAAAAACTGAATCCTTCAAGAGACTCTAGATATGCAACACAAATTAGCAACATAAACTAGGAAAGATTAAAAAAAAGATGAAGATATCCCAGAGGATGTGATGCCTGCAAAAACTTAACTTTAAATAACTCTGTTTTCACAACAATGAAAGTGCAAAAGGCAAATTGTTGAAAGATGATCCAAACTTAGAAAGGAGTATGACAAATCACTAAGACATAGGAAAGGTACTCACTCTATATTTTAAGTTATACAACAAGAAAGAGGCAAGCACTGCTCAAGCTACTCTGATAAATTTTTCCAAAGAAATAAAACAACTTAGTTTGTTTTTACTACTCCTATTATTTTTTTCATTTCTCCTTACATTTATAACCAATATTTTAAAAGTTTTTAGGTTTTAACAAAAAAATCTAACACAACACAGAACAATCATAATTTTCCAATTCATTATTAAGATTGCTTTGCATGGTTTTAACTTGCACAGTCATTTAATGGTCCCAAACAACAATGCAAAGTGAGGACTGCCTATATATTAAACTAAAATCATCTAATAGTATCTTTATATACATCACATTTTTGAGATGATAAACTGCTTCAAGTAAAGAGTAATGTATTTCATATCATCTTCATCAGTATACTAAAATATATGGTATAATTCCACTGTGGCAGAGATTGCTAATTGCCCTGGAGTGTTCATTCTCTCCTTCTTTCTTTTAATAATAAAACCTTCTAAATTTAAGTTAGGAATATGAATCCCCTCTAGAGACTACACTTTCCACCTCCCTTGTGGCTAGGTGTAGGGATATATCACTAAGTTATGGTCAATGGGATGACAGAGCCATGTCCTTAGAATGAAAACTGCATACCAACCAATTTTTCTTATCCCCTTTCCTGCTGATTAAAATTATACATGGTAATGGCAAGCCAACTTTGACCATGTAGATGAGGTATATCCCAGGGGACAGGAGAATAACAAAATACAAGGAATCTAGGTCTAAGACAACTTCATGAAGCAAAGTCACCTAATCCCCCTAAGTATCAACCAGCTTGGACTTTTACATAAGAAAAACAAATATATTAAGTCACTGTTATTAGATCTATATGAAAACAGTCAAACCAATAACCCCATTAGATAGAGATATACACTAGAAATATATACTATTGCAAGTTGTTATGAGATTATTTCTAACCTCAGCAAATATTCCCCACAATCAAATGAAGAACTTCTCTACTCAATATAAAGGTTTATTATATAGCTAAGGTAAGTATAGTATTGACAGAGGGATAGATTATATTAATGGAACATAGGACCCAGAAACAGACCCACACAAACATGTTCAACTGATTGTTGCCAAAGGTGCAAAACAAATTCAATGGAGGAAGGACAGCCTTTTCAACAAGTGGTGCTGGAGCAATTAGAAATGCATAGGCAATAAAATAAACCTCTATCGAAATTTCACACCATAAATGAAAATTAACTCAAAACAGATCATAGACTCAAATATAAAACAAAGCATGATAACTTTTTTTTTTTTTTTTTTTTTTTTTTGCCTTTAAAATTTGTCTTTAATAATAATAGCTTTGGAAAATGAAAAATAGAAGGAAAACATCTATGGTAAAGTACATTTCATTCATTGATAGCAGTAAAATACAAAAAATGTATTTAGTGCAGTGTCAAATTCTATCTATGTAAATCACTTGATAATAGTTTTACTGTTATATGACTGAATAACAAAAAAGCTTTAACTTGTTAAAAAACTATTTTAAATCTTTGACTTATTATTTAGCAAGGCGAAAATGAAATTAATCACCGTAAAACGTTTTAAAAAATGAAGTTCTACAAATTTGGCTCCCATTTACAACATTTCATTAACAAATAATGAGTTAAGTGTAAATACAATGTGTACAATACTCTAACTACAGTAAAAAAAAATCTTTAATAGCATTTTATAAACTGTGCACTCCTTAGTAATATCAATATATATTCAAAACATGTTCATACAGAACGAATACCTCTCCTCCATGTAAAAAAAAAAAACCACTTGTTAAAATAATTAACAAAATTACCAATAAACAATGGAAACTTATTTCATTTCACTGCACCCAAGGGTAAGACACAAAATATTGGCTTAAAGAGGTAGATTAAAAAGAAAAAGAAAACCAGATTCTCCGTTCTTTGTCACTTTTATTCAGTAGTTTTTTTTTTTCCTTATTTTCAGTGCCAGACATGGCAAGGAGTGATTACAGCCAACTGTTATTAAAAACATTTGTTCGCAACATATACCCCCTTTACCACTGACCCCAAACTGACTAATTTTGTGTGCTTTCTTTCTTTTTTTAATACACCACCACCAAGACTGGGTGGAGGGGGCAAGGGGAAGACAGATGAAGGGAAGGAGTCCAGGAGTCAGAGAGGAGGAATGCTACAAGCCACAGTAAGGATGAGCTGTATTTAATTTAAAAAGGGGAGGGGGAGATGGGTGTACCCCACAAATGATACAGTAATGAGGATACACAATTAAATCCCATAGCATGACTGAAGGCTTTCACTGTGTTTGACGTCATCACAATGGAAGGCATAAAAAGTGGAGTAAATCAATGTTGATACAGTCCAATCTAGTCCATTAGGCAAGATGGTGCAAGAAGTCATTTAAATTAAAAGTGCCCTACCCTTACCTAAATGGCTAGCAGACATGGAGAACAACACAGTGATGAATCCACAGAGTTTTCTCCATGTAGCTATAAAAATGTGTTGTCAAATGGCACATTGTTAAACACTGGAAAGGGGTGCCACAATGGACCTCTCTCTTTTATAGGTACAAATACTAGATTCAACTATCTCAACTAAGCAGGAAGTGGGATCTTCTGCTAGGAATGCCAACCCTAATTCACTTTGTCTTGAAATATATACAGATTGTTTGTAGTTGCTACAGCAATGATATTTTCCTTGGGGTGCCAGGCTGTATGAAGTATTTTCTTGTTGAAGTCTAGGCTGTCAACACTTATTTCATCTTTCTTTCGCTTGCCACTTGCACAGACTTTGCGTGGCTTCAAAACCGTGCGAGGTTTATTGTTTTCCCGTGATGCTTCTAGGGTTATATCTCGCTTTGTGTTCCTGTCAAACATTCTGAAGAAATTATTATAAGATCCAGTCATAACAACACTGTCAGATCCATTCCAACAACATTCAAATTTGTCAAATATGCAGTCATTTTCATATAGTGAACAAAGTTTACTTCTGAGGTATTCGTGTACCTGATAGGTTTCCACAGGCCTGTTTTCCATATTTAAGTCCCAAATTTTAACTGACAAATAGTCTCTAGTCATCATATATCGACCACTATGGCTGAATTTTACATCAGAAATAGAGGAGATGATTTCAGAAAAAAATGACCTATTACTGGGATCTTCAGGTTCTTCAAACAGTTTAGAATGCCTATCGCAGAGGGCAGATGCCCTCATGTCACATAATCGAATCGTTCCTTTACTGCTGCTGTATACAAATGTGTTACAGCTATTTGGATGGAATTCTGCTGCTGTAATCACCTCTGTTAGTTCTTCCATATTGGCAGGCTTGATATCCACAATATTAAAACTTCTATCTGTAATTTCCAGATGCCAAAGATTAATCCGCAAATCATCTGCAGATAAATATGTTTCATAATCACTATTAATAGAAATAGAGTTGATGTGATATGTATGAGCATTGGCAAATATTCTTCGTGGACTGGCCTCAACCATTAGATCCATGGGCCTAAAGACTGGTACCCGTAGTGTAGTAACTGTAGTAGGATCTCTATACCTTCCATCTTCCTCTTTCAAATTATACCCTTCTGGCCTTTTGTCCCTTTCACTGATTTTCCATAATTTTATTGTTTTATCATTGGTAGACAATAAAAATTGAGCAGCATTTTTCTGGGGCAACCACCTAATTTTGTTGATCTTTTCTTCGATTTCTAAACTTTTCAAGTAGTCAAACTCTGGCTCATGGCTCTGGAAAGTGCTGTAAACATTATATTCTCCTCTGCTATGAGACTGGATTTTGTTCTCACTGGGGTGTTGTGAGGATTAATTCATTAGTGTTTGTAAAGCACTTTGAGATCCTCAGGTCAAAGGCGCTCCTGCTCCTGTTGAAAGATGACAACTCTACCACCTTTATCTCCTGTTGCCAGTAATTCTCCAGAATGATTGAATTCTACTGTAGAGATTATATCTGCTTCTGCTACATCATCATCTACTGCTCCTTTCACCTGAGAAAAACACCACTGTATATCATTCCCTCCTCCAGCTCCTGCCATGTTGCGCTGCAAATGGTGCCCCTGCTGGGTTCCTCGGGGTCTCTGCTTCCTGAACTCACCCCCCTCACCAGGGGATGGGGGGGTAGAGAGGGCGGATGGCGGCGGATGGCACCTGTGGGGGAGGGGGCGAGGGCTGGGGAAGAAGGAAGGAGGGGCGGGCACACCAGCCAGCAGGATGGTGGAGTTCACTCTGAGGCTTCCCGGCTCTTGCTCTTTCTCCAGCGGCGGCAGCGGCAGCTACGACAGCAGCAGCAGAGGCGGCGGCGGCGGTGGCAGCGGCAGGGGAACGCATGATAACTTTTGCAAAAATACAAATTAGCAAAAGACGTGAACAAATGGCAAATACACATATGAAAAGATGTTCAACATCAAGAACCACTACAGAAATGCTAATTAAAACTGCCATGAAATTGTAGATTGCTAATGAAAACTACACACCTATCCGAATGATTAAAATAAAAAACAACACCAAATGCTGGGGAGGATGTAAATAAACTGAATCACTCATGCATTGCTGGTGAAAATATACACTGGTACAGCCACTCCAGAAAACAGTTTGGCTGTTTCTTAAAAAACTAAACATACAACTTCCACACAACCCAACAACTGGATACCTACGCATTATCCCAGAGAAATGAAAACTTATGCTCACACAAAAACCTGTACATCAATACTCATGGCAGCTTTAATTTTAATAGCCAAAAAATGGAATCAGTTAGACTTCCTTCAACATGTGAATGGTTAAACAAACTGGGGTATATCTATACCACGGAATACTATATAGCAAAAAATAAATAAAAAAAGAAATGAACCATGGATACATGCAAACAATTTGGATGCAACTCCAAAGAATTATGCTAAGCCAAAAAAAAAAAAAAAAATCCCAAAATGTCACATACTTAAAATTCCATTTATATAACAGTTTGAAGTAACAATATTTTAGAAATGGAAGATGCGTTGGTAGTTTCCAGTGGTTAGGAATGGAGGGGGGGACGTAGGTGAGTATGGTTATAAAAGGGCCACACAAGGTATCCTTACGATGTTGGAACTGTTCAGTTTCTTGATTGGTGGACACACAAACCTACCCACATGATAAAATTGTATAGAACTTAACACACATAGACACACACTCAAATGAGTACATGTAAAAATGGGGAAATCTGGTTTTAAAAAATTAATAATGTATGCCAAAACTGATTTTTAGTATTAAAATGATGTTATTAACTTCCCTACTCAAAACCTTCCAATGATTTCCCGTCACATTTAGAATAAAATCTAAAAACCTTGGTTTCCTAAGGCCTGAGAGAATATGATGTATGCCTGCCTCTCTGACTTATCAACATTCATTATATTCCATCTATAAGAGCCTGGCTTTCCTCCCTAGAACTTGCCAAGATCATTCCTGCCCCAAGGCTTTTGCTCTTGCCTATCTAAAATACTTTTTCACAGTTGACATAGCTTTCCCCTTTACATCATTGGGAGTCAGCAGTCAGTGCATATATAAACTCTTCAGAGATGACATTCCTGACCTTCCTAACTAAAATCACTTTCCTCTCCTATCTCAAGTACTCTTCTCCACACTTTTTTAATTTTTTCTATCACTTATCAATGCTGGAAATTACATATTTATTTACTTGTTTACACTTGAATATTAACTCCCCAACTAGGAGATAAGGGCAGGAGCTTTGTATGCTTTGTTTGCCATACTATTCTGAAGTGTCTACACAGAGTAGGCATTCAAGTAAGGTGCAATAAATGAATGTATGAGCCTGACAAGTATGTATAATGCACTAGGCACTGCCCTAAAGTGCTTTTACATGCATTATCTCATTTGATCCTCACAACAAGTTTTGGAAGTAGATACTATTAGTGTATCATTTAGGATAACAGTTAAGTTTCTATGACAAAAGTCAAAATAATAGAAGCTTAAAAAAAAAAAAACAAAAAAACTTATCTCTCTTTAACAGAACAGTCTGAGTCTAAGACATCCAAGGCTGACATTGTGCTACCACCATACTAAGGAACCAGGTTCTTTCTACCTTGTAGCTCTGACAGCATACAGCTTGCATCTCAGGGTCTAAGATATCACTTCCAACGCTTACCATTACCTCTGCATTCCAGCCAGAAGGAAGGGGGGAAGAGAAAAAGGGAGGCACTCTCTTTTCCTTTTAAAGCATGACCCAAAAATTCATGACGTTCTGCTCCTATCCCAGTAGCCATAACCTAGTTATATGACTACACCTGGGATGTGTAGTCTTTATTTTCATTACTACAGAAATTTCTATTACCATATAACAGTAGGAGAATGGATACTGGAGAGACAATCAGCCACCCCGTCACAATAATTAAATTCATTATAGAGATAGGGAAACGGAGGATCAGAAATGTTAATTAAATTTCCTAAGATCAATAAGAAGTGGAGGCCAGTAGCCTGACCCATAGGCTGAGCTCTTATCTAATACCCTATACTCTGTTCATTATACATTCTACTCTAATCAAGAGTGGCTTTATTACATAAAAGAAATTTGTATTTTATGAAACTGATAATCATATCTCCATACAACCGAAAAAAAATAAAGTTGTACAGCAAATCCTTATTTACCAGTACTACCTAGTTTTCTTGAATGTTAATTTGTATGTTTAGAGACCATTTCCATGCCTGGCTCTTTAGAATACATTAAGGTGAAAAAATGGTCATACTACACGAGTATACACTGGAAAGAATAGTGAAAAGATGTGACAATAAAATACTGGGAAATACTTGCAAATAAAGTACTTGTCCAAATACTTTCTAACACATGAACTCTCCTATAACTTCCACACACAGGTTTATTCTTTAAATTTACAAATGAATGCATAAAAGTCTTTACAGATAGCCAAAATATACTAAGAAGGGAAAGTTAACAAAATCAGAAAATTTGGGTTATATAATCATTTAAATCAATTGGCAATAAATTCAAAATTAAGGCAAAAACAAACCTGGTTTTAGCCTGCTATATGGTTCATATTCATGTTCCAAGGCACAAACAATCATTTTCAAAATCCTATGTACTGCACTGCTATCCAAGCGAAAATCAAGAGGACCTATCACAAGGCTTTTTGTAGACTTCTCCTGAACTGTTCCCAAATCTTCACTTTTGCCTGAAGAAAAGTCTTGTTGACTTGTAGAACCTAGAAGAAGTAAGATTTTATATTAATATTTTAAGCACCAATCAGATATACCAAGTATATTTTTTTTTTATTTTTTATTGAATTTTTTCATATATGAACATCCATAAACAGTAAGTATATAGTAAAAGTTGTGAACTTACAAAGCAAACATGCGTATCATCATGCAGGGCTCCCATATATCACCCCACCACCAACACCTCGCACTTGTGAAACAAGAGTTACAAATTATGAAAGAACATCATCAAAACATTACTACTAACTATAGCCCATATCTTACATTTGGTGTATTTTTCCCCCAACCCATCCGATTAAAAACACCCTGTATTAGTATTATATATTTGGTATAGTTCATGAGAGAATGTTCTCATATTTGTCCTATTAACCACAGTTCATCTTCCACCACAGGATTCACTGCGTTATACAGTCCCATGCTTTGTACAATCCATTCAAAGTGTATACTCGGTGGCTCTCATATTTATCACAGAGTTGTGCTGTCATCAGCTTAATTTTAGAATGTTTTCAGTACTCCAAAAGGAAACATCCCATACCCCCTTAAAACCCCTTACTGTTGTTGCTTAGAATTGATATATAATATCTTCTTTGCCATTGCTGCAAAAATAATACAATATTCCAAGTATATATTTTAATGTTAGTCTTCTCTAATCTTTTTTAGCTTGTAGCTTAATGCCCTGAAACCAATTATCAATGAACTGGATATATATATATCCTGTTTACCTGTGTCTTTCTCTATTCAGATGATAAGATTTTATTGACAAAAAATAATTGATTTTTAAAACAATTATTGGGAAATGGTCATCCCAGGGAATGGAGAGGGCCTGCATCTGCAGGCAGGTTCATCCCACCCACCATATCCATGGGATATAAGCCCTCTCTCACTTGGAGTTGGAGTGGACATCACCATCCCAGTCGCCTCTGGATTGGGGGAAGAACTATGGACTAGAGTGGACTTGATGGTATCCTCTTGCTCACATATGGTGATTCTTGCAATGCAAGAAATTATAACAATGAGGTGGAGCCAGTGGCCACTTGACAGTTTTTGGGTAGGGAGGGGATGAGCAGTTGAAATACAGGGGCTTCTTTGGGAGTTGGAGGTTGTCCTGAGTACTGTTGTGGCAATGGATGTAGGCCATTTTAAATCAGCACACACCACTCAGAACTGAGTGGGAGAGAGTGTGGTCTACAGTGTGAACTGTGGTCTATGGTTGGTGGCAAGGCTCCAGGATGTGTAAGTTCATTGAGGTTGGTGGGCCACACTGTGGGAGATGTTTGTGTGGGATGTGGTGGGAGGTGTGGGAGGTGGGCAACATGGGAATCCCAGTGGGTTCCGTGTAATATTTTAGGTAATCTAAGCACCTCTTAAAATATATGTATATATATATATATAAATAACATTTTTGTAAGCAAATACACATATATGCATATATATTTATATATCATTTTGCAAATGTTAGTATGTATTGTGAGAATTTTGATTTTTACCCATAATTAAAAAAAAAGGAAAAAATAATAAAGAAATTTGTAGCACACAAATAAAGCAACATTTAATTTTAAAAATCTCAACAAAAAAAAATAATAAAATAAAATAAAATAAAATAAAACAATTATTGGGAAGTGGATGTGGCTCAGGTGACTGGGCTCCTGCCTACCACATGGGAAGTTACTGATTCAGATTCCAGTGCCAGGAGCTCCAGTGGCGCAATCGGTTAGCGCGCGGTACTTATACAGATTCCAGTGCCTCCTAAGGAAGAGAGCAAGCGGGCATGACAGGCAGGAGCAGTGAGCTGACCCAACAACAGGCACAAGAATTAAAAAAAAAAAAACATTATGAGAGTCACAACAAAGCAGGGAGCAGAGGTTCCCAGTGTCTCCTAAAGAAGACAAGGAGCTGACCTGACAGACAGGCATGGCGAGCTAATGCAATGATGCAACAACAGACGCAAGGAGGAAAAAACATAATGAGAGGCACAAAAATGCAGGGAGCAGAGGTGGCTCAAGGGATGAGGCACCACCCTTCCACATCAGAGGTCCCAGGTTTGGTTCCCGGTGCCCCCTGAAGAAACAAGGAAGATAAACAGACACAGCAATTGCAAACAACAAGGGGGTGGGGGGGAATTTAATTTAATTTAATTTAATCAAGTAAAATAAAATAAAATAAAACAACATTAAAAAATTATTCCTGTTACCTACTTAATGTTCTAAGAAGTACTTGTAGCCGTTTGGCAGTTTTGATGTAATTAATGAATTCTAAAAATATATATATTAGATTATGCTTGTAAACTGGTCTGCTAATCTGGGCATGATTAAGTTATGATTAGGGCGTTGAGCCCCACCCCTTGGTGGGTGGCGGAATCAAATATAAAAGGCAAGGCAAAAGACAGAGAGAGCAATTCTGACGTGGGATTTTGATGTTGGAGGCGGGGAGGCAAGCAGATGGAGGAGCTTGGTTGTGAGGAAGGAGATGAGCCATTTGCCTGAGAGTTCACAGCTGGCCTTGTGGAGAGAAGCAAAGCCTAGAGAGCCTCATAGGCTGGGAAGGAAGACTTTGAAGAAGGATGCATTTTATTACTAATTATCTTAGAAATCTCAATGAAAATAAGATTGTTTACAATTATACATCCATAGGTTACATTCAGGGTTTTACAATGACCACGGAGGTGAACAATAGGTATTATCTGCTTTGAATTTTTTTTTTTTTTTAAGATTTATTTATTTATTCATTTATCCCCCCCTTGCTGCTTGTGCTCGCTGGGTCAGCTAACCACGCCGTGCGGGCGGGCTTGCCTTCATCAGGAGGTCCCGGAACCGAACCCGGGGACTCCCATATGGTAAACGGGAGCCCTACTGATTGAGCCACAGCCGCTTCCCTCTACTTTGATTTTGCCAGAATAAAATTATTATGGCCATGCTCCATGGTACAGAACCCAAGTTCCTTGATTCCTCATCTGCCCACATATTGGAGAACAAACAGGGTGTTTTCTGAAGAACATCTTGCCCCCTACCTACAGGTATTTCATTCTTCTTATCCAACATGTACATGTCTTATATTAGAGATCAGTTTTAGTACATAAATCCATTATTTTAAATGATAACATATGGTAATAATAAATGCTGAACCTACTTTGTTATTCAAACAAAAAGAGGAAGGTAAGAATTTCCAGCATTTAATTACCTTTAGAGAATCTAGAAAGAACTAATTAAACACAAAATTCTATATCTATACTGTGTTGGTTTTCAGTCTTTTATGTGGACCCCAGAAAATAATGTTATTAAATTGAACCTATTGGGAACCTTTGATTAGATTAGATCAGTTGAGGGTCATTTGATTAGACTGCTCCAGTAAGCCCAGGATAGGTCTTAACCTTCTTACTGGAGTCCTTTATAAATAGAGGAATAAAAACCTCAGACACAGGGAAAAAGCTGCAGAGACAGAGACACATCATGAGGCTGAGAGCAAGGTCCCGGAGGTCAGAAGCTGGAATCACTGGAGCACTGGAGCACTGGAGCACCGAAAGAGGCCCCTGAGCAGCTGAAAGAGACAAGACCTGGAGAGGAGAGGGGAAGACACCCACAGCTAAGCGCAAAGCATCTTTAGATGATACCAACATGTACCTGATCGACCATAGCTGCAACCTGGTAAGACAGCACCTCTTGATGATACCTTGATTTGGATACTTTCACAGCCTGAGAACTGTTAGCTTTTAACCTAATAAATTCCCATTTCTGGTATCTTGCTCCCAGCAGCTTTTAAGAAACTAAAACATATACCTTCTGATAATTTTTACAAAAATAAATTTCCTTCATTTCAAACAAAAGGGAATATTTCAATCTTTAGTCTCAGTACTATGGGCATAAAATTAAAGTTATTATTCATATATTCTTAACATGATGACCAAGTAGATAGAATTTAAGTTAATAATGTAATATGAGTAAAAAATCTATAAGCCCACACAGACCAAAATGTCATATCAAATAAATCATACAGAGTTAACCTTAAACACAGGTGTTTACTTTATAATTCTTTGCTCTTCTGCAAAGAAAACACTACTCAAAGAAGTGGAAAATATGAAAAACTCAAAATTTAACAAACTACCAGCTTCTCAGAAAATACATAAACTAGCAAACACAAATCATATTGCCATCTTTTAAAAACTGCAGCAGAAGCATATGTACAAATAAAATTTTCAGCATTAGGTTTCTTTTACTTAAAAGATGACTGCTTCATAATCTATCTCCTCACAAGATACAAAATGCACAGAACATGCATACTATATTTAACAAGAAGAAACCTACCAGCTTAAAAATGGCAACTAAAAGAGTATCTGAATTTTCAAAGATCTTAAAACACAGACTTCTCAGTTGTACTTCCATATATCTAATTGGCTAATGAGCATCTCTACATCTCAATGTCCACAGGTATCTCAAAACTCTTCATTTTTGCCTCCAAAAATCTTCCTTTCTTGCTGTATTCTCTGTCTTCCTAAATGATTATCCCTATCCCCTAATTAACTCAAGACCAAATCTGGTAAACTATTTAAATATTATTTTTAAATAAGGCAATGGAAGACAGTGAGGATTTTTAAGAGGTGATTAAACCAATCTGATTTCAGCATGGATTATGTGAGGGCAAGAATGACTGGAAGCAGGAAGACCAGTAAAAAAGCTAATAGAATCTAGAGATGATGGTAGATTGGAGGAGAGTGATTAACGGCAGAATTGGAGAGAAGTGGATCAATTCAAGATAGATTTGGGAGATAAAAAATTTGACAAAACTTGCTGATGCTAGGAAGGGGGAGAGAAGGTACCATGATTCCCAAGTTTCTGGCTTGAATAACTAGAAGATAGTAATACAATTTCCCAAATGAGGAAGATGGAAGACAGGGGAGAGGTAATAGGTAGTAGGTGGTCTTAAGGACATAAATAATACTGGAAAAGTAGTTTTGTTATATTTATGAGATACACAAGTAGAAATGTCAATTATACACTAGATATTTAATCCTGAACTATAAAGAGAAGGTTTGGACTATAAATATAAATATGGGCATCAATAACATATAGATGATACTAAAATACACAGAAAAAAATGAGATTACTTCAGAAGGGAGTTTAGAGAAATAAGTCAATCTAAAGATTGATCAATGAGAACATCAACATTTATAAGTCCATTATAAAAGGAGGAGGCAGAAAATTACTACTCTTTCCATCTGTCTTTATCTATTAAATTAATTAATGCTTCAAAACTAACTCTTCTCTGAAGTGTTCAGCCCCACAGACAAAAGCAGTCCTTTTATTACTGGACTTCTCACAGCTCTGTTTATACTAGTGTTCTTAACATGCTATATTCTAAACATTCATTTAAATGCCTAAACACTACCCATTGGTTTCTTGAGAAAGTATTCTTTGTGTTCACAGTACTCAATACCTAGCACATAGAAATCATTTTTAAAAATATGAAATATTAACAAAAAAATTGTAGATCTATATTCCCTAACTTTCCAATACACACACAAAAAAATGAAATAATAAGCACAGCACCATATTGAGATTTACGTATATATAAAATATCAAATGGGTAAATTTTAAAAATACTTGCTTACTAATATACTAAAATAAAAATAATATAAAAATAAAGGGAGTGGATGTGGCTTGAGCCATTGAGCACCCGCCTCCCACATGGAAGGTCCCGGGTTCAATCCCTGGTGTCTCCTGAAAAAAACAAAAACAAACAACACGTAAAACAAACAAAAAACCAACTCAGGGAAGCCAATGTGGCTCAGTGGTTGAGTGCCAACTGCCCACATTTGAGGTTCCGGGTTCAATCCCCAGCCCCCAGTACCTCAAAAATAAATAAACAAAAAATAAAGCACATCATAAAATAAAAAAGATTATGTACCATAGTGTCTGTAAAAATTTATTTGAATATTTTGTTTGAAACAATATCTCTTTTCAATAAAAAAAAAAACTACATAAATTCAAGATATATTTAATACAGAAAAAGGAAATGTTTATGCTTTCGACAATTCAACATAATATGAAATTTTTGAGGCATCAAAATTTTAATCTTTATCATCTTCTTTCATAATCTGTAACAAATGTTCCACAATAATGTAAGGTGTTGGTGGAGGGATGATGTATGGGAATTCTGCACATTATGCATGATTGTTTTATTAAGCACACTTCTCTAATAAAAATTTTAAAAATTTAAAAATTTTCAAAACTTAATTTTATAAATCTTTCTCCATTAAAATGATATTGACATCTCTTACCTATGAAGTCAAATTAGAATATCATGGTTATAATGTATTTCCTCACGCTAGTGTACAGTGATTAAGTTACCAAATCCCTTTATTATTTAGTTATTTGCATGTTAAAGATATAAACATGAACTCATAAATACACACAAAGCTTATAATTCATCTGTTAATTTAACAATAGAGAACATCATTCTTCAGGTAATAAACAATCTTTCAAAAATCAAAAAATAAAAATTTAAATCTTTGGTACATGAGAACTAATCTAGTTAGTTATAAAAAAAATGTCTTTTCAAACAGCAATACAAAGAAAGGATTAAAAAGCCAAGAATCTAAGAAAATTCTACCATGACATTAAAATTAAAGCATTCCCTAATAAAATAAATATAAGACTATTAAAATGGTAATGCATGGGAAAATTACAACTAATGTAACTTATAGATGATAGTTAACAGTAATATTGTAATATTTTGCAGCAATGGCAAGAAGATAATTTTTCAACACTAAGGAACAATAATAGGCAGTATAAGGAGGTATGGGATTTTTCCTTTTGGAGTAATGAAAATGTTCTAAAATTGACTGAGGTAATGACAGCACAACTCTGTCATGAAAATGAGAGCCACTGAGTGTACACTTTGAATGGACTGTACAAAGCATGAGACAGTATAACACAGGGAATCCAGTGGTGGATGATGGACTGTGGTTAACAGGACAAATATAGGAATGTTTTCTCCTGAATGACAACAAATATATAATACTAATATAGGGTGTTAATAATTGGGTGGGTTGGGGGAAAAATACACCAGTGTAAGATATGGGCTATGGTTAGTAGTAATATTTTGATAATGCTCTTTTATAGTTTGTGAAAAATGTTTCACAACAATGCAAGGTGTTGGTGGTAGGGAGATGTATGGGAGCCCTGTATGATGATATGCATGTTTGTTTTTTAAATTCACAAAGTTTACTATATTTATTGTTTAAGTATGTTCATGTATGAATGATATACTTCAATAAAATTTTATTTTAAAAAATTTTAAACCATTCCCAAAAGTACCAAGAGGTACATCCAATATGATGGAGTACAACAAATCAATGACACTGATTCTGAAGAAGCCTTTGTTTCTGTTGTTGAAGGAAAAGCAACCAGGAAGGAAACAAACTACTACCTTTGCCAATGGTGTTCTCCATTGTATACAAGTAATCCATGTAAAAAGCCCCAAACCTTTGCATTCCAGCTATATCAGTGTATGTCTCCTGCCAACAAAGCAAAGCAAACAGAAAAAATATTGAATAAGGAGAGACTTTTGAACTGAAAATATAATAGGTCAAAAATCAGACACATATTCTCATATAGAATGTATATCAACACAAAGGATTTATCGAAACAAAGTAACAGAAGTTAACCAAAGAATCCACTTCTAAGAAAGGTAATGTTACCTCTACTATATACCACACAAAAGGACATTCATAATTCTACTAGACATTGTGACCACTTTATCAATAATGTCTGGTTAATAAAAACCTATAATGGAGTAAATAGTACACTCTTGACCTTTATTACTATCACAATACTGTCAAATAATGTACACTCTGAAATAATCTGTGAATATTTCATCACTACATTTACATGAAATAGTTTGAATATTCAAGACCTATTTAAATATACAAATGTATGGTAATTGTGTAGGTCAATATTAAATTCTTTACTTTCAACCTCGAAAGTAAATTTTAATGAAAATTAAAATATAGACAATATATCTACCCAAACACAGGTTAGAATTTAGAATTTGGTTCAAATGTATATTCTCTGACCTTATGATGAGCTGCATCCAAGATAAATTCAGCACGAGTACCATTATTTTCTGGACTTCGGTAATCAAACAATGAATTTGTAAGGTATGTCAAACCTTTTGTACTCAAATTTTCACCACAGATGAAGAAACAGGCTTCCTGAAAACAAATTAAAAAATTTAAACAGAAGGAAAAATCATTATACTGTGAAAGAAAATAAAACCTTGGTTTTATAACACACATTCAGTAGCGACAGAAATCACTAAAACTTGAAGTCCTGTAAAAATACAAGTAATGCTGTCTCTACTTTCATTGCCTACTTTGGCAAAGAGCATTTTAACAAACCAAAAAGGAACTCCAACTAGCTACTATAAACAAGAAAGAAGAAATACTTATGAATTGTAAAGTATTTAGAACTACTGTCCAGGTGTTAAGGGCTACCAACTTTTATATTCCTCTAAGCTCTATAATTTCTTGCAGAGGAAATGCACAGAAAAAGAATAAAATTTCTCTCTCACAGCACAGAAATACAGTCTAACAGATTTTATATGGTTAAGCACTTCAATAAGCACTACAGTATCTCTGCATCCTCTTACAAAATAAGGAGGGTGGGGGAAGATTTTGACTCACTGTTTCACTTCTATTCATATTCTCTTCAAAATCTTTAACACCCATAATTCCTTTAAGGCACATAGCACGGCAACCTACAAAACCAATCTGGCAATCAAAGAAAGGCTCTCCCATCATAAGGGCCTAGAAGAGGAAAAGAAACATATTTGAACTAAACTTGAATTTAATAAAAATGTTATAGGGCTTTCCTTATAAAATGTCTAAATTAGTCAAAACATCTCAAGGATTATGTTCTTTCCAAATTTACTCTCTTTAGATTACAAGATCTATTAAAACTAAGAATGTCTTAATTGTCTCTGTACCCTCAAATTTTTTTATTCTCGGTGACTGGCACTTCATGAATGTTAATACATATATCCACATCCACATATACATATGGGCGGGCACATACAAGTTAAACGAAAAAACAAAGGAATACATGAATGCTGCACATTACAGTAATATCTCTATTAAAGGAATAATTATTCCAACCCATATTATTGTCCACTATAACATAAAATATAAATATTTTAAAATACATTACTTGTGATAAACAAATCTGTATTTATTAAAAATTAATTTGTAAGGACCATTCAAAAGATTTTTAAAATATATGTTAAATGCTGGAAGATTACCTCAACTGTAGTTCCTTCTTGCTCCCAACACAAAACTTCTTTAGACTTTACTTTCTGAGGGCTGTAATAACTACTCTCAGCTTGCATTTCAGTGAGCTAAAAAACCATATAATAAGCATTATTAAGTAAGCCAAAATTAGTATTAAATGGCAATAAATAAATCAAGATGAATGAATGAAAACAAGACCAATTTTAAGATTGAAGAAATTTAATTAAGGAGGAAAACAGATGCAACAAAAACATGTAACTTTATACACACTCTAATGGTTGAATACACTAGTCTAAACTCATCTAGGAGAATTCAAATACCAACTTATTTTTATTTAGCTCTTTTTTCTTCACAATATTGCTTTAAAAGGTGAAAGCTGTGTAGCTATAACAATCTTATAGTAATAAAATAGTTCATACATTCTGCCTAAAATTTACATATATAATAACCTCAATTCATTGTATATTCAGTAATATATTCAACCATGTTTAGTTCAGTCGTTTCCAAACTTATTCAAATAATAAAGATAATATACTTTGAGATGGAACACAAATAGATTCAAAAGTTGTGTTATCATCTACATCTTATAAAGGAGGTAAGATCATGGGTATTCATTTTCAAAGTATGCCCCATAATTCACATAGACACATTCAGTCAGGTAACACTAAGTGACTAGTAGATAACAAATATGAATATAGATGCTAACAAAAGAAAAAATATTCCTGCTCTCATTAAGCTTACAAAGATACTATTTGCATATAGCAAAAATTTGATCATTTAAATTGTATTTAAAGATACTTTGCTATATGCAATATGGTATCCTCGTTCAGATTCCTGAACAGGAAAATGACATTATGAAATCCAATTAAAGCCTGGAGTTAAGGTAAGAGTAATGCAATGTTGGCTTCTCAGTTTTGACAAATGTACTGTAGTAGCATAAGATGTTAACAATAGGGGTAGCTGGGTTAGGAGAATATGTAAACCATTTGTACTACTATTGTAACTTTTCTGTAAATCTAAAATTATTCCAAAATTAAAAGTTTATTGAAAAAAAGGTATTCTAACCAAGTTTGGCAGTGATTTAGTGACCCTTATTCTTATGAAGTGAATATATTCTTCAAACTTAAAGCCAAGTCAAAACTCATGTTTTAAAAATATATGTTTAACTTAAACCAAATAAAACTTATTGAACTAAAAATATATAATTTTAAGCATGATACCTCTTTATATTGAGAATCAACTAATTATTCTAATTTTTTATAAAAAGTTTTCTATATATTTTTCATATAAGACCTTATTTCTTGAATGTTTGTAGTATTGGGGTATTCAATAAGGCTATTTTAAAGTACAATTCTGTAATATAAAATGTTTAAGCAAATTTGAATTTTTTAACTCAATCACTCCAACTATCTAAAATTAATGTAGAGAAAAAGCAACTAATTGGCTAAAAAGACTCAAACATTATAAGTACAGTTTTCAACATCATTAGAAAAATGCTACATTTAATTTGGTATGGTTTTTGTCGGATTGATATCAACTGATCAGAATGCTAATGTAGAAACATGACCTTGTATTTTCTGACCAAAATATAAACCACAAATTAATTCCATACATTTTTCAAATGCAAGCTGAATAATGAATTCTAATGGTTACCTCCTAAATGTCAACATATTTCCCTTAGAGAAACATAAATGTTTCAAATTTTTTAAAATATATGTAAATAGAAACAATGGAATAATTACAAATTTAAAAGTAAATAAACAAAAATCACCAGAAAAGATATTGCAGTTTACTAAGAAATCTTTAATTTTCCTCACAAACTTAGGTTAAATATAAGAACTATATTCTAATCATTTAAAATTAGCAATATATCTAATTTAGTTGGCAACTTTGTCTTTTTATTCTATTTTTAAAGATTATTTTGTTTTATCACTCCTTAATTTTGCAGTTAATTTCCATTTCAATTGGGTGGAATTTTACTAACATGAGTGAATGAATATCAATTACAAAATAAATGACTTTCAATTTTAAAAAATTAGTTTCAATAGAAGAATTCAGAAATATTAAATGGAGTTAAAATAAAACAGCTAATGCATGCATTCTTATAATAATTGCCCCAAGTCTTAAAACTAAAAAATACATGTTTAAAACAATCAAGCAGTGAGAGACATAAACTTATATTGAAATCTATACTGAATAATTCTAACTAGAAAAATATTTACAAAATATTTTTCTTATATATTTTTATTTATCATCTGCTATCATTATAAACTGTATAAACATTACTACTGATTTAAAATTTTCATTTTGGGCAGTTAAAAACATTACAAGCTAAATCTAAAATACCATGAAAACAAGAACTTGATTTTTTTTTTAACCAAAATACCTCCAGAATCTAACACATTGCCTGTAATAATACCTGGAATATTACTTCACAGGTTGGACACATGGGTCTGTCACCTTCAGAACACTGCCTCCATGAAAGAATAAACTCACAAAGACAAATAATACTGAAGAGGAAACAAAAACTGAAAGAGGAGTCCACAATGTTTTGGAAAATGGAAAGCAGATGAGATGACTGGATGGACAGATGGATGGATAGACGGAAGGATGGACAGATGCATTTATTCAACAAATATTTATTGAATGCCTACTCTGTATGAGATAATCTGTAAGTGCTGGAGATATAACTAATTTTTAATAAATTACCATTTATTGAGATTTGGCATAGTATCAAAGAATCATATCCATACTTTTCTGAAAAATCTATAAAAATACTCTCCCTATGCTCAACTAAGTATCTCTGTGAGGTTAGGCTTTCTTCATATACTTCAACCAAAACAAAATTTTACAACAAATTGAACGTAGAAAGAGATATGAGAATCTAGCTGTCTTCCATTTAGCTAGCCATTTTAAAAAGTTATAAAAATATAAAACAATGCCATGTCTCTCATTACAGTTTTTGTTTTGGAAAATATAGTTATTTGACTATAAAATATTATTTATGTAAATATGTTATAGAGTTATTGTCATTTTAAATAAATTAATAAATACATATTTAATGGGTTTTTTTATTTCTAATATAATAAATGTGAACAGATATAACCCAAATAAAAATGATTTGAAGGCCTCAATAATTTTTAAGAGTACAAAGAGTATCTGGGGTCCTGTATCAAAAAGTTTGAGAACTTCTGTCTAGGGTTGCAGTAAAGCTAATGAGAAATGACTGTATCCTAGAGGTACAGCTGGCAGAATATGTTGACTGATTAGATGTGGTAGGAAAAGAAAAGATAAATATTAAGCCTGAGAGCTAAGTGGATAATTCTGCAATTTAATGACTTGTAAAACAATGGAAGAGAAGACGGATTACTGAGAAAAAGAGTTCTGGTTTTGGATATGCTAAATAACTATTTGATATACAAGTGAAGATATAAAACAGACAGCTGAATTCTGCAGCTGAAGGTAAGGTGAAGAGTGGAGGCAGAAATTTTGTACTCTATCAGCATCTATATGAAGACCAAATGATACCAATTTGGAGGAGTGCAGACAGAAAAGATGAGAGGACCAAAAACCCAACCCTGTATACCAACATTTAAAGATCAGTCAAGAACAGAAGTAAACAAAGAAAGACTAAGAAAAATCACAAAGGAAGAAAGAAGAAAACTGGTCAGAAAATTTTTAAACAAAGAGGAAATGTTCACTCAATCAGCAATTTCACCTCTAGGTATATATCCTAGAGAAATTCACATATATATATATAAAATGAGATCTGTACCAGAATATTTTATAGAAGCATTGATTCAAAACATAGCAAAAACAGGAATTTGGCACTCTGTCAGTGGGCCTTACTTTGGAATTTATGCTCCCCAGTGTGAGAGAGTTAGACTCATTTATAGGTCTTCTACACATGGCTCTTCTGCCCCTTTTATTTGAACCCATAATTAGCACTATACTTGATAAATATATGTCCCAAAGACTTAAATCTTTGGTCTGTCCATGGGCCAGTTGAGCCCTGAATTTCAGCAGAGTTGCAACACACCTACTCTCCAGTTCATTGGACTCACCCAGGACAACTAATAAGGAGATGACGATGGACAACGCCCATCCCAAAGAACAGAGAGTATCTACAACTGCAAGCAAGATTGTTCTAACCATCTGCCCCCATGAGATCTAAGCCCCCCTCAATTAGAAGCAGAGTGGGCATTACCATCCCAAAATCCTCAAGATTGGGGAATGAACAACAGACTAGACTTACTATTTTCCTACTATAGACTTATTACTATTCTAGCAATGGAAGAACTCTTATCATTGATGTAAAGGCAGTGGCCACCAGAGGTTCTGAAGGATGGGAGAGGGAAGAATAGGTGTAATATGAGGGCATTTTCAGGACATTGGATTTGTTCTGCATGACCTTGCAGTGACGGATACAGGCCATTGTATATTTTGTCATAACTTACAAAATTGAGTGGGACAGAGTGTAAACTATAATAGAAACTGTAGTCCATGGTTAGTAGCAATGCTTCAATATGCATTCCTCAATGGTCACGAATATACCACACTAATGAAGGACATTGTTAATGTGGGAAAGTGTAGGGGAGGAGGGAGTAGGGCATTTCGGAATCTCTTACTTTTTTTAATGTAGCATTTATGTACTCTAAACCTTCTTTTAAAAAATAATTTTTAAAAATAGCAAAATTATGGAACAGACTGTTTAACCCATCACCCCTCCTTGCTGCAGTCATTAATCAAGCCCCAAGTCATTCCCCTCATTCCCTAAAGATTTAAGTCTTGGGTTTTCTCCAAAATTCTTGATGATTTCAATATCCACAAGGATGATACTTCCAAAAGCCTAATCTCTCAGTTTCTTTACCTCATTTCCTGCAATGATCCTGTTCTCTATCTTATCTTATCCATTCACCATTCACCTTTACTCAAGCAGTTGAATATGACTCAGGAAAAAATGAGCAATAATACTGATTGGTCTCTCTTCAAATTCATGATCATTGACATCGTGTAGATTCTTTGTGTCCCTAGCAAGCATTTATATCACAAGACCATTTACTTTTTCACTCTACACAACATGACTATTTCATACCTTTCATCTTTCCATAAACTTCTACCTCCACCCCCTCCTACTCTCAGTGAATGACCTACTTCTCTATTTCACCTTGAAGATAGAAATAACCATAAAAGAACTTCAAAAAGCTTCTATCATCATTACTACCCAACTATTTAGATGGGTGCCCAATCACTCTACATTCCCTCCTGCTATTATGAATGAAGTACACAGTACATTCTACATTCCCTCCACTATCATGAATAAAGTACACAGTACTAGTTGTACCATCAAAGGACATGAGACTCTCTAATTCTACAAAAGGTACTAATACCTTTCATCTACTTAAGGACATACTTCAGCAATTTCTCTGTCTTTCGCCTACATCATCAATTTTATCCTCTCTACCAGATCATTCATATCATCAAACAAGAATGCTGTAATTATTCCCATCTTTGAAAAAACCTTTAGACCCCACTTCCCCAACTAGCTTCTCCCATTTCTATACTCCCCTTTATGATATTCCTTGAAAAAGTTTTCTATATACCTTGTCACCAATTCCTCTCCTCATATTTGCTTTACCCATACCAACTAAGATTCCACTCCTGTCACATCACTGCTCTGGTCAAGAGCATCAATTATTTCCACATGGCCAAATCCAATGTTCTATTCCCACAAATGACCCACTCCTTCCTCTTTAAATCACTTATGGCACATAACTTCCAGGTCAGGTACTCTCCTGGTTTTCCACTTACATCACTGATCACTTTTCCCCAGTTTCCCTGGTAGGTTCTTCCTCATCTTTCTAACTTTTTAACATCACAGTGTCCCAGAGCTTAGTCTAAGAACCTCTTCATTTTTCTATCTACCATAATTCCAGTCTTAATAAAACGATAACTCTCAAATTTATACCCCCAGACCAAACTTCTAATCTGAACTCCAGAGTCATATAAGCCTTTTAAGCCTTTTAAACAGCCTTAATACATGAATTCAAGGGAGATTTTTAATAAGCATTTCTAATGTTAATGGGAATATTAAGACATGTTTGTATTTCAACTGAATGATCCAGTAATTAGGGAAAACTGTTCATGAAGCTGATGGGGGGATAAAAGTAGAAAAGGCCTTTAGATAGGAAAGGATCAAAATTCAAAAATTTCGGATGGGGGTGGAGGGTCCATATAATTCCATGAAGTAATTCTATGAAGGACTGTTAGACTCTATCCTACATCTATTGAGTACAAAACAAACTTTATTTAAACTAGATCCTTCCTGAGGAGTGGAAGTAGCTCAAGTGGTTGAGCCCCTGCTTCCCATGTACAAAGTTCTGGGTTTGATCCCTGGTACCTCCTAAAAGAAAAAAAAAGGAAAAAAAAAAAAAATCCTTCCTAGCAATCAAAATTTAAGCATTAAAATCACAGAGATATAAAGAGAAAGAGAAAGAGAAACCTACTTTGAAAGTCACAGTGGCCTTTGTGCAGTAAAATCCTATAGAAACAATAGGATCCTTCAAAGTCTGTGCCCTTTGATGATGAATGCTTGATGTAGGATCATTCACAAGGTAATCTTCCTCGCCATCATCATAACTCACAATTGCAGGCACAAATGACCAGGCCCATGATACCCATCCCTGTGGCTGATCATCATCTTGTTGTGAATACAACTCTTGGGCTTTGTACTGAGCAGTATAAGGCATATCAATTCTATTTTCATCTTCAGCACCTATCAACCAAAATAAAACCATTTTAAATAAACCAAGCTAGAGGACTTAATGAAAGAAAAAAAGGAATAGAAATCTTATAAAAATATTCTTCCCAAATCCTTCTTTCTACATATAAGGTATGAAAAAAAACAAAAAAACAAACAAAAAAAAAAAAAAAAATTGGTTATTATTTGAAATCAATAGTTTAGCATTATCACTTCCAAGTTTTTATACATTGTACTGTTTAAAAGAAAAAACCTACCTACCAAAAAGCAGCCTAATGTGCAAAATAACAGACTTTTCTCAGAAATACAATACTTGAAAGATCCAAAAGAAGTTCTTGATATCCTGATGTACTCAGTTGAGAAAGTGAATGGCTAATGCTCCTAGGCAAAATGAACCACCAAAACAAGTATCATTCTGACAAATAAAAGTAATTGTTATAATGAAAATAGCTTTTGCATGTAGTTAAGAAAAATAATAGTGGTGGTGACTCTCTCTTAGTAGTGGGTAAAATAAAGTGGCATCTTTCTTACTCTGCAAATGAGAAAATTATTGCAAAGAAATTTTATTTAATTTCAAATTGCCAGACTAAGGAGTAGATTCCAGGCACTCTTTATTCTACCATACACCACCACTTTATAAAGACAAACTCTGTCAAAGCCTCTTAATATTATTCTAAACCAAAACAAAAGAGGTATATCATGGAATTTAGAAAAAAGGCAAAAAAAATATTCTTTTAATTCATGGGATAAGCAGTGACCAGCAGATTCAAGCATATTTATTCTCTACTGATAAATATATAAATATACCTACTCCTTTAAATACCATGCTCAAATAGAAGTCTAGGGTTTTCTGGCTAGAAAACCTTCACAATTTTTTTTAACCCTTATGCCAAGAGACCCTAGGAAAATCCTTCACCTGCAGGTTGCAACAGATGGCTGTTTACCATGTGACAATTCTTCTTTCAACTGGGAAGCCAAGGGCTTGACACACAGTAACTAGAGTATCTAAATACAGTACTGACAGACATTAGCCATTTTCCTTTAAAATAAATTATAAAAGTTACAAATCCAGAAACTGCTTTCATATATTGCTATTTAACCATAAAATTAAGTTTCTATTAGAACATAAATAAAGCTTGTTAGTAAATGTCCCTAATAAGAAGTCAAAATGGATACCATCACTGACTATCATCTTAGTTATAAGACAGGAAGTCAAGTTACCTCAACCCAGGGAAGCAGTATGGTAGCTGAATGTACAGCACTGGACTATGGAACTTTCTTTGTCTGTCATGTTAAAATAGAAATGGACAGCCTGCACTTTTGAAGCAGAAAAAGAAAAAGAAAAATTTCACCAAGAAAGGTCTAAAAATCCAGTGATTATAATTTTTACTTAATATTGTCTTCTCTAAAAAATAAGAAAGGGAAGCAGATGTGGCTCAACCAGTTGGGTGCCCGCCTATCACATGGGAGGTTCCGGGTTCAGGTTCTGGTGCCTCCCAAAGAAGACGAGCAGACCCCGCACCTGCCACAACTAGGTAGACGCCACACCCACCACAAGGAGCTAGATGCTGCACTACCACAACGAGCAGACACCTAAACGAGCAGACACCTAAACGAGCAGCTGCCAGAAGCCAGCAGATGCCGCAGCCCATGGGGAACAAATGTGGCTCAGGCTGTTTGGCACTTGCCTCCCACATGGGAGGCCCCGGGTTCAGTTCCTGGTACAAACAATGAGCAAACAGATGAGAGAACCATCTGGGGGAAGAGATAAATTTTTAAATGATAACAATAAAGTAAATAAATATTTTTTTTTAAATTTAAGAGAGATTTTAATGAAAGATGATTTTGAAGTTCTGAATCTATGCTCACTGCCTTAAAAAAGAATAAATTAGGTCTTGGAAAAGAAACCATTTCGTTGAGGCATGTAGTTAGAATTTCCTAGAATACTTTTTTTCCTTTGGCATAGTACATCTTAACCTGGGCCCTTTGACAGAATTCAGGAATTCCATAAACTTCAATGGGAAAACATGTATATTATTTTACTAAAATTTAGCATTCCTTTAATTATGAACAGAGGTAACAAACCACAGTTGAATTAGTAGTACCTGTGACTCTGACACCATAGAAATCACAGATATTATATCAAATAATATTTGTGGAGCTACCTTAAAATATCATTTAAACTCATTACTACTTTGAAAATATTACAGCTATTGGACCTCCTGCTATATCTCATTATTTAACATGTTAATATAGAAGCACATATATGAAAATATCAGAATTTCCTAAATATTTGATAACTGTATTTCAACATAATTAGTTTCCTTTACATTCTTTTTCTTTTTTAAACATTCAGAGAATTTTGCTTCTGGCCAAGATGAAGTAACAGAAAACAGATTTATCTTCCTACCTGAAACAAAGAACAAAAAAAGACAAAATATATGAAATCATTGTTTTCAGGCACTGGACATCAGAAATGGGAAACAAAGGAGATGAACTCTAGAATGCCCCAGCTTACTGTCTAGAATGAGTTTCTAAGACATGGCCAAGATTTGGGAAACCCAGGCAGAGCTCAGCAGTCTCCCTTAGATGAGGAGACAGAGTTGGGATTTCAGGGAGGCTAAAGTGGCTAGAGTTTTCAGTACAAGAACCAAACAAAAGGGAGCTACTCAAAGAGAGAGCGCCTGAGATCTAGAGGGCCCTCCTAGAGTATTCAGTTGGGTATTGATCGGAGCATGAATATGAGGAAACTACCTTAGGCCATGAAAAGAACTACCAGAAAGGTGCAAAGGTAACCTTCCCCAGCACTCATGCAGAACTGGGATCAGTTTTGGTTCCCATCAGCCAAAAAGAAAAAATCTTGTTATTCAGGGGCCATCAGGAAGAGTACTAAAAAGGTAATTGTCTCAATAGCAGGGCAAAAACTAGGCCTAGGCTAATGGCTACTCTGATCTCATCTAACAAAGCTTTAAAGCAAGCCTCAAATGGATCAAACTGTTTCAAAGTAACCTGACTGCTTTCTGTAATACAAAAACACCCAACACCCAAAAGGGAAAAAAATCACAATGTCAGGCTTCCAATTAAAAATTATCAGGCATGCAAAGAAACAAGAAAATATGGCCCATAATGAGGAAAAAAGTCAATCAATAGAAACAGACCCAGAAATGATGCAGATCAAAGAATTAGTAAACAAGGAAACTGAAACTATATAAATAAAATGTATATGTTTAATAAAGCATGAACAGGTTAAAGAGAGGTATGGAAGATAAATTTTTTAAAAGACTCAAATTGAACTTCTAGAAATCAAAAATATAATGTCTGTGATGAAATATACACTAGATGGTGTTCTAACGCAGCTCCTAAAGAGCCCGGGTCAGGGCAGCATAAGACCAAAGAACACCCAGGCACACAGTGTCAGGACATGAGCTTTATTGGGACTTAGGGACAGGAGAGAGTCTCTCTGGTGGAGGCAGTTCAGAAAATGAAGATGGTGCTTTGCAAAGAAGCAAGAAAATGAGGAGCAATATAAAGGGTCTCAGAACAAAGACATTTCATAACAGAGTCATTTCATAACAGAGTTTCTGCTAGGGTCACATGAAGCATATAAATGCGGTATGGTGATGTTATTGTAGGAAGGAAGTGTACAGCCTGGAGAAAATTACAGTCTTCAATACCATTTGTACATTATTTCCCTGTGGGGAGGTCTGTTATATTTTAACTTGTGTCCTGCGGCATGTAGGTGACTTCCTGCTACAAGCTAAGTTTCCCTCAGGGAGGGGAAGCCAGAGCCCGGGACCACTGGATCCCCACAGATGGATTAGACACAGCAAAAGAAAAAGATTGGTATATATCATTATGCAAATGTTGGTATGTATTGTGAAAATTTTGATTTTTACCCACAATAAAAAATAAATAAATTTAAAAAAAAAAAAAAAAGATTGGTGAACTTGAAGACACAGCGATAGAAACTATTCAAAATGAAACAGAGAAATTGAAAGGAAAATCATGAACAGAGCATCAGTAAACACTGGCAAACAGCTTCAAGCAGTCTAATATACATATAATTGGAATGCCGAAGGAAAAGAGAAACTGAAAAAATTATTTGAAGAACTAATGGCCCAGTTTTTTGCAAATATAGATATACACAGCTCAATGACCCCAAGCAAAAGTAACGTGAAGAAAATGACACAAAGGCACATCATAATCAAGTTGCTTAAAACTACTTTACAAGAGTGTCAAAGGAGTCCATGGCACACACACAATGAAAGATTAAGGATTTCTGCTTTAGATAGATGAGAAAACTAACTCAGACTAGCTGGGGAAGTCACAAACATGCTCAGCAGCCATCTCCCAGCACTCATCTAACCTCTTGCCCCCACCTCCTCTCCTTTGGGTGTAGGTGTTTCAGTATATTTCCATTTCAGCCTAGAGAAGATATTAGGTCTAATGGAACAGCCTGGCAGTACCTTAATCCCAAAACAAGGAATAAGCAGTCCAACTGCTTATCAGGGCAGAAACACTCAGTGGGAGGATTCCCACTCTCTGGAAGTATACCCTCAGGCAGTACAGATTTATCTCTCCTCTATGATGTAAAGTGGGAGGTATAGAGTTGTCATCCACCAGACCTGACCTAAGCAGTTGGACTCCCCCTGGACTGGCCACCATGGGACCTCTTCCTCTGCTCTTTTGGACCCTTTGTGCTATGTAAATAATAATGTGATCATTTACTGAAAGTTTCTTTTGTGCCAGAGCCTGTGTTCTCATGATGTACCGTAAGGCAACTTGCTCCACAGACTCCTTTGGAAGCAAATAGTGGGGTTGCTTTCTCCCTCTTGAGAGTAGTAAAGAAAAACCAGGTCACAGCAAGCAATAGTGGTAGAAGAAATTTGAAATTTGAAAGCTTCTGCTCAAGAGACACTTAATAAAAACTGAATAGGCAAGTCACAGACTGGCAGAAAATATTTCCAAAACATATATCTGGCTAAGGACTAGAATTTAGAATATATAAAGAATTCATAATTCAATAAAAAACATACCAAAAAAGTTTTAAAATGGGCAAATATTTTAGCATACACTTCACAAAGATAAATGTATGAATGGGGTCATTAACGGCCAATAACAACATGAAAAAGTTCAAAATAACCACTCATCAGAGAAATGCAAATTAAAACTACAATGAGATATCAGAACACATTCATCAGATTGGCAAGAAGTAAAAAAGACTAACACCACCTAATGTTTGCAAGGATGTGGAGCAACTGGAACTCTCCTAAATTGTGATGGAAATGTATAATGTACAACCACTTTAGAAAAAAGGTCTGGTAGTTCTTTAAAAGGAAACATACAACCCTACTCTTAGGTATTTACTCAAATTTATAAAAGACTTGTATAAGATGTCCAAGATAATTTTATTTACAATAGCCAAAATCTGGAAACAGTCCAAGCATTCCCCAACAGGGATATAGCTAAATAAAATATAGTATATCCATACACTGTAACACTACCTAACAATAAAATAAAAAAACTAATAATATATGGAACAACATAGATGAATCCAAAAAATAATATGCTTTGTTCTAGGTGTTTGACATTGTTCCTGTCACAAGAGTTCATCATCTAAAAGGAATTCACTATCTAGTGTGACATAAAGATATGTTTTATATATACACTTATTAATGGGTGCTCCCTTTTACAGTGATAAAATTTTTTTTATTGAGATATAACTCAAATACCATAAAATCACTCTTTAAAAGTACACAATTCAGTGGTTTTTAGTATATTCACAGTGCTACAACCATCACAACTATCTAATTTAACAATATTTCCCATCACCCCCAAAAGAAACTCTGTATCCATTAGCAGGTACTCCCCGTTCTCTCCTCCCCCTGGCCCCTGATAATCACTAATCTACTTTCTGCCTCTATTTAAGATTTACATATTCTAGACATTTCATATAAATGGAATCATACAATATTTGGCCCCCTGTGACTGGCTTCTTTCACTTAGGATAACGTTTTCAAGGTTCATCCATGTTTTAGTATCTATCAGTACTTCATTCCTTTTTATGGCTGAATATAAATATTCATTATATGAATATACTACATTTGTTTAGTCGTTGATTAGTTGTGGGTTGTTTCCATTTTTTGGCAATTATGAAAAATCCTGCCATAAACACTCATGTATAGTTTTTATGTGGACAAATTTATCAGTTCTCTAAGATATATATGTAGGAGTAGAAATGCTGGGTCATTTGATAACTATATTGAACTTTTTGAGGAACTGCCAGATTGTTTTCCAAATCGGCTGCACCATTTTACATCCCCAAATTCTCCACATCCTCGCCAACACTTATTTCCCATTTTGTTTTGTTTTGTTTTGTTTTGTTTTGTTTTGTTTTGTTTTATAGTCATCATATTGGGTATAAGGTGATATCTTGGTATGGTTTTGTTTTGTATTTCTCTAACGTTTAATGACACAGAGCATCTTTTCATGAGCTTGTTGACTATTTGTATATCTTCTTTAGAAAAATGTCTATTCAAACCCTTTGCCTACTTTATAATAAGTTATTTGTCCATAAGTTTAAATGCCCTTCTCTTAAGACTGTTTACAGATACTATCATCTTCTGCTTAAAACATGTCCTGAGTCCAAGGTCCAATGCCAGTCAAAATCAATAATTTCTTTCATCATATTTGTACTTAAGACCATTCATACCTCTATTTAGCAAACATTCTATTCTTCTACAGCATATCATACTTAATTAACTAGTCACATTTTGTTTGCCCTATTGGACCGTAAGATTTAGAAGGAAGGGAACACATTTGTGATGGTTAGGCTAATGTATCAACTCGGCCAGGTAACTGTTTCCAGTTGTTTGGTCAAGCAAGCACTGGGCTAATTGTAATACAAAGACATTTATGGGCTTTAGTCATTGAGTTTACTGCATAGATGGTTGATTACATCTGCATCAACCAGGGGAAATTGCCATCAGCAGTGAATGATGTTTTATCCAATCAATTGAATGGCTCAAAAGGGGAAGTGATTTCAGCATTCAGGGAGAATTTCCCAGCTTGTCTTTAGACAGCCAGCATCTCCCAGAAACTCATCAAGGACCTTCATTTGTCTTTCATCGGAGCCCCTGGTTTGCAGCCTGCCTGTAGAACCTGGACTTGTGCATCCCCATGGTCATGTGAGAGACTCTTATAAAATCTCATACTATTTACAGATATCTCCTGTTGATTCTGTTTCCCTAGAGAATCCTCATACAACATTTATCTCTGCATTTTCACACATAATCAATAATAATGTCTTACACAGTAGAAATGTAAAGAATTGAATAATTCCATTAACCACTAGGTATCCTTCAATCAACTAATTAATAGCACTAAAATAACCCAACTAATTAGTTAGCTAAGTAACTCTTGCTGAGTCTTTACAGAAAATACTATATTTTGCTGCTTACTATAATTTACTAGTCACTAGTAAGTCCAAAGAAGTTTTGAGGTTACACTATCTTCACTTTTATAAAATAAACATTCTGAACCATTCTGAACACTTATAGCTATTAGAAATATTAAGGTTAATTTTAGCATGTAGAAAAGGGAAAATTTGAATTGTATCTAACATGTAAAACAGAACTAAATCAAAGTAGTAATGAACAATCAAAATACAATCATCCCATCACATTAGAGAACTACAAGATTCAATCTAATGTTTTGTTTTTTAAAGTTTCCCATTGGTGAAAATGCTTTGAAAGAATAGTTCTCGGGGAGCAGATGTGGCTTAAGTGGTTGAATGCCTGCTTCCCACATGGGAAGTCCTGGGTTCAGTTCCCAGTGCCTCCTGAAAACAAACAAACAAAAAAACCAAGCAAACAAATGCAAAAACCAAACTGAGGGGAGCCAATGTGGCTCAGTGGTTGAGCACCAGCTTCCCACATATGAGGTCCCAAGTTCAAACCCCAGCTCTGGTACCTTAAAAAAAATAAATAAATAAATAAAGTTCTAAAGTAAATGTTTTGTTATACTTACCTGTAACGTTTCCTAATATATCTTTATTGTGACAGGAAGGGTCATCTGTTTCTCCATCTTTAAAACTGCCTATTTCTCCATAGTAAAGAGCAATCCCAAGTTGCATTACACGGATAAACATTGGTAGTTGTTGATCAGTGATGGAAAGTTTCAAACTCTCAACCAGGGTATGAATCTGTATTGTGAAAAAATAAAACCATCACAAAAGCATGTTTAAAGGAAGTTGCCTTTTCACATAAGCAAAGAATTTGTAAAGTCCTAAAATGGTATGTCATAAGAGAAACACCATTGTCCCAAACATTTCTAATATTTAAGCCAAAATAATACTTATTTTAAAATCTTAGAAATTTAACGAATTTTATTATGATTATTGTTAGAGAAAAACAGCGCTCACTGGGATGCAGAGACTGATGATTGCAGGCAGAAAGTTTATTGGGAAGCTCTCCCAAAGGAGGGGATCTGAAGAGAAACTTCAGCCCACCCATGGAAGGTAGTGGATATGACTTTATACACTAGGTGGGGCCAAATGGGTAGAGGGTAGAAGGCTAGGAGGTAGGGTATTCTTAGAATGTAGGAGGGCAGTGGTAGTGCCTGGGCCCAGAGGGGGTGAAGGCCCTTATCTGTTCACTTTGTTTATTCTTGGGAAGAGATGGGCTTCCTCCTAGCCTCTAGGCTATGGCTTGCTCAATTGGTTATGGCTGCCTTTCTTTGACTTATGTTATGGGGGAGTTGAGTCAGGGTCTTATGACCTATTAATCAATGCAAACCTTGAAAAGGGGAACCTCTAACAATTATCAATAAACTTTAGATAGAAACTATATTAAGCCAAGTAATGTAGATGCAAATAGAATTAATAATGAGGAGAAATACTCACAATAGGTTTTCAGATAAATTACTCCAGAAGGAAAATAAGTTATGAAACAAAAATACCTACTCTAAAATATTAAGAATATGACAGAATTCACATACATACACACACACACACACACACACACAAAAGATTTCTGTGAAAATTAAGGATAAGTTTAATGATGTCATTTTAGTAAAATTTTAATTGCTCTCCCTAGTAATCCCTAGGATTATTAACCAAAGGAATATGTACACATCCTAAAAACATATGTTAAGTGGGGGACATACTAACATTATGACTACGTAAGTACAGAATAATGAAAATTTTATTGTTAAATATGGAAAACTAACTGAAATATATGTTCAAAAAGCTTTCAGGCAAGTTTATAAAAATCAAGAGATTTAAACATGACAAAATTTACATCAATCAATTATAAAAAAGAAATGATTAATTATTAGCAAATAGGATATACAGCAATCAAAGAGACATCGATAGAATATAAACATAACTTCAGTATAATAGTTTCCTGCTATTATATACACATAGAATAAAATCTATTAAGCAATTAAGTCAAGCCTCTTAGAAGATTTATTTTGATTAACTAGTATTTGAGTATCTAGAAAACACGAAAACGAAGTAATGGTAATCATCATATTTTTAGGGAAGAAATTTTAAAAATTATATTAGAGGGGAGAGAAAGTTGTATATGATGGGGAGACAGTCATAAAATACCATATTTTGAATATAAATACTGTACTGCACTAATAGCACTAATGGTGAGCAGTCTTAGCAGAATCAATGACAAAGAATCTATTCTTAATATATTTTTTAAAAACTCTTTAAAATCAATAATAAAAGAATAATCTCCAATAGAAAAGTAGACAAAGAACATGAACAGATATTTCAAATGGCCAGTGAACATATTTTCAAAATTATAACTTCAGTCATAATCAAATAATTGTAAATTAAATATACATTATTTTTTGCTTAAATTGGCAATTTTTTAAAACATGATCATTATTTAAGGGATAGCAAGAGTGTGATAACATAGGCACTCCCTTTAATGGGAAAATACACTGGTTAAACTTTTCTGGAAAACTATCTTGCAATACAGATCACAGACCTTAAAAATGTTAAACACTCATTATAAGATATTCACAATTATACAATCTTTCCTAAAGAATTAATCAAAACTGTATTCAAAGATTTATGTATAGGGAAGCGGATGTGGCTCAATCCGTAGGGCTCCCGTTTACCATATGGGAGGCCCCGGGTTCGTTTCCCGGGGCCTCCTGGTGAAGGCAAGCCAGCCCACGTGGCGCGGTGAGCTGACGCAGCAGGACGACCCAGCAATGGGAGACAAGCAGACACAGAAAAACGCACAGCAGATGGACACAGTGAGCACAAGCAGCGGGGGGGGGGGGGGGGGGGAAAAAAAATGAAAAAAAAAAAACTTTAAAAAAAAAAAAAAAAGATTTATGTATAGATTTCTGTTCCTTCGAAAATCTGCAGACAATGTAAATTTCCAAATATCGGGGGAAATGTTAAATAAATTATGAACACATATGATCTCTATCTCTTAAATGCCACAAACTCTAAAACATTTTTTTCACATCAAAAATAGAAAAAAAAAATAGATTTTTTTTTTTGGCCTGAAACTTCTTTATTTTGGGATGATGCTACTGTGGCTATTTGTGGTACACTATAGAAATCTTGATTTATGGTAAACATTTAGGGTTTAAGCTGGTAGGAGGGATCGAGATTCAACTGTATCTGAAAAGGTGAGAATCAGGCAGGAGATGATGGCAGACTGGCCAGTATGAGGCCAACCACACACCCAATGGGACAGAGACATGTCATAATTGCATAAATAAAAGTTCTTTCCCCAGAGAAACACAGTACTTGTCTGGACACACTGGCTCTAGGTAGCACACCAACTGCAGATAAGTTTGTGACTTACAGCCCCACCCTCCCTCAGGCTGCAGCCTTCTCAAAGGGCTCCTCTAGGCACACATAAAAGAAACTATTTTGTTTGTAAAAATCAAGGCTGAGTTCCCTCACAGTAGGATAAGCTCCTCACAGTACTAGAGATAAGAAATTTGACCAGATGCAAATCATGACCAGAACTTGGGAACAATGAAAAAGGGTCTCTGAGTTAGAAGGAGTTTGGATATGAGGCTGTGTGGGCTTGAGCTTCCCCAGGCTTTGGCTCAAAGAACTTCTCAAAATAAAAATAAATTCAAAAGCCACTTAAACAAATATACATGAGACTTAAAAAAAAATAATTAGGGTATCTGGAACAATTTGAAAATCCCGTCTTTGAGCTGATCAATGAGGTTAACCATGTCCACTTAATACATATTTCCTATGACTAAGAGTTGGAAAATGATGGTTCTAACCCAAAATGGCAAATCTTACATCATAATAGTATTAATGAAAAAATTGTTTCAATTGCGCATAATATAATCTCATATATGGTAATTACCAGAGTCAAAAACAACATGTCAAAAAAAAAAAAGTCAACAAACTCATTTCTATTAAGGTTCTTTGTACAATGAAATACCATAGCTAGTCAATTTTGAGAACACAGACTTACCCATATGCAGATACGTTTTTCTCAAGTTCATTTATTTTTACTTTCCCCTAACGCAGCCATATTCTATTAAAGATAATTAAATTTTCACTAATGATCAATAAGATTATTTTATATAATAAAGTTTCCACATATCCTTTACTTGCTTGCAAAAATTGAATTTATCTTCACACTCCCCAAATTTGCCAGCATATCAAAGGCTAAAGAAAGTCAACCCATAACCCTGAGACAGAGGCATCAATACTATTGAATTTATCTTCTCCATGCTTATCTTTGTCCAAGAAATTAATTCAAAAACAGAAGGATAAAATAAAACTTAAAACAGTGGGGGGGGGGAGTAAAACACAAATTACTGACCAATACCAAGGAAAAACAGGTAGATTTCATGTATAAATACAAATACCAAGGAAAAACAGGTAGATTTCATGTATAAATACATAAAATAGAATGGGTCAGGCTTTCCATTCTAGAACTTTAATAGAGACTTCAAATTCAACAATAAAAATTTATTCCACATTGAAACTTGGGTAGCAAGATCACAAGCCACTATATGAATTCTTTTCCAAGATAGATAGATGATAAATAAGATAGATGATAGACAGACAGACAGAAGGACAGAGGTTTAGAAAACTGTTAACAAAAGTGCACAGGATTTTCACTTAGAGATCAGGTAGACACATTAAAATACATACCAATAACCTGAAGAACAAATTTTCACATGTATCAAAAGAGATCCCCTAAAAAATTCCCATTCTCTTAAGATTTTAGGTATATTTTGAAACTATAGATCAAATACTAGAAGTTCCCAAACCAATAAACTAAGATATTAGGTTAGCAAGTAAGCCTTATAAAGTTATATAAGAAAGAGAAGGGAAAAATAACTATAGTTATAAGAACATGATGAACAAATTATAATGACTGAAATATAGATTAATAATATTTTTAGTCCAATGTTATGAATATAAATACACTTTTTTTAAATATGATCTCTATTTGAAAAGAGAAATACTAATAAACATCTGGGCAAACTAAATAGGAAGGGAAAAGTGTTGTCCCCAGAGTACCTTTACTCTAACACTTAATGCAAAAAGTTATAAATATAGTATAAATAATATAATGAATAACATAACATAAAAATTATAACTATAAATAAAACTTTTATAAGAACAAGTTGCATATATATCTATAATTTTTTTTTCATAAATTAGCACACACAAAAGCCAAAAAAGCAAAACAGAGATATACAACTCAACTACTAGAAAAAAAGATACCTACCTTAATAACAGAAGGCATCTTGGAATTTAGATTATCATATGTAAAATGCAGACGAGTTCTGAAGGAACATTTGTACAATAAAGGATCCTGGTAAAATTCTATTTTACCACTGGCATTCCGCTTATCAAGACAAACTGTACAGTCAGAAAAATTAATAACCTTTCTCAGCACCAGATCAGCTGCTAAAAAGAAAAGAAAAATATTTTAAGGAAAATTAGAGGAAAAAAAGACAACTATTATTACTTATTAGTACAAATAGTAATAAAAATAATAATAGTGATAAATAAAATCCATGGGGCATTTAATAAATGATGCCAGACCCTATGCAAAGAACTTCTCATTTATTATCAGATTTAAAACTTCCAAAATATAGTTATTTCTCAGCCTGCCATCCCCCCCAGCCTTGGCAACCACTAATATGCTTTCTAGCTCTATGAATTTACCTATTTTTTTCATTTCATATAAATTTAATCATATAACATGTAATCTTCTTTTACTTAGGATAATGTTTTCAAGGTTCACCCATGTTTTAACATGCATCAGTACTTCATCTTTTATGGCACAACTTTTTTTTTTAAGCAAGAGAATGAAAAACAAAATTTAAGACAGTGATTAACTCAAGGAGGAGACAAGGGAATGGGATAAGGAAACCACACTGGTCAAGGTAAACTACTGTTAATGTTCTAGTTATTCAGAAGGCAGGTGCTCATTATATAGTGTTTTGTAGTAAATATATGTCACATAAATTCTTTTGTACATATCAAATGGTGTGTTAAAAATTTAAAAAGGGAAATTAATAATGTCTACCTCAGAGGGTTAAAGAAATAAATAAAGATAATTAATGTAAAAGACTGAGCACTAGTCCTGGCCGTTAACAAGCACTCAAGAAAAAGATGAAATTATATTTGCTGTCTTCATCATCACCATCATCATGAACTTTCTATAGTATCATATTTGATTCTCACAAACACATTGGTAGGTTGGCAGTAGTGATAATTTTTATTTTACAAATGACTCACCAAAGGTTACACTAGATTGATGGTGAAGGAAGACTCAAGGCAAGTTCCCCTAAGTCCCACACCAGGACTCCTAATTTACTGTAACAAATCTCCCAAAGTAATATTTGCATTACTTCTATATTAAAACTAAAAATGAAATTTCTTTCCCTAATATGTTAACTAATGGGAATGCTTTTCCACATGTAGTATAATGCTGCCCAATTCATGAATAATACACTACTCAAAAGGCCTCCAATAAATAAAAAATGAAAACACATAAAATGCCAACTCAAATATCAATCCTGCATTATCTAGATCTGTTTTTGTTTTTTTTTTTTTAATTTCCATCTTCCATAGTCATTTGGCCTTCTTAAAGAATGTTGCTTTCCACAGATGATGAGAGGGAGGCATTAACAATATACAAAAGCTATGCTTGTGTCTTTGCATACACTCTTATCTATGCCTCACAACAGTGCTGTAGGATCAGGATTCTTCTCCATTTTTAAAATATGAATACTGAAGCTTGAAGAAAACACAAAAATGAACTTGTGTTCCAGTTCTCCTAGTTGCTAGTTGAATGACTTAACAACACAGTAAAGTAATCTTGACTTAGTCTTCTTTGAATTAGAAATTAAGATGAATAAATGAATATATGACTAAATGAATAAGAAATAAATAAGGATGATATCATCATTTATGGAGTTTTATGAGAATTACAGAAAAGGAATGCAAATAATAATAATAATAGCAGCTCTCATTTCCTGAGTATTGACTATATGGAGGTACTTTTATAAGTCCCTTCAATGCACTAGTTTAATAAAATAATTTATAAGGAAGGCCTTATTTTATCCCATTATACAAATAAGGAAACTGAGAAACAAACAGAAAAGTGAAGTGATTTCACCCAAGAGGGAAAGCAAGATTCAACTCAGGCAATCTGACTTCAGTGCCAGCACTTTTAACAAATACATAGCAAGGCAAGTCACAAATAAAAGATGCTCACAATAGTCCTCCTACTATAGTTTCAAAATATATCCCCCATGTACCAATGAAGTTATATATTAATGAATGTTAAGCACAGGCATTGTTTACCTCCTTCACAACTGTATTTTCAATGCTTACCCTAGTGCTAATCAAGTAAAAATAAAATAATAATAAATAAATGGTAGTTATTAAAATTATATTATTATTTAATAGTTCTTTTGTGATAAGCAAAAGAATGCAGCAACACTAACAGTTACGGCTCCAGGATTGGTTAACCAAAAATTTTAAATGTACTCTTGAAGCCTAAAACATGAATCAAATGCATTTTTTACTATTACTGAGCTATACAAAAGCAACATGCTCCATTTCCACCTTCAAAATAATTAAAAAGTTAACCTAAATATCATTACATTTTTATTGGTACAATATACAGCATTTAAAATTATTATACATAATATGTGAAAAAATCAAGTGACAAGTAACCAAGAATAATAATTGAGAATAGTAAGATGAGTCCTGGATTCCTTAATCATATGGTCTATTTTTTTTTTTTTTTAATTCATGTTTTTTTATTAATCCACACACAATAACTTGTCTTCTGGTTTGTGGAAGCAGTAAGTCAGACAACACTTGCCACAGTAATGTCTGTCGAAGTGGCTGACCATAAAAACTCCAGCACCACATTAAATCTGAAGGGCACTCCAAATGAAGGCGACTAATTTTGCCATTCTCATCCACCTTATAGTATTTCAGGACAGCCAGCTTACTTCTTTCTCTTATGCTTATTTTTCTTGGGAGTGGTGTAAGACTTCTTTTTTTCTTAGCACCACCATGTAATCTCAACACAAGATGAAGAGTGGACTTCTTTTGAATGTTGTAGTCAGACAAGGTACATTCACCTTCCAGTTGCTTGCCAGCAAAGATCAGTCTCTGCTGATCAGGAGGAATTCCTTCCTTATCGTGGATCTTGGCTTTCACATTTTCTATTGTCTCCGAGGGTTTAACCTCAAGAGTGATGGTCTTTCCTGACAGGGTTTTTATGAAAATCTGTATCTTGGTGGGGGTTCTACCACAGATGGCAGATCAGAAAAGCCATATGGTCTATTAACCTAGTGAAATTGTTTGCTAAATTTTGTATATGTTCATTTTTCCAGGAGGAAGGTATAAAATTTCATCAGATTTATGAAGGAGCCCAAAAAAGTTTAATAATCAGGCCAACTGTCTCAATTACAGGAAAATGTACACTACTCTCAACATTTACTCACCAGAAATATCCATGAATGCATGATCCCATAATTCACCTACTGTATAGCACTCTGCAGAAGTGATATTGACTGAAAGAACAATATCATCTTCAACATATTTTAATATGAGATTATTTATAACAATATTTACGTTATTTACAACTCGTCTGATGAGGCTCTGCACATAACCTATAAAAAAGAGGAAAAGAGATTCAATTAGCCATAAGTCTATCGATAAATATTATTTCTTAAAATGTTATTTAACTTCATGCAGGTAAAAAGCAGATATTATTAAGCATATTGTACAAAAAGGAAACTAAAGCTCAGATAGATTAAGAGGCTTGCCAAAGTGACATAGCTAATAAATAGCAGATTCAGCCCAAAAGAAAACATTACCAACAAGCTCTATATAATGATGAGTTCATATACTGAAAGAAACCACAAAGATCATGCCTATTTAATAACATAATGCTAGATCCCAAACAATGATTTTCCTATATTACAAGTACTATGTCTGATTTCTGCCTATTTTATGAACATTTTCCCAAACAAAACACTGTGACTATATGCTGATTATGACATATGTTTGAAGAAGATCAGAGGAGCTTTAATTTAGTTACTTAAACTTCTTTTTAAACCAGTTACCCTCACGTCTTTAAATAGCTATAAAAACATTTAAATGTTAGGCCTGAGGGAAGAAAGAAAGAAGAAATGTTACCATCATAATAAACTCAACTATTTCCGCTTACCAATATACCAATATACAATACTGAAACAGAATGGGGGGGAGAATATGAACAAGGAAAAGAAAAGTAGACAAGAAAAGCTATAGAAAGAGAAAAAACGACAAAAGGAAAAATTATGGGAGGAAAGAAATTGCATGAAAGCAGAATAGAACACAGGGAAACAAAGAGAATAAAGAAAGTTAGTAGTGAAACTTCTTTTTCTCTAAACCTTTCATAGAATCACCAAAAATCCTTTTTTTTTTTTTTTTTTTTTTTTTTTTAGGAGGTACCGGGGAATGAACCCAGGACCTGGTAGCTGGGAGGCAGGTACTCAACCACTTGAGCCACATCCACTGTCCAAAACTTTTTTATTTTTTCATCTTTTAAAAGATTTATTTTATTTAATTATTTATCCGCCCCCTTGCAGCTTGTGCTTGCTGTGTCCATTTGCTGTGTGTTTTTCTGTGTCTGCTTGTCTCCATTTGTTGTGTCATCTTGCTGAGCCAGCTCCTGTACCACGCGGGCCAGCTTGCCTTCACCAGGAGGCCCCAGGAATCGAACCCGGGGCCTCCCATATGGTAAACGGGAGCCCAACCACTTGAGCCACATCCACCTCCCTAAAACTCTTTTTTAAATTTCATGTTTGCGGTAGGTTGGAGCTATTTACCCCAGAAAAATAAGTCCTTAATCTTAATCCATTCCTTTGGATCTGAACCTACTGTAAATGGGACTTTTTTTTTCCTTAAAGATAAGCCTCATTATTTTAAGATTCCAAATAAAGATTAATGTACCGTTACCACTCTCCATTTCTTCCACTGAAATATTATAAAACAAATTTCTGTCTAATACAAACTTTTGATCTTTACAGAGATTTTAATAAAATCAGTTATGAGAAAAAGAGAATAATAGGATAGTTCATTGTGTCAGACTTTGACTGATGATGTTCATGACTTAAATGACTTAAGAGAAAACAAATTATAGCCTTGATCCTTTCTGTCATTGAGATAATGTCTTAAACCTCCAAATCAAAAATCCACCTAGAAGGTTATCAATTGTAGGTCTAGTTGAGCAGAGAAAAAAACAAGTGTAGAAAACTGGTTGGGAGGTGGATTGCTCTATGCTGGGTATCTCTTAAGGTTTAGACCATGCGATCTGGACTTCATTCAGTAAATGGGACTTTTTTTTTTAGGAGGTACCAGTGATTGATCCTGGGACCTCGTACATGGGAAGCAGGCGCTCAGCCACTGAACTACACCCACTCCCCAGTAAATGGGACTTTTTGATGGGCTCACTTCAGTTAAAGTGTGCCCCAACTGAATCAGGATGAGTCTTAATCTTATTACTGGAGTCCTTTAAAATCACAATGAAATTCAGACACACAGAGAGAAAGCCACGGGAAGAAGCTAGATGGAACCCAGAGAAGCCAGGTGAGGCTGCCATGTGCACTGCCATGTGAAAGAAAAGCCAAGGACCGAAAGAAACGCTGGCTGCCAGCCCCAGAACACCAATCCTCTGGGAGAAAGCACACCTTGATGACACCTTGATTTTGGACTTCTCCTAGCCTCAAAACCATGAACCAATAAATTCCTGTTGTTTAAGCCAACCCATTGCATGTTATTTGTTTTAGCAGCCAGGTAACTAAAACAATGCTTTTGTGGAATACTTCATAATCTCAGAAGTCTCTCACATAATAATAATGGATACATTATTGAGGAATTTAATTGGAAATATTTTTTAAATTAAACATAAACAGCATAAGAAAAGTAAAAATAAGAAAATGTTAAAACTTTCCACTTTATTAAAATGCATTTTCCACTAAAAAAAAGTACATAAAAGCTAATTAAATATTAACTATTTCTTGAAATAACCATATGCTTGTACTCTAAGCTAGATCTTTACTGAACAAAACAGAATCAACTACTTTTGTTAGCTGCTGGCATTGTTAACACCTACACTAAAGCTTATTTAAATCTATTCAACTATAATATGTTTGCAAAAACCAGTTCCTTCATCCATTCCCAATGGATGCAAATACGAAAGAAATGTAATGAAATGATGAAGATCAAAGATAACTAAGTCACAATTCTTGGCCTAGTAGGCAACAGGGATTTTAGTTTATCTATACTCCAAATATTTCCAAAAAGTACTTGAGCTGACTTACAATTAGAAGCACAGATTACTGCAAACCAAAATCATTACAATACGTATGTATGTATGTATGTATATGCATATGTAGGCATATACACATATACATATATTCTGAGTTGTAATGGTAAGGAGAAGAAAAGGATGGGGATAATTATATGACAAAACCAAGAAAAAGGAAGCCATGCAATGGAACAGAAAATTTCTCTCCATGCTTCCTAGAAGACAAGAAAAGTAGTAAATTCAAAAGAAAATGAGTTGCGAATATTCTCGCTGACCTGATTTTGTGATAATCAGGGTAGGCTAAACATTCGCTATATTAGAACCCATGCATGTGTCCCCAGACCTAGTTTTTCTCCCTAGATCTGGTTTTGAGAATGCTGGTGATAAACTAAGCCTGATTTATTATATGACCATCCTATACGAGAAAAGACTATAATTTTCAGTATCTTTGGTCAACCTTAAGAGATATAGCAGGGGAACAGATGTGGCTCAGTGGTTGAGCATCCGTCTACCATATGGAGGGACCTGGGTTCGATCCCCAGGACCTCCCAGTAAAAAGAAAAAAAGAAAAATATAGAAGGCGTGTGGGTGGCCAGGCCCCATCCACGGGTGCACTGCCAGGCCCTGCGAGCTACGCAGCAAGACGGTGACATAAGAGTGACACAAGGGAGAGCCAAGACGAGACGCACTGAAAAACCAGGAACTAAGGTGGCACAGGCGGTAGGACACCTCTCTCCCACATCGGAGATTCCAAGGATCAAATCTCAGTGAAGAAAGGAGAAGGATGAGAGGAGAAGGATAAGAAGAGAGGGCAGGAAACCGAAACAGAGAGTTGCCCAGTGAATGGACACAGAAACAGCAAAAACTGGGGGGGGGGGACGGACAAAGTATATAAATAAATAAATAAATCCTTTTAAAAATGTATAGGGGAGGAAGATACAGACTATAGTTAGTAGAAATACTTTGACGATGCTCTTTCATGATTTGTTAACAAATGTTTCACAACAATGCAGGGTGAAAGTATATAAATAAATAAATAAATCCTTTTAAAAATGTATAGGGGAGGAAGATACAGATTATAGTTGGTAGTAATAATTTGATGATGCTCTTTCATGATTTGTTAACAAATGTTTCACAACAATGCAGGGTGTTTGGGGGGGGTGACGTGTAGGAGACCTGTATAACGTTATGCATGTTTGTTTTGTAAGTTTACGAAGTTTACTGAACACTTATAGTTTATGTATGTTCATATATGAATGATACACTTCAATAAATTGTTTAAAAAAAAAAAAAGAAAATGACTATCTAATAAGAAGAAACATACCCATTAATTAGGAGACCATGAATAAATTAAAGGCTAATGCCATTTAAGGTCATTTTAGATTACAATCCAACATCAAAAAGACAAGTAACCCAATCAAAACATGGGCAAAGGGCTTGAAGAGACATTTCTCCAAAAAGGATAATGGCCAATAATTATATGAAAAAAATGCTCAACGTCATTAGCCATTAGGGAAATGCAAATCAAAACCACAATGAGGGAAGCGGCTATGGCTCAATCAGTAGGGCTCTGTTTACCACATGGGAGGCCCCGGGTTCGGTTCCCGGGGCCTCCTGGTGAGGGCAAGCCCGCCTGCACGGCGTGGTTAGCTGACCCAGCGAGCACAAGCAGCAAGGGGGGGATAAATGAATAA
>JAKSZT010054487.1:46550278-46582185 GCA_026826555.1 Tolypeutes matacus | reverse complement strand
AAAAAAAAAAAAAAAAAAAAAAAAAAAAAAAAAAAAAACCACAATGAGATACCACTTCATACCCACTAGAAAGGGCTTTAATAAAAAACAGAAAATAACAAGTGTTGGAAAAGATGCAAAGAAATTGGAAAACTAGTACTTATTATTGGAAATGCAAAACAGTACAGCTACTGTGGAAAGCAATAAGGCAGTTCGTCAAAAAGTTAAATATAGAATTACCATATGACCAGCAATCCCACTTCTAGGTATATACCTAAAAAAAGTGAAAACAGGGTCTCAAACAGATAGGTTTGCACCAATGTTCATAACAGCATTATTCAAAACAGCCAAAAAGTGGAAATGAATCCAAGTGTCCATCAACAAAGGAATGGATAAACAAAATTTGGTACATACACTCAAAAGAACATTGTTTGGCCATAAGAAGAAATGAATATCTGAGGCATGCTGCAACATGGATGAACCTTGAAAACATTATGCTAAGTGAAATAAGCAAGGTACATAAGGACAAATAGTAAATGATGTCATTGATATGAGATATCTAGAAGTAGGAAATTCACAGAGAGATAGATTAGAGGTTACTAGGGGATGTGGGAGGGGGAAGAGGAAGTTTTTGCTTCGTGGATAAAGAGCGTTTGCAAATAAAAACTAATTTTAAAAGAATTATTTCAGAGAACATACAAAAGCAGCCTGCAAATGGCTACTTCTCAAAATGACCTTCAATAAAAGCCAGAGGTTATACACATCAGAGAGTATAAAACAGAAAAATCTAGCTATCTACCTTAGAAGTAGCCTCACTTAGCAGAGAGAAAAAGTACAGAGAATACTCAGGAAAGCATGAATGAATGAATAAACAAATGAAATGTTCTTTATCTCTCTCTAAACAGGAACTGTCAGCATACCTTATGGGATATGATAAACCAACAATTCAAAACTATTATTATCAGCATTAAATGGACTTCCAGGAAGATAGCAGACCAGAAAAACAGAGGACTCTCTTCTCCTCCAGAAAAATAGCTAGAGGATAGGCTGAAACAGCCTGGAAAAAGATTTCTAGCGTTTAGGACACCAGGCAAAGGTTGGACACCACCCAGAGGAGAAAGGGACACAGGAGGAGGACAGAACTGTGAGATGGAACAGAATTGTGAGTTGAAACCAGGGGCTGCTGCTACCAGCACCCTCCCCCACACTAAAGACATTTTAGAATTCTCAGTCCTCTGTGCCTGAGGCTACAGAATCCAGGGATACACCACCCCAGGAAATAGGAGAGAGGGGGACACAGCCTAAGGCAAACTCAGCTGTTGACTCACAAATTTGGTCTGCTGTGTCCAGGAGCCCTTCCAGGCCAGGTGGATTATTTGCCTTGGGAGTCCATAAGGGGTTAAAGATAAATGACCCTCCCAGTCTCCTTTTCTACTAACTAGGATTAATTGTTGAGGATTCAGAGGGGAGTGGGGTTATTTCCTACCTGGGAAAAGGGAGAAGGCTGCCAGGGAAGGCTGGAGAACTGTCTCTGAGAAAGTTTGAATTACAAAGCTCTTAGCTTCCAGGCAAGAAGCTCTATCACATTGATCCAGTCTGTGTTGCAACAGATACATTCCAACCAGGCACCGAACTGAGGGCAGCCAAAGAGCACCATCTGCTGGCAGACCAAGGAAGTGCACGTAGGAACATTAAAAATAAGTAAGAGAGGCTTTATCTGGCCTTTATAGCTTTTCTCCCCAAGGCTCTAGGAAACGGGTCTACAACCAATTACTGGGTCCAGAGCCCAGTTTTGAGCAACTAGCAGGGACAATTCTAACAATCCAGGTCGAGCCAAGAATCAAAGAGCAGTGATAATACACAGCTTCCCACCACTAAATCCCTACAAAAGAGAAAGAATTTGAGCATCTGAGTAAACTACATCCTAATCAGATGACTAGACATCAGCAAAAAATTAGGAGCCATACTAAGAAAATGGAAGACACGACCCAAGAAAAGGAATATATCAAAGCATTAAATGAAGGTCCAGGCTGAAATATCATTAACTAAAAGAAAGTAAGTTGTGGCAGTTTGATATTATTGATAAATTCCAAAAAGAAATACTGATTATGTTTGTAAACTGATCTGTTCCTTTGGGCTCGTGAGACCCTTTGATTGTATTAAATTCAGAGGTTTCCCTTTTACTTGATTAAATTAAGATTAGGGCTTTGATTCAGCCACATCAATAGGACGTTGAGTCTCCACCCCCTTGGTGGATGGACACTCACACAGAAAACAACACAGCAGAGGAGAGAACTCAGTTTTTTGACACTGGAGAGAGCAAAGCAGTGGAGCTCAGAAAGAAGACAAGCCCAGAAAAAGAGATGAGCCTTATGCCAGCCTACATCTGAGATCAGAAAAAGCCAGGACCATGGGGCCTTAAGAGGAAGAGGAAGGCTGAACCCTTGCAGAGACCAGCAGCCATCTTGCTCCAATACATGGCAACAGACTTTAGAAAGGGAAGTAACTTACTTTTTATGGCCTTGTGACTGTAAGCTCTACCCCAAATAAATACCCTTTATAAAAGCCAACAGATTTCTGGTTTGTATCAGCACACCTTTGACTGACTAATACAAAAGTATTCTTCAAATGAGAGAAGTTGAAACTCTTTTGACTACTCCCTAGTAAGAAAGATTATATCTTAACCCAGCACAAGCACATGCACACACACAAGTTGCTTGAAATGTTACTAACATTTACTACATACCAGATGCTAAGAGGTTTTCTATTTTATGCCATATATTTTTTTAAATGCTTGCCATGACCCATTAGAGCTTTTACAATGCACTAATTGATCAGGATCTACAGTCTGAAAAAGACTTTTCTATATACCAGGAATGGTGATTGCAAAGAGGATGTGTGATCTTGACTTGTAGTTTTTCCTATTAGATAGCCACCCCATATATTAAGGAGTATAGAACTGTCATTTGGCATCATCAAAACTTGTCTCAAAAAATAATCTCTGTTCAAAACTCCAGAATTATTACTAAATATCCTGGAAGATATAACCTTGCTCTAAAATATTTTCAGAGTAGGAATTACCCATTTCCCCATCTCTAACATAAAGACCTTAATACAGTTCCCAGGCAGAATAAGGTTACCAAAAAAGGAGTTCTCAAAAAGCATATGAGTTAATCTTTAAATGAAAAGATTTAGGGGAATGGGTGGAGTGGGTGTAGCTCAGTGGTTGAGCACCTACTTCACATGTACGAGGACCCAAGTTCAATCTGCAATACCTCCTAAAAAAAAAAAAAAAAAAAAAAAAAGATTTATCATTATCTAACTGGGTTCTCGAAACACCATTTTGTTAGGCAAAATTAAGTTTAGTTGCTCTGTCTCCCACAAATTGGTCAAGAGGTTTAGTTATTTCTTAAAGCCACTACTTAGTTGTGATTTATGTCAGTATAAGAAGATACAAGTCTTGGGGAGTGGATATGGCTCAAGCAGTTGAGTGTCTGCTTCCCCCATGGAAGCTCTCGGATTTGGTCCCTGGTGCCTCCTTAAAAACAAAAACAAAACAAATAAACAAAAATGCCAATTCAGAGGAGCCAATGTGGCTCAGTGGTTGAACCCAGCTTCCCATATTCAGGGTTCAATCCCCCACCCTGGTACCTTAAAAAAAAAAAAAAAAAAAAAACACAAAAAACAAGAGTATTCAAAAGCCTTACTGTTAGTTATGAGAAAAGCACTTGTTAATCTAAAAGCTACATCAAGTTATTCAGGTAGAACACAATTCTGTTTACACACTAAAAATAGGAATTTGCCCTATCCTAAAGTCAACTCTCCCAATTCTGATATCAATATAAATTCTAATATAGGCTCTAAAGAATAAAAGCCTGGGACCTGTTCTGAATACATACAAGTTTGTCCATAAAAATCAACAATTAGCAAATTTTTCTCAAATAAGTTCTTTCTTAGGAGAAAAAGAAAAATGTAACAAGAATCACAAGTTAAACCTAAAAGTGACTACTTCTTGCCAAGATATTGACTGAGAGAGAGGCCAATGCTTCTATACCATGAACTAGTAATCTATGCTTAGAGAGGTTGTAAGAAAAAAATTCAAGGAACAAACTGCTACAGAAGAGGATCAATATTTGAATGAAAATTATTTATGAGAGCTCCGGACCTAACCATACTGAAGTCATGCAGAAAATGTAAATGAACATACACCACTAAACTTTCATGACACTAAAGACGACTGGTAGTGTATATTCTACAAAGGGCTAAAAAAATTATTAGTAACAATTGAAATTTTCATTTTATCAACCACATTAGAACTTACCTGGTGGTAAATCGGGATCTGTGGGAGCAGCTTGCTGAATTCTTCGGGGTTTCACAGATGATTTTGTGTTTTCAGTAGTACTACGGTTGGTAGAATTAGAACCACAGCTTTCGTGGTCATCCTATTTTTGTTTTAAAGAAAGAAGAAAAGCATCAATCAGCACTCAAGACTTAGGAAAAGTTCTGTTGAATCTATACAGCTTATGGTTGCTAAGTGAGATTAGATATATTTCTCTAACTTTATATTTTTTGTTCTAATCCATATAACCAAACAATTTTCACAATTTGCAGTCTCAAACATTTTAAAAATAATTAGTATTTTAAAACCACAAATTCTTTCTTTCTTTAGCTGCTATTGAAACAAAGTACTTGAAATGTCAAAAGAATTCTTTGTTATGGCTGTCACAGTTTGATATTATTTATGAATTACAAAAAAGATATTTGGTTATGTTTATAAACTGGTCTGTTCCTCTGGGCGTATACCCTTTGTATTAGTTTCAACTGAGATGTCTTTTATAAATTAACATAAGATTAGGGTTTTGATTTGACCACGTTAGTAAAGTGTAACATTCCCCACCCCTTGGTGGGTTATATAAACTGACATCCACAGAATAAGATACACAGAGGAATAGAAAGAGCTCCATAGACGTGGAAGAGGAGAGAACTTGACAGCTTTGATCCTGCGGCCCCCTGTCAGAGAGATGAGCCATTTGTCTGATGGTTTACAGCTGACCTTGTAAAGAGACCAGAGCAGCTGAGCCCGGAAAGAAATGAGCCCTCCAACCTATAGCTGAAATCAGAAGAAGCTGGGCCCACAGAGCCTTAAGAGGAAAGAGAAAGGCTAAACCCGTGTAGATATTGGCAGCCATCTTGCTTCAACATGTGGCAACAGACATTTGGTGAGAAAGTACCTCTTATGGTACCTTGAGGTGGACTCTTTAGGGCCTTGTAACTGTAAGCTTTTACCATAAATAAATAACCTTTATAAAAACCAACAGATTTCTGGTACTTTGCATCAGCACCCCTTTGGCTGACTAATACAATGGCTTTAGCAAAAGAAATGACTAATGGAAGAAATGACTTCTATAATACAAGAAAGATGATAAATTTAGTTTTTCTATTTTATATATTTGAAGAGAAAATTCAAGAGCAAATAGAAAAAAAAGATGATTACTAAATATACCAATCTAACTGGGTACTAAAGGAAAATAAGAACAATGATAAAGCCTCCTTCAAAAAAACAAAGTATTTGTATTTGATATCATACTAAGAGAAGTATAAAATAATAAAAGATGAATCTTTTACAAGACAGTATGGTTTAAGATGCTAGTAACCTATTAATTTGAAACTTCAATACAAACAAAAAGTAAGAATAAAAGATTTGCTATCATAAACAATGTATTAGTCAGCTAAAAAGGGTACTGATGCAAAGTACCAAAAATCTGTTGGCTTTTATAAAGGGTATTTATTTGGGGTAAAAGCTTACAGTTACAAGGCCCTAAAGAATCCAATTCAAGGTTACCTCCTTACCAAACTTTATTGCCACGTATCGAAGCAAGATGGTGGGCAATGTCTACGAGAGTTCAGCCTTCCTCTTCCTCTTAAAGCTCCATGGGTCCAGCTTCTTCTGATCTCAACTGTTGGCTGGCATAAGGCTCATCTCTCTTCCTGGGGCTTGTTTCTTTCCAGGCTCAGCTGCTCTGGTCTCTTCACAAAGTCAGCCGTAAACTATCAGGCAAATGGTTCTTCTCTCTTCCCGGGGCTAAGGCCATGTCTATGGAGCTGTCTTTTTTTCCTTTGTGTTCTTCTCTGTGTATCTACTTTTGTGTTCTTGATTGAGCATCCATTTATATAGCCCACCAAGGGGGCGGGGAATCAACTGCATGCCCTAATGACATGGTCGAATCAAAGCCCTAATCTTGATTTAATAAAGTAAAAGTGAAACCTCTGAATTTAATACAATCAAAGGGGTATCACACCCAGAGGAACAGACCAGTTTACAAACATAATCAATATCTCTTTCTGGATTTCATAAATAATATCAAATTGCCACAAACAACAAAGGAAATTTGCACATAAACTTATGTTTATTTTAAGATAACGCAAGACAAACTTCATAGTGTTTCATTCCACAAACTATTTCACTATTTAACCCTTTTTCATTTAAATAAATTTATTTCTTGTAATTTTGCTCTGTTTAGATTACTTAGTTTTGTTCAGTAATGAGAACAATCTTTAAAGGATGGTGGAACATTGGCTAGCTTCATGGATGATATAGAAAAGTAGAAAATGTAAAACATCAGGAAACATACATTCAGAGCTAGGTAAATCTGTTCACTGAGCCTAAACTGGCTAATAATCCATTAAACACAATCTCCTCAGAAAAAAACATGAAGATTCTATTCACTGATGCAGAGGGTTTCTTCATTGAAATAAAAGCAGATATACCAACTAATCAAGAAGCTAGCTAAAGTACAAGGAAGAAATTCCAATTAGAAAACCCCAGTTTCAAGATAAAATGCATGCATTTAAATGCGGTCCATCTGGTTAAAAGTTGGCACAAGATACTAAATTCTTCCCTAAAATAGAAAGCATAAACGAAGATTAGGGAAAAGTCTCACTGTACAATATTACTCTCAAATTGCTTAGCACTCCTCCACTTGGAATAGGTGTGGTTACAGTGGGAGAAAATTCCAAAGAGGCGCTCACTGGGCTTGGGTTTCTCACAGACCACTTCTTTGCAGATCCTACAAACCTTATCCTTACTGCGCTGGACAGCAAATGAGAGCTACTTGTCCTTCTCATGGGCCTCAATGCAAGATATGGCCACAGTAGGGTTGCCCAGGAACAAACTCAATGGCATTCATCTAGTCTTCTGTGCCTACTCCTACAGCTGTAAAATTTGAATTCTTGACTCAGTTTTGCTCGCGCTCATTTCAACAAATGGTCCAACTACTGATGAGAGACTGGAGGAAGCAGCAAGGGATGATTTTTGCAAATAGATCTATAGCAGTTGTTTCTTCCTGTTTCAATGGCTTGATATGTTCATATCTGTAGCGGTTGTAAATACAGTCCCTCACTGAAAATACTTGCACACTACACCATGTGGACTGTCAGAGAGGTCATGTGAGTAGCGACAGTTATCTCCTTCCTTACAAACCCTGTGCATAAAATACCTTCAGGTGACCTGTTTAGTCCAGCTGCCATGACTATCGTAGTTGCCTATTTGATCATTTTAAAGACATCTTCTATTATTTTGGGGGGCGGGGGGATGTTAGTCTTTGAATACTACAAGACTACTACCGTGAATAAAATCTTATTGTAGGGGGACGAATGTGGCTCAAATAGTTGGGCATCCATCTCCCATATGGAGGGACCTAGGTTTGATCCCTGGGATCTCCCAGTTAAAAAAAAAAAAAAAACCTTATTGTAATTACTTTTCGTTCTTCTTATATCCTTAAAAATATCTGTGGTCATACACTTTTGTACTACATTAACATTAACAGCACACTATTAATGTTTGAAATGTGGTTGTCTCAAAAGCTCAGAGGTAAAACATGTTCATTAAAGCAATGTGAAAAAGTTCCAAGTGAACTGCCAAAACTAGCATTATTATGAAAATATTTAACACTGAAACCAACTGAAATCACATACTGTATATAGATTACAGTGATGTCATAATAAACATTGCAGCCAAAATGCACTAAAACTACTGCAGTCCAATAATTCTGGCATACATGAGATGAAAAATATTTTAAAGCAAAAGAAAGAACAAGTTTTTTATTTGATTTTTATTTTTTTTAAATTATTAGCAGCAACAGGGAAAGTATGTAGACTAAATATGAGTTTTCAAGAGTTTAAAAAGAAAAACATAGGGAATAAAGCTTCCCCACAAACAACATGCTTTTATTATTCAAAAGAAAAACTAAAGTTCATTTGCTTAAACAAAATTTACACTAAACCTGCAACTTTACAATGTTTAAAAATGAACATTAATCATGGTACTCATAGGAATATAAACAATAAAACAAACATTACCAAATGTGTACACACACTTAATTATGGTTAGGAAATTAAGTTTGTATTTATAATTTTAAAATAATCCTTTTGATAATTTGAACTTAATTTCATTTTAATTGTATCAATTCATTCAAATCATGCCCCAACTAAATTAAATTAATTAATTAAAACAAGGATAATTATAATATTTACTATCAAATCTGAAATTACTTAACATTATTAATTTTTAGCTCATCAGCTTCTTTTAACCAGTACACATCACTTTGAACTGGTAAACATTTTTACTTCATCGAAAGCCCTAATTACTAATAAAAGAAACTCTGTTCTCAAAAATACTAGCTAAAATATTTTGAGATAATTTTTAACTCCAAGCCCATTACAGTTATATCTTTCTTATTTAGGTTGCAATTTTTCCAAAATGTCTGGTAAGTGTATTTCATGGCAAAAGAATGTTTCCTCTTGGGGACCACATAGCTATTTCTGAAAGTACTGCTCTCTGCTCCCAAGAAACAAGCAAGAACGTCATTTCCTTACAAAAGTTCCTAACAGAGGGGAAATGTGGCAAACACTATTTAAATAGCTCCATTAAAACCTTTTCCACAGGCTTTCATACTGCCAGATCATGGGTTCGCATTGCTTACTTTTCATCTCAGACCTCATAGGACTAGCCAATTAAAACCTTAAAACCTTCTACTCCCAAATTCACAACTGTATGAATGAGATTGAGAACAGAATTTAAAACAGGTGACAACTATACCAAGTCCTTGTCTAAAATCGGAGAAAAAGGTTGAATGCCAGAAAGAACTAAAAAAGAAGAAAATGAAAGGTAGAGCTAAGAGACGAGTTTTATATTCTTCAGCCTTTAAATATATAACTTGGGGCTCTGAACTTGGCAAACAGAAAAGGACTAAGGCTCACCTGGAAGCTCTAGTCACACAAAAGCTCCTGAAACAGAACGAGAGGGACTAGGAAATGAACTCATACAAAGCTCCAATGGCATTCACCTCTCCTCTCCAGCAGCAAGACCACTGCAATTGCCAAATGCAATAAAGAATCTCTAAGAGTAGCACAGCACTTCAGACAGCCAGAGACCCAAATAAAGTCACCAACTCAGAGACAAACTTGTAGAATACAATAAAGAGTAGAAATAAGGGGTTATCACAGGCTGGGGAAGAATGAAAAAAAAGTTGACCCTCCCTTGCATTCCTTTACTTCCTCCACCCAAAAGGAGGACCAGCCAAAGCTGAACATTTAACAGACAACATTTTAATAATGAAAGAGATCATTATACTAACTATAAACACTTCTACATGGGGAGGCCTCTCTTCTCTCTGAGATCCATGCTACTCAATAACAAGACCAGGCCAGTTTTCCCCAGATGGCACAGCCGTTAGCAATTTCTCCTCTCCCTTCTGTTCACACACATAGCACCTGACCCAGGATATTACACCAGCCACAGCACAAACTATGCCAGTTAACAAAAAAAGATGTTGGGGAAAGTTTGTTCTTTATTTCTACCTGTGTTATTCCTTTCCTTCTAGTACTGGTGGGTATGTATTAGATTGCCCACACACATGCTTTTTAAATCATTGGATTGAAGTGGCTAGACCCACTCTTAAATGTAGAAGGTGAAATAGGCAGAATTGAAGGGAAGGAAGAAAAAAAATAGGTACAGAGGCATTCTGGCCCAAGCCACATTCTACTATCTAATTTTTTTCTACCAGAATTCACTTAGGGGAATTGGATATAAGAACAGATTATGAAACTCTATGTTTTCTTGTATATAAGTTCACTCAACAAGGAATTCCTGAAGGAAGAAAAGTAGGTGTTAGGTATTTTCATAGAAAATAAGTAATATAATAGTTGATACCCTTATCCAGGTACTTATATATTTGAGGAATTATCTATATACAGGAATGCATGAAAAGATTAAGAGCAATTTAAGAGTTAATCAGCAATTATGTGTGTTCACAAAGAAACAGTAGTTGCCTTTATTGAGCACTTATACATGACAGGCATCAAATATTTTAATGATCAGGAAACTAGGGCTTAACAGGTTCTGTTAGCCCCATTTAGCAAAATAACTCCCTGTGACCCCATTCGGCCCCTGGCAGGTCTCCCCTGCCCCGATAACAGATGACCCCAAACCCCACCCCTGTCCCTAATCCAACAGGATGTACTAATCTCAAAACCAACCATGAGAATATCACAAGATTATGGGAGGCACCTGTGCAATCATAAATGAAACTTGTTATTTTTATATTAACAAAACTGGGCAGGTATAAGAAAATCTTAAAATTTCAAAAGAAAACAAATCATTCAGAGTGTCCAAGACAACAGCTATGGAAATCAATCCTGGTTATCCTCATTTCTCTCTTACTTTTTCTCACCCCTAAAATCAATCCTTTTACCCATTATAACATCACTAGTGTTATTATTGCTGCTGCTTCTTTTTGGTCCTTGTCTCTTACAGCTTCTCATCCAACTCACGTGCCAAATCGTACAATCAACAACTCAGGAATATGTGAACAGCATCTTCTTGCTCCATGAACACCAATACCAACCTCTTCAGGACCAGAAATCAGAACCCACTGGACAGAACAGAAGGGAACCCTTTTGCCACCCCATAACAGCAGGAAGTAGTCAGACTGAGTTGAAGTCCCAAATCCCCTCACCCTTCCGTTCTGCCCAGTATTCCCATTACTTAGGTCCTTCATCATATATATATATAATCAAAGAGTTCCGAATGTTAGAGGTTCCCCCTTATAAGGTTTGCAATGATTGACAGGTCCTAAGACTGTGAATCAATAACCCTGCAACATAAATTGAAGAAAGGCAGCCTCTAGCCATAACCCACAGGACCCATTGAGCAAGCCATCCCAGCCTCCCCTCCCAGCCCCACCCAAGAATAAACAAAGTGGAGCAGATAAGGGCCACCACCCACTCTGGACTCAAGCACCACCAACCCCTCCCACATTCCAAGACCTCCTAGCCCACTCTCCCCCTGGCCATCTGGCCCCAGGCTATACTCGGTTTCCCTCCCCTATTGATGTACTGTATGAAGTCACATCCACCACCTTCCAAGGGTGGGCTGAAGTCTCTCTTCAGACCCCCGGCCATGCCGGCCGGGTGTTGAAGTCTATTCTTCAGATCCCCTCCATTGGGAGACCTTCACAATAAACTTTCTGCCTACAATCATCAGTCTCGGCATCCCAGTGAGCGCCATTTTTCTCTAACAGGTTCCAAGGTCAGAGAGCTAGGAAGTGAAAGAGATGGAATAAACACCCAGATCTGTCTGAATGAAAAGTCCCAACTGTGAACCACCAAACTTGGAAAAGGGGGAGGAAATAAGGGAGGAAGAGAAAGAAGCTGGGAAGGATGAAGGGTGGGAAGGAGGGAAGGAGGAAAAGTGAGAGGAAAAAAAGAGACAAAAAAAATATTTTGCATTTCTGACACTTCCAATGTGCCACATACTGGTAAAGACAATGCATTCATAATATCTTTCTTAATCCTCCTAACAACCGTATGAAGTAGATACTCTGCCCTTGTGAAAGTGTCCCTATTTTACAAATAAAGAAACTAAAGCATTAAGAAAATAAGTAAATGGTCCAAAATCCTACTGCTAATAAATGGCACAATCCTAGCCACTCTGTCTACTACTTCCCAATGAGAAAGGCCAATTGTTCAGTACAGTATCAGATACCATATATTCTGATTAAAGAGAAATCAGTCAGATGCAGTAGGCAGGAAAACGTCACAAAAAATATGAGTTTTGAAAAGACTTGTGCCCTGCCAAAAAAAAGGGGGTTGAACAAAAAAAGGTAGGAAGGAAGGAAGCATATGTCTTATTGAAATAACAAGTAGTCCAATTTAGGTAAAATGGAAAGCAGTGAAATTTCAGGCTATAAAAGTAAGCTAAGGGGAAGCAGATGTAGCTCAAGTGGTTGGGTGCCTGCTTCCCATATACCTCCTAAAAACAAACAAACAAATTCTCTCATTGGGAAGCAGACGTAGCTCAGCAGTTGAGCATCTGCTTCCCATGTACAAGGTCCTGGGTTCAATCACAAATACCTCATTAAAAAAAAAAAAAGGCAGCTAAGGCAAACTGGTAGAGGTCCTTGACCGTCAATCCAAGAAATTTAAACTTTAGTCTATATATTGGAGAAACAATGAAACTAATGAGTGGAAGATAAACAAGATGAAGTACTTCATTCAGGAAGATTTTCTGGTTATGTGCGGGAAGAAAGGAAGGAAACCTCAAAAGCAGAGATATCTACCAACAACTAGTAGGTTATTTTTTTTTTTTTAAGATTTTATTTATTTATTCGTTTATCCCCCCCCTTGCTGCTTGTGCTCGCTGGGTCAGCTAACCGCGCCGTGTGGGCGGGCTTGCCTTCACCAGGAGGCCCCGAGAACCGAACCCGGGGCCTCCCATATGGTAACGGGAGCCCTACTGATTGAGCCACAGCCGCTTCCCTAGTAGGTTATTTTAAAGGTTTAGAAATTAAATGATGAGGGAAGGAGCAAGGAGAAAAAAAAAAATTGTTACCATTTAGACATTCAACATGTCTAAAACAAAACTATTCCCTAGGGAGTACAAAATAGAGAATTAAGGCTTAAAATGTATAGTTTCTATTTGGAACAATGGAAAAGTTTTGGTAATGGATGGTGGTGGTGATGTTAGCACAACATTGTGAATGTAATTAATAGCACTGAATTATATATTTGAAAGTGGACAAAAGGGGAAATTTTAGGTTGTATATATGTTACCAGAATAAATTTTTTTTTTTTTTTAATCCATGGACCTGCACAACACAGTGAATCCTAAGTTAAATCATGGACTACAGTTATAGCACAATTTTTAAAATGTGCTCTCATCAATTATAATAAATGTACCACACCAATGCAAGGTGTTAATAATAGGGAGGTATATGGGAATCCTGTATTTTACGCATGATTGTTCTGTAACCCAAAACTTCTCTAATTAAAAAAATATGCTTTTTTAAAGTTGGGGGGGCGACAGGGTAGACAGTGTAGATGATTGCTCTTCCCTAGTAGATAGTGTTTTGTTTTAAAACCAACATAAAATTTCAAGATAATTTTATTGCAGTATCTTTAAAATATAATTTAGGGTTCTACTACAAATAAACAGCAAGGTATAATGGAGAGAAGGAGAAAATTTTATAAATTAAGAGATTTAAAAGCCTTATCAATAAATTGTAATATGGGAGCCTTATTTAATTACTCATTTAAACAAATATGAGAAAACATTTATGACATGAATAAAACAAACAGAAATTTGAATTCTGACTAGATATTTGATGGTATAAGGAATTATTCTTGATTTTGTTTTATGTGCTTTATATTTTAAAAAAAGAAGCCCCTGTCTTTTAGAGATACATAGTAAGTTATTTACATAAGGAAATAAATGGTTTCTAGTATTTGCTGCAAAATAATATGAGAGAGAGGAATCAGGACTACAGATAAAATATGCTTGGGCATGACTTTGATGATGGTTAAATCTGGGGATGGGAATATGAGGGTTCGTTATGCTATCCTCTCTATATTTGTAATTATTTACAATTGTTTAAAATTAATTTTCCATAATGATTTAAGGAAAAAATTAAAATATATATGTATACAATACAAAAATATCTTCTAAATATAGGGGTTTTCTAGCTCCTACTACTCTACATGCAAAAATATATGGCCCTCCGCGTGCGGGTGAGTCACCAGGCCCCGCGAGCCACGGAGCAAGATGATGACTTAACAGGAGTGTGACACAACGGAGAGCCAAGACGAGATGCACAGAAAAACCAGGAACTAAGGTGGCGCAGGCAGTAGGACTCCTCTCTCCCACATCGGAGGTTCCGAGGATCAAATCCCAGTGAAGACAGGAGGAGAAGGATGAGAAGAGAGGGCAGGAATCAGACACAGAGTCGCCCAGCGAATGGACACAGAAACAGCAAAAATGGGAGGGGGGGGAATGAATAAAAGTAAATAAATAAATAAATCCTTTTAAAAAATGTATAGGGGAGGAAGATATGGACTATAGTTCGTAGTAATATTTTGATGATGCTCTTTCATGATATGTTAACAAATGTTTCACAACAATGCAGGGTGTTTGTATGGGGGTGATGTGTGGGAGCCCTGTATGATGTTATACATGTTTGTTTTGTAAGTTCACAATGCTTACTGAACACTTATAGTTTATGTATGTTCATGTATGAATGATATACTTTAATAAATTGTTAAAAAATAAAAATAAAAAATATATACATGGCCCTATCAACAACAGAGAGGGTTGGGGCTAATCAAATCCTGAGGAGAGGTCAAGTGTTGGGAACTACTCATTTTGCATTTTTAAGTCAGAGTCATACATGATATTTCATTTTTATGAGTATATAAAACTTCACCATAAACAAAACAAAACCAAAAAACCCTCATAAACCCTGCAACTGACTCAGCTTCCTTTTCCTCTACTCTCATCCCCCAAAAAATATTCTCATCCTTTATTCCTTAAATTGGTCCATGATACTACAATCTGTCTCTTAAGAAAATGGAACACACTCTTACTTTTTAAATCTGCTGTAACTTTGCAAAATGATGTCAATGAGCATCACTGTAGCTTGACCATGAAGCATATATGAAGACATTTCTCTTAAACCTCCAGATTGCCCAGGAAATAACCAATTGGTTTTGAAAATAAAGATCTGATTTTTAGAGGAAAATAGTGGATTCAACTTTAGATAAATGGCCTTTCCAGGAAAGGCATCATACCAATATATATGTCTACAAGGGAGCTGAACATGTACTAGTAGAAACCAAAATAGGGATAAGAGTTAAATTAATATTTGGGAACATACAAAAACAAGTGATAGTTGAAGTTATATTTGAAACAAAAACAAAGAAAAGGCTTTATGCTTCTGATAATAAACAGACAAGACAACTGGAAACATTTGGGGGGTAAACAATAAGAAATTCTAAAGTAAAAAAGTAACTTTTAGTCAACCTCAACACAGTAAGTCAGACAGAAGAAGAGACACATCTATGCTCAAACTGCAAAAGCTAGCAGAGGCAGGTGAGGAATAATGAGAATTCACAATGGTCCATGTCGGGCAGGAGACCATTACCAGACCCACCACTTAAAACCAGGAAGGGAGTACAGCTCCCAAATCTTGAAAGGATACTTAAGAGAGCTGCTGCCAACTGCTGCCTGGAACTTAACATGATGCTGATAGCAAGGAAATCAGAAGGAAAGAAACCTTGCAAATAAGAACTGAGGCAAGCAGCTCAATGATAATATCAACACAGTAGGAGCACTGAACTGCCAACTTCAGACCTGTTTCTAGACCAGAGACCAGAGGAATTAACTATATTAGGACTATACAATGAGGGAAGAACAGAGGAAGGGCTCAAGAGAGAGAGAAGTGAAGAGGGTGAAATAAAAGGATAGTGAACTTCCATTCAAAATAAACTTTCAAGTAATATTCTAAAGCACACAAAGAAATCTAAAGACAAGATATGTAAAGAAATGAATAAAATTCAGTCACTCTAAAAGTAATCTTCTAGGAAATCTTTAAAATAGTTAAAGAAAATTAAAGTATTTAGGATCCTCTCCAAGAAATTAATTAATAGTATCTATACACACAAACTTGAAACATGGAAAGAAAGTAGGGGAATTTGCCCAACCTACACCCCTGGTATTAAGATTTATTATAGAACTACAGTAATTTAAACAAAAACATTGAACAGAAGAGAGCCCAGGAACATATCCAGATTAACACGGATACTTGGAATATAAGAGAGGAAGTGTGGTGGTTTGAAAGCATTTAACCCAGAAAAACATGTTTTTAAACTTAACATATTCCTATGGGTATGAACCCACTGTAAATAGGAACTTTTGATGAAATTACTTCAATTAAGATGTGGCCCAACTCAATCAGGATGAATCTTAATCCTACTAGTGGAGCTCCTTAGAAACAGAATGAAATTCAGACAGAGAGAAAGCCATGGAAAGCAGGACTGAAAACCAACAGTACTCAGAAGAGAAGGGAGAGGCTGCCGTGTGTATTGTTGTGTGACAGAGGAGCCAAGGACCAAGGATCACCAGCAGACAGCCCCAGAACGCCAGTCTTTGGGAAGAAAGCATCACCTTGATGATGCCTTGCGATAGACATCTCTTGGCCTCAAAATGGTGAACTAATAAATTCCCATTGATTAAGCCAATCCACTGCGTGGTATTTGCTTTAGCAGTGAGGAAACTAAAACAGTTTTTGATAACAGAAGAGGGGAGGTGCTGCAATTACAAATACCAAAAAATGTGGAAACAGCTTTGAAATTGGATAATGGGTAGAGGCTGGAAGAACTGTGAGGTGCTTAATAGAAAAAGCCTAGACTGCTTTGAAGAGACTGTTGGTAGTTTTATGATAATAAAGGTACTTCCAATGAGGCCTTAGAAGAAAATGAGGACTGTGTTCATGGAAACTGGAGGAAAGGCAATCCTTGTTTTAAAGTGGCAGAGAACTTGGCAAAATTATATTCTGATGTCAGACTGAAAGTGGAACTTGTAAGCAATGAACTTAGATATTTAGCTGAGGAGATTTACAAACTAAGTGTAGAAGATGAAAACTAGCTTCTCCTTACACCTTATACTGAAATGCCAGAGGAAAGGAATAAGCTGAGAAATTAAGCACCAAGAAACAAGAAATTGATGGTTTGGAAATTTCTGAGCCTATCCAGATGGTATACCTTGAGACTAGGGCCAGAAGTGGCTCTATCAGGGACCTCCCTGAGCTTCTGGAAAGCAAGTCCTGGAGAACAGAGATCTGTGTCAGGGTTTAACTGAACATGGATCCAGTCAGCCATTTCACTGGAAGTCAGGATTTGAAATGCAATTATGCAAGAAGGATCTGTGGAAAACTCTTCTGTCTGATAGCTTGGAACCCTGTGAACTGCACACAAAGCCAACAAGGTTTTTGTGAAATTTGTAAGAACAGAACTACTGCCTGCCTGGACTAAAAGAGTCAGAGAAGGGACAAACTGAAAGAAGTATGACTTCAAGGGCAGTACCATGGAATTCAAGATCTGAACCAAAGAGATCTCCTTGGGCCAAGTGAGTGGGCCCACCCATGTGTGTGGAAAAGGTGGACCACCCCTGCACTTAGAGGGGACAGGCCATCTGGGCCTTCATCCCAATGCTTGGAGAAAGTAGAGCTTTCACCCCAATGTTCAGGAAGAGCAAGGCCATTACACAGGTACTTGGAATGAATGGGGCTGCCACTTGATCAGGCCCATAAGACAAAACATCAATCCACTGACAACTCTCAAATCTTGAAATCTAATGGAGTTTGCCCTGCTGGGTTTCAGAATTATTGGGGACGCCTTGACCTGTTTTCTTTTCAAATGCTCCCTTCTGGAATGGGATTGTCTAGCCTATACCTGTCCCTCCATTCTACACTGGAAGTAGATAATTTGTTTTCTAGATTACAAAGGGGGTGGATGTGGCTCAGACGGTTGGGCGTCCGTCTCCCATATGGAGGGACCTGGGTTCGATCCCCAGGACCTCCCGGTAAAATAAAAAAAATAAAAAAAAATAAAAAAATAGATTACAAAGGTCCTCAGACAGAGAGGAATTGTGCTGCAGGACACACCACAACCTAACTGATTTTGATGAGACTTTGAGCTTAGCAGTTTCTGAAAAGACTAAAGCTTTTGGAATGTTGTGATTGAATGAATGTATTTTGCTTGTGGGAAGAACAGGTCTTTTTGGGGAGTCCAGAGAACAGACTGGGGTGGTTTGGAGTTATGTACCCCAGAAAAACAGGTTAACTTAATCCATTCCTGTGGATGTAAACCCATTATAAGTAGGACCTTTGATGAGGTTACTACAATGAAGGTGTGGACCAATTCAATCAGAATGGGTCTTAATCTTATTACTAGAGTCCTTTATAAACAGAATAAAATTCAGACTGATAGAAGGTCACAGAAAGTAGGACTTAAAGTAAACAGAACATAGAAGAGAAGGGAGAGGCCAGGAGAGGCCACCACGTGTATTGCTATGTAACAAAGGAACCAAGGACCAAGGCTCACCAGCAGACAGTCCAAGAATGCAGTCTTGAGGAACAAAACATAGTCTTGATGATGCCTTGATTTGGACTTCTCCTAGTCTCAAAACCATGAGCCAATATATTCCCATTGTTTAAACCAACCCATTATACAGTATTTGCTTTAGAAACAAGGAATCTAAAACAGGCCACACTGTAAATCAGTAAGACAATTTAAATGGTACAGGAAGAACTAGTTAGCCATATCCCTGCCACCCACTACACGTGCAAACAAATTCCAATAATTTAAAGATCTAAAAGAGAAAAACCAAGACTTAAAACTTCTAGAAGAAAATACAGGATAATATCATCTTTTACTTTTTTGTTTCATCAGATGAAACAAAAAAGTAAAAAAAAAAAAGTAAGGAAAAGATGAAAAACTACAACTTCATTAAAATTGAACTATTCTTAAAAGACAAGTCAAAGACTGAGAGAATATATTTGTAATACACATTTAAAAAACTACAAAAATTGAGTGCCCTGAATAAAGAAAAACTTCTGCAATAAGAAAAAGACAGAGAACATATAAGAAAAATAAATAAAAGCTCTGAATAGGGAATTACAGAAAAGGAAAGCAACATGTTATCAGGGAAATATAAGTAAAAAAACAATAATGAGATACTATTTCACACCCATCAAATTGGCAAAATTTAAGAAATATTAAAATATCAAGGGTTTCAAGATGGAGAAGTGACACGCTTCAGGGTTATGTTTCCCCACAGAAGATCTGAACAATCAGCAAGAACTGGTTGAAGTATCTTTCTGTTCGAGAAAACAGTTAAAGGATTGCAGTAACAGGGCAAATGCTGAATCAAGAAAAAGACGACTTAAAATAGTGCAGCTGGGGGTGGATGTGGCTCAAGTGGTTGGGGATCTGTCTCCCATATGGAGGGACCTAGGTTCGATCCCTAGGCCCTCCCGGTAAAAAAAAAAAAAAAAAATAGTGCAGCTGCTGTGGAAAATGGTTTGGCAGTTCCTCAGAAAGTTAAGTATAAAATTACCATCTGACAATCCCACTTCTAGGTATATTCCCAAAAGAATTGACAGCAGGGACTTGAACAGATATTTGCACACAGGTATTCATAGCATCATTACACATGCCAAAAGATGGAAGCAATCTAAGTATCCATCGATTGATGAATGGATAAACAAACAGCGGTATACACATACATTGGAATATTATTCAGCCATAAAAAGGAACAAAGTTCTGATACATGCAACAACATAGATGAACTTTTAGAACATTATGATGAGTGAGATAAGGGAGATACAAAAGGAAAAATATTGTATGATCTCACTGATGTGAATTAATGAGAATAAATAAAATCATAGCGTCAGAAACTAGAATATATGTTACTAGGGGCTGGGGTAGGGGTACAGAATGGGATATTAATGCTAATAGGTACGGAATTTGTATTTGGGGTTATGGAAAAGTGTTGGTAATATATGGTGGTGATAGTAGTACAACATTGTAGATGTAATTAACACCACTGAATTAAATATTTGATTGTGGTTAAAAGAGGAAATTTTAGGTTGTTCATATATTACTAGAATAAAAGCTAAAAAAAAAAAAAAAAAAACACAGTGAACCCTAGTGTAAATCGCTAATAGTACAAATATAAAAATGTTCTTTCATTAATTGTTAACAAATAATAATGAAAGATGTTCATAAAAGGGTGGTATCCCCGAAGTCTGTATTTTATGCCTGATTTTTCTGTAAACCTGCAACTTCTCTCATTAAAAAAAAATAAAAATAATTAAAATAAAAATAATTTTTAAAAAAACAGTAGGATCTGGTAGCATCCTGACTGGTCCCTACCCAACCTTCACGAGCCTGGCACAAGGCTGGCCAATGCTCCCAGGGTGGATCCATGGTCCCAATTCTGGAAGGAGCAGAATAATCCTTGTACACTCACTAGGATGCACAAGTGTATGCCAGTCTGTCTGCTGGCAGCATTAAGCACTGATCCAGGACACTTATCGCAGGTTCAAGATGCCAAAACATGCCCTGCACATAGAAGTGGCTGACAGAGATCTCCTAAAGAACACCGTAAGAGCACAGTAAAAGGATGTCCTATGTCAGCCATAGGACATACATTATAGTGCCTGGGACTAAAACACTGTCTTCTAGGGCAAAGGGGACATTCAGATCTATGTAAAAGAGGGAATTCCTAGGGCAATGTGCACATGCCCAGGACAAGATACATAGGCAGAAAAGAGCAGACAGGAATCTATATGTTAGCCTTGGGCTATTCTCTAAACTCATTAGTAGGATGGCTAATCTCTAAAGGAGAAGACTTACAGGAGCAAATCTGCAAAGACTGGGAAAGGTGTTTCTTGGGCTTCCCCCCCTCCCTTTTTTGTTGTTGTTGTTGTTACTGTTGTTAGCTCCTACCACTCAAGGAAATATCTGGCATAACACTAGCGAAATTTATGGGGTACAGATTAAGGAACAGAGAGCTAAGTGTCTAAATTCCAGAAATAACATGTTATAGTATCAAAATGTACAGGTTAAAACAAAAGATACTAAACATACAAAGAAATATGAAATGAATATCTATGTAAAGAAACAGAATAAAGCATTAAAAACCATCAACAAAGAATACCCAACTTTAGACCCACCAGGAAAAGACTTTTTAAAATTAGTTCCAAAGATACCCAAAGAGCTAAGAGAAAACACAAAGAACAAAAAGAAAGCAGGAAAATGATGGAGGAGGGGGGAGAACATCTATAAAGAGAGAGTAATCATGAGGAGGAATAAAACAGAGCTGAAGTACACAGTACTAGAAATTAAAATTCCCTAGAGGGTACAATAGTACATTGAAGCTGATGAAAGAATCAGTGAACTTGAAGATAAGACAATTGAAATTATTCAGTCTGAAGAGCAGAAAGAAAAGAGAATGGAGAAAAGTAAGAGCCTAAGAGACCTGTAGGACACCATGAAGTATACCATTATATGCATTGTGGGAGTCACAGAAAATGAAGAACAAGAGAAAGGGGCAGAAAGAATATTCAAAGACATAAGGCTGAAAACTTCCCAGATTTAACAAAAGACAAGAATATATGCATCCAAGAAGCTGGAACTCCAAACAGGATAAGCCCAATTAAATCCACCTGGAAATATAGTCAAACTGTCAAACGCCAAAGACAAAGAATTAAGAAAAAAAAGAAGCAGCTTTTCACATACAAAGTATCCTCAATAAGATTAAGTAACAATTTCTCATAGGAACCATGGAGGTAAGAGGGCAATGGGATGTCTTATTTCAAGTGCTGAAAGGAAAAAACTGCCAACCAAGAATTCTATGCCTGCCAAAAATATCTTTCAAAACTGAGGCAGAGTTTTGAGTCTGTGTATGTGCATGAACACATGATAACCACAAAGAAAATTATTTTTTAAATGCACAAAAGAAAACAAGAAGGTATTCTAAAGGATTCATTACAATGACCAACTAAATATAAAAACAGGCAGTAATGAGAAAATTGAGGGACAAAAAATGGTAGAGGAATTACAAAAACCAAATGGGTTAAACTCTACAGTCAAAGGACAGATTGGCAGAATGGATACCCAAGGGGAGATGTGACTCAAGCAGTTGAGCACCCACCTCCCACATGGGAGGTCCCGGGTCAGGTTCTCAGTGCCTCCTAAAGAAAAAAACAGACAACAAGCAAAAAAAGAAAAAACACACAAAATTCACAGACAACTAGCAATAAGCGAAAGAAAAAAAACAATGAGCAAAAACAACAAGCAAACAGATGAGGGAACCATCTCAGGGTAGGGGAGGATAGTAAAAAAAAAAGCATGACCCAACTATATGTTGTTTACAAGAAACTGACCTTAAATTCAAAGACACAAGCAGGTTGAAAGTGAAAGGATGGAACGAATATTCCATGCAAATAATCATCAAAAGAAAGCAGGGGTAGCTACTTTAATAGAGACAAAACAGACTTCAAGTCAAAAACTGTTAAAAGGCATGAAGAAGGTCACTACATATTGACCAAACGGTCAATTCATCAAGAAAATATCATGATTACTTACATATATACACCTAACAAGAGAGACCCAAAATCTATGAAGCAAATATTGACAGATTTGAAGGAAGAGATAGACAGTTCTACAGTAAGAACAGGAAATTTCAATACACCATTTTCAATAATAGGTAGAACATCTAGATTGAAGATCAATAATAAAATAAAGGATTTGAACAATACTACAAACTAACTACACCTAGCAGACATAACACTTAATCCAACAAGTGTACACTTCTCAAGTGTACACAGATCATTCTGCAGAATAGACCATATGTTAGGTCACGAAAAAATCTCAATAATTTTAATGAGACTGAGATCATACGAAGTATGTTCTCAGACATCAAAGGAATGTAGATAGAAATAATGACAGAAGAACTGGAAAATTCACAAATATGTGGAAATAAACAAATACATTCTTAAACAACCAATGGGTCGGAAAGAAATCACAAAGGATATTAGGAAATATCTTCAGACAAATGAAAACGAAGCACAATATACCAAAATTTATGGGATACAAAAGGCAGTGCTCAGAAGGAAATTGATAGCCCTAAACGCATATATTTTTAAAGATCTCAAATCAGTAACCAAACGTCACAAGTGGAAGAACTAGAAAAAGAAGAACTAAACCCAAAGTGAACAGAAGAAGGGGGGCAGAATCTAAGCAGAGATAAATGAAATAGAAAATAGAAAAACAGCAGAGAGAATGAATAAGGTCACAAGTTGGTTTTTTGAAAAGATCAATAAAATTGACAAAACTTTAGCTAGAATGACAAAGAAAAAAGACAACAGACACAAATAACAAAGGTCAGAAATGAAAGGGGGGACATATCTACCAGACTTACAAAACTAAAAAGGATTATAAAAGGAACTGTACACCAACAAATTAGATAACCTAGATCATGTGGACAAATTCCTAGACATAAATAAACAAATTACCTAAATTGACTCAAGAAGAAATATAACATCTCAACAGACCAATAAGGAAAAAAGAGATTGAATCAGTAATCAAAAAAGAAAAGGCTGGGACCAGGCAGCTTCAATGTTGAATTTTATAAAATATTCCAAGAGGAATTAACAACAATCCTTTACAAATTCTTCAAAAAGTTGAAGAAAGGAGGAAAGACTACCTAATTCATTCTATGAGGACACCATTACACTAATACCAAAGCCAGATATCACAAGAAAAGAAAATTATGGACCAATATCCCTTATGAATATAGATGCAAAAATCCTCAATATAATACTAGCAAATCAAACTGCAAATTAAAGTCTTACACCATAGTCCAGTGGGATTTATCCCAGGAATGCAAGAGTGGCACAACATAAAAAAATCAATGAATGATATAAACCACGTTAATAGAACAAACAGAAAAAAATCACATGATCTTCTCAATTGACACAGAAAAGGCATTTGACAATATCCAGCACTGTCTTGATGAAAACACTGAAAAAACAAGGGAAAAAAGGGGACTTCCTCAACATGATAAAGGGCATGTGTGAAAAATTCACAGCAAACATCATACAAAATGGCAAAAGACTGAAACTTTTCTCCCTAAGATCAGGAACAAAACAAGGATGCCTGCTTTTACCACTGCTATTTAACATTGTACTGGAGGTTCTAGCCAGAGCAATGAGGAAAAAAAGAAAAGAAAAGAAATAAAAGGCACCCAAATTAGAAAGGAAGAAGCACTTTCCCTATGAACAGATGGCATGAGCCTATATAGAGAAAATTCCAAGGAATCTACAAGAAAACTATTAGAACTAAGAAATGAATTCAGCAAAGTGAAGGGGTACAAGATCACTATAAAAAATCAGTGGTGTTTCTATACAACAAGGAAAAATCACAAAAAAAAAGAATAAAACAGGAATAAAATAACAAAAAAAAAAAAAGAATAAAACAGGAATAAAATAAAGATGTAAATAAAGGATTTGTATACAGAAAGCTACAAATCACTATCGGACAAAATTAAAGAAGACCTAAATTAATGGAAAGATATCCATGTTCATGGATTGGAAAGCTTAATATCATCAAGATGTCAATACTATCTGAAATGATTTACATAATTAATGCAATCCCATTCAAAATTCCAAGAGTTTTCACAGAAATGGAAAAGACTATCTTCAAATCCACATGGAAGAGAAGGCACCCCAAATATCCAAAAACATCTTGAAAAAAAACAAAGTTGGAGGACTCAATTTCAAAACTTATTACAAAGGTACAGTAATCAAAACAGTATGATACTGACATAAGGACAGGCATATAAACCAATGGAATAGAGTTGAGTATACAGAAATAATCCAACACATCCATGGTAAACTGATTTTTTATACGGACACCATGGCCACTCATTGGGGAAAGAATAGTCTCTTCAATAATGGTGCTGGGAAAATTGGATACCCACATGCAAAAGAATGAAAGTGGACCCCTACCTAACACAATATTCAAAATTTGCACAAAAATGGATCAACAACCTAAAAACATAGAGCTAAAAGCATAAAACTTTAGAAGAAAACTTAAGGAGAAACTTCAAGACCTTGTATTAGGCAATTATAGGTTCTAAGATATATTACCAAAAACTTGAGGAACAAAGAATAGGTAAATTGTACTTCCACAAAATTAAAAATTTTTGTGCATCAAAGGACATTATCAAGAAAGTAAAAAAGACAACCTACAGAATGGGAGAAAATACCGGAGAATCATTTATCTGTCAAGGGTTTAATATCCAGAATTTAAAAAAGAACTCCTACAACTCAACAACAAAAGGGCAAACAACCCAATTTAAAAATGGGCAGGGAAGCGGCTGTGGCTCAATCAGTGGGGCTCCCGTTTGCCATGTGGGAGGCCCCGGGTTCGGTTCCCGGGGCCTCCTGGTGAAGGCAGGGCCCGCCTGCACGGCGTGGTTGGCTGACCCAGTGAGCATAAGCAGCAAGGGGGAGGTAAATTAATAAATAAATAAAATCTTTAAAAAAAAATGGGCAAAGGTTTTGAGTAGACATTTTTCCAAGAACAGACGCATAACCAATAAATACATGAACAGATACTCAACATCACTAACCATTATACAAATGCAAATCGAAATCATAATGAAATACTACCTCACACTCACCAGAATGACCATTATTTAAAATATGGAAAATAAATACTAGCAAGGATGAGGATGAAATAGGAACCTTAGCACATTTTTGGTGGAAATGTAAAATGCTGCAGCTGGTGTAGAAAACAATTTGGCAGTCCCTCAAAAAGTTAAACAGAGAACTACCATATGACCCAAAATCCCACATCTAGGTATACACCCAAATGACTTAAAACGAGGTAATCGGACAGCCATGTTTATAGTAGCATTATTCACAATAGCCAAAAGGTGGAAGCAACCCAAAAGTCCATCAGCAAATGAATGGGTAAACAAAATATGGTATATATATACAATGGAATATTATTCAGCTTTAAATAGAAATGCTACATGGATGAACCTTGAAGACATCATGTTGACTGAAATAAATCAGACAAAAAGGGACAGATATTGTATGATCCACTTACATGTAAAAACTAGAATACATAAATTCATAGAGAGAGAAAGTAGAGTACAGGTTATCAGTGACAGGGAGGAAGAGGCATGGGAGTTAATGTACAATGGATTCAGCCGTTCTATGTTGGATGATGGTAAAGTTCCAGTAATGGATTGTGGTGAAGGAAGCTCACATTGTGAATGTAATTAATTACACTGAATAGTATGTTTGGGAGCGGTTGACATGGGAAAGTTTATATTGTATATATGTTCCCACAATATATTTTTTAAAAGGGGGGGGGGGCAACTAAACAGACAGTGACAATTAAGTGTAATATGTGATCCTGGACAGGACCTAACAAGGAAGGAGAAAGGGCCCAAAGAACACTATTTGGGACATATGAAAAAAATGGAATATAGACTGTAAGCTTTTCTTAATGTTGAATTTCTTAAACAGGATAACGGCACATAAGGTGGTTACATTAAGAAATGTACATGGCAGTATTAACTGTTGGGAAAGCATGATGTGGAAAGCAATATGGCGGTTCTTCAAAAAGTTTTCAAGAAAGAATTACCATATAACCTGATAATCTCACTTCAAAGTTCTGATGGTTTGAAGCTGAATGGACCCCAGAAAATCATGTTCATAAAGTTAATCCTGTGAATATTCTCACTGCCCTGATTTTGTGATAATCAGAGTAGGCTAAACATTCGTTATATTAGAAACCATGCATGTGTTCCCAGACCTAGTTTTTCTCCCTAGGTCTGGTTTTTAGAATGCTAGTGATAAACCTAGCCTGATTTATTATATGACCATCCTGTATGGGAAATGACTGTAACTCTAGGTATCTGTGGACAACCTTAAGAGATATAGCAGGGGGACAGATGTGGCTCGGGTGGTTGGGCATCCATCTACCATATGGAGGGACCTGGGTTTGATCCCCGGGACCTCCCAGTAAAATTAAAAAAGGAAAAATATAGAAGGCATGTGGGTGGTCAGGCCCCATCCACGAGTGCGCTGCCAGGCCCTGCGAGCTACGCAGCAAGACGATGACATGAAACACGTGAAAAATGCTCAGCATCACTGGCTATTAGGGAAATGCAAATCAATGCTACAGTGAGATATCATTTCACACCTGCTAGAATGGCCACTATTAACAAAACAGAAAACTACAAATGTTGGAAAAGATGTGGAGATAGGAATGCTTATTCACTGCTGGTGGGAATATGGAAAGGTACAGCCACTGTGGAAGTCTGTTTGGTGGTTCCTAAAGAAGTTAGATATAGATCTACTGCGTGATTCGGCAATATTGCTTCTAGGAATATACGCAGAAGGACTGAGAGCAGTGACCAACAGACATCTCCACACTGATGTTCATAGCAGCATTATTCACAATGGCCAAATGACGGAAACAACCCAAATGTCCATGAACTGACCAATGAACAAATAAACTGTGGTATATACACACAACAGAATATTATTCAACTCTAAGAAGAAATGAAGTTGTGAAGCATATGACAACGTGGATGAACCCGGAGGACATTATGTTGAGTTTGGCAAGCCAGGCACAAAAGGACAAATGTTGTATGATTGGGCTATTATGAACTACAAAGAATGAGCAAACTCAGGGAGTTAATAGCTAGAATATAAGTCACCAGAGAAAAGAATGTGGTTAGAAAATGGACAGCTGAGGTTTAATCTGTGAAAAATTGGTAAAAAAGTTGTTTGTGAGTTTTTGGAAATGAAGAGAAATGGTGAAAGCACATCATAGGATTTGTAATAGTAGCACTCTCATATGGGTATGATAGTGGTTTCTCTTTTATGTTTGGGGCTTTTTTTTTGGAGTAATGAAAATGCTCTAATATATTTTTTAAACAATTTATTGAAGTATATCATTCATACATGAACATACATAAACAGTAAGTGTTCAGTAAACATTATGAACTTACAAAACAAACATGCATAACATCAAACAGGGCTGCCACACATAACCCTACCACAAATAATTTGGATTGTTGTGAAACATTTGTTAACAAATTATGAAACAGCATATTCAAAGTATTCTACTAACTATAGTCCTATCTTACTCCCCTATACTTTTTTGTTTAAGGATTTATTTATTTACTTAGTTTTATCCATTTTTACCTTCGCCCGGCCCCCCCCCCCCATTTTTGCTGTTTTTGTGTCCATTCGCTAGGCAACTCTCTGTGTCCGTTTTCTGCCCTCTCTTCTCATCCTTCTCTTCCTGTTTTCACTGGGATTCAATCCTCAGAACCTCCAATGTGGGAGAGAGGCATCCTACCGCCTGCGCCACCTTAGTTCCGGGATTTCTGGCACATCTCATCTTGGCTCTCCCTTGGGTCAGTCTCCTGTTACATCATCATCTTGCTGTGTGGCTCACATAGCCTGACAGCCCAACCACTCGCAGGGCCTGATGGCGCACTCACACGTGGGGCCTGGGGGGCTCACACGCTCGCGTGGCCTGACGGTGCACCCACACACGGGGCCTGGTGGCCCGCGGGCCTTCTATATTTCTCTTTATTTTCATTTTTACTGGGAGGTCCCAGGGATCCAACCCAAGTCCCTCCATATGGGAGACAGATGCCCAACCATTTGAGCCACAACCGTTCCCCTGCTATATTCTCTTAAGGTTGACCAAAAATACCCAAAGTTACAGTCTTTCCCCATACAGGATGGTCATATAATAAATCAGGCTTAGTTTATCACCAGCATCCTAAAAGCCAGACCTAGGAAGAAAAACTAGGTCAGGGGATACATGCAAGGTTTCTAATATAGGAAATGTTTAGCCTACCCTGATTATCACAAAATCAGGACAGCAAGAATATTCACAATCTAATATTTGACAGAAATTATCAATGCACGACTTGGTGATTATACCAAATGCCACTGATTGTACACTTTAGATAAATAATATTGTTCATGAACAAAAAAAGTTAGTAGAGTGAGTTGGGGGGAAAATAAACCAAATGTAAGATATGGACTATAGCTAGGAGTAATACTTTCAAGATGCTCTTTCATAATTTGTTTTGGAAGGTTTCACAACAATGGAAGGTATTTGTGGTGGGGTGCTGTATGGGAGCCCTGTATGATGTTATGCATGTTTGTTTTTAAGTTCACAACTTTTACTATACACTTATTGTTTATGTATGTTCATGTCTGAATGACATGCTTCAAAAAAATGTTTTTAAATGCAAAAAAAAAAAAAAAAAAAGAATCCACATAGATACTGAAATTATCCAAGATGGATTAACTTTCAAGTGGGAAAAAAACTCAGATCCAGGTGACAATGTTTTCAATCACTGTGGGAAAGAGTCCACAAGATCAACAGGTAATGGTATCAGAGTTTGCGAGAGATGGTATAACAAAATATCACAGAATGGTTGGCTGAAACAACAGGAATTTATTGGCTTACAATTTGGAGACTAGAAGTCCTAAATCAAGGTATCAGCAGGCCATGCATCCTCTGGATTCTATAGTGTTCTGACGGTGGAATGCTGGCAATCAATCTCTGCCTTCATCACATGGCAATCTGCCTCTGGCAATCAATCTCTGCCTTCATCACATGGCAATCTGCCTCCTAAAGCTTGTACTTCCCTGTCCAAATTTCCTTTGTGTATAGACTCCAGTTATGCCGGATTAAGGCTCTGATTCAGTTTGACCTCTTCTTAACGGTATCTTTGTTTTTTTTTGTTTTTTTTTTAAGATTTATTTTATTATTTTACTTTATCCATTTTAAACACCCCTTCCCCTTTGCTGTTTTGTGTCCATTCACTAGGCAATTCTCTGTATCTTTCCTGCCATCTCTTCTCATCCTCCTCCTCCAGTCTTCACCAGGATTCGATCCTGGAGACCTCCGATGTAGGAGAGAGGTGTTCTGCCACCTGCGCCACCTCGGTTCCTGGTTTTCAGAGCTTTCGGAGCATCTCGTCTTGTCTCTCCCCTGCGACTCTCTCCTGTTACGTCATCATCTTGCTGCATGGCTCCCGGGGCCTGGTGGCTCACCGGCACACAGAGCCTGGCAGCCCATAAGCCTTCTATATATTTTTTTTTTTATTTTACCAGGAGGTCCCGGAGATCGAATCCAGGTCCCTCCATACGGCAGACGGACGCCCAACCATCTGAGCCACATCCACCCCCCAAAACAGTATCTTTAAAGATCCTATTTACAAATAAGTTCAACCTGGGATTAGGATTGAACATGTCTTTGTGGGTGACATTCAATCTATTACAGATGACAACAAGGACCCATAAAAAGTTATAGTCAGATGGCAAAAGCCTCAAAAAAGCAGGGATATTTGAGAGTAGGAAGAGCAGTTGGTCTAGAGGCAGTCCAATTGGAAGTCTATTTATTGACTTCCGGGAAGATGGCGGACTAGTAAGACACGGGAATCTCTTCTCCAGAAAAATAGCTAGAGGACAGGCTGAAACAGCCCCAAAAAACATCTTCTAGGGTTTAGGACAGCAGGTGAAGGCTGCACACCACCCAGAGAAGAGAGGGACAAAAGAGGGAAATCGCGACGACAGAACCGTGAGTGGGAAGTAGCAGCTTCTGCTGCTGCCGGCACTCTCCCGCGCACTCTTTAGAATTCTCGGGCCTCTGGGCCTACGACCACAGACAAAGAGGGCTCCAGGGATCTACAACTCCCGGAAAGGGGAGACAAAGAGACACAGCCTTAGGCTGACTCAGGTTCTGACCTGTAAATTTGGGCTGTGGAGCTCCACAGATCCTTCCACGCGGCGGTTTGCCCGGGGAGCCTAGGAAGGACTGGAGAAATCCGACCCTTGCAACCTCCCTCTCTCCTAGCCTGGACTAATTGCTGAGGACTCCACAGGAGAGGGGAGAGAGAGCCTGGGGCTGAACCTGCTTTTGACTCCCAGGTTTGGTCTGCCCTCTCCAGAGAGCCCTTCCTGGCCGGGTGGGGCTGCGCCATTGTTTGCCTTGGAGCCTGCAAGGGGCTAAAGATAGACAAACCTCCCAATCTCCTCCGCTACTAACAGGGACTGATTGTTGAGGATTCAGAAGGAAGTGGAAATATTTCCTAGCTGGGAAAAGGGGGGCGCTACGAGAGAAGTCTGGAGAACTGTCTCAGAAAGATTGACTCACAAGGCTCTTAGGCCCCAGACAGGAAGCTCAATCACATTGATCTGGTCTGTCACAACAAATACGCTCCGACCAGGCATTGACTTGAGAGCTGCCAACAGCGCCATCTCCTGGCAAACCAAGAAAGTACACATAAGAAAATTAATAAGTAGGAAAGGCTTTTCCTGGCCTCTATAGCCTCCCTGCCCAAGGCCCTAGGAAACGACTCTACAACCAATTACTGGGTCCAATGCCCAGTTTTGAGCAACGAGCAGAACAATCCTAACAATCAAGGTTGAGCCAAAAATCAAAGAGCTGTGGTAACTCACAGCCTCCTGCCATTAAAACCCCATAAAAGAGAAAGAGCACCTAAGTAAAATACAACCTAACCAAATGCCTAAGCACCAGCAAAAAATTACGAGCCATACTAAGAAAATAGAAGACATGGCCCAAGAAAAGGAATACAGCAAAGTCCCAGAAGAGATGCAGAATTTCAGAGAACTAATCAGCGAGATGAGCACAAATTTCCAAAATCAAATTAATGAGATGAAAGAGAATATAGTCAAAGAGATAAATGACATCAAGAAGACATTGAGCAAACGCAAAGAAGCATTTGGAATCCTGAACAGTAAAGTAACGGTGTTCATGGGAATGAAAGACACAATAGGTGAAGTCAAAAATACGTTTGACGCATACAACAGCGGACTCGAAATGATAGAAGAAAGAATAAGTGATACCGAAGACAGAGCAGCTAAAATTGAAGACAGAAAAGAACAGAGAGAGAAAAGAATGGAAAAAATTGAGCAGGGGCTCAGAGAGTTGAATGACAACACAAAATGCAACAA
>JAKSZT010054487.1:46497626-46550268 GCA_026826555.1 Tolypeutes matacus | reverse complement strand
CAAGAAGCACACCGTATCCCAATGAGAATAAATCCAAATAGACCTACGCCAAGACACATACTATTTAGAATGTCAAATGTAAAAGATAAAGAGAAAATTCTCAGAGCAGCAAGAGAGAAGCAAACGATCACATACAAAGGATGTCCAGTAAGACTTAGTGCAGATTTCTCTTCAGAAACCATAGAGGCGAGAATACAGTGGTATGATACAATTAGGAAACTGAAAGAGAAAAACTGCCAGCCGAGAATTCTTTATCCAGCAAACCTTCCTTCAAATATGAAGGTGAATATAAAGTATTCACAAACAAACAGAAACTAAGAGAGTTTGCAAAAAAGAATCCACCTTTGCAGGAAATATTAAAGGAAGCCTTAGAACCCGAAAGAAAAAGACAGGAGAGAGAGGCTTCGAGGAAATTATAGAAGAAAGAAAAGCAGAAAGGATAACCAAAAGAGTAAAAAGAGAGACAAAAATAAGATGACATATGAAAACCAAAGAATAAAATGGAGGAAATAAATAGTGCATTTTCAGTAATATCACTGAATGTGAATGGATTAAATTTCCCAATCCAAAGATACAGGCTGACAGAATGGATAAAAAACATGAGCCATCTATATGCTCCTTACTAGAAACTCACCTCAGACCCAGGGATACAAACTGGCTGAAAGTAAAAGGTTGGAAAAAGATATTCCACGCGAATAGTAAACAGAAAAGAGCGTGGGTAGCTATACTAATATCAGACAAAACAGACTTCAAATGCAAAAAAGTGATAAGAGATGCGGAAGGCCATTATATATTAATAAAAGAGACGATCCTCCAGGAAGATATAACAGTCATAAATATCTATGCACCTAACCAGGGTTCCCCAAAATATACGAGACAAACTCTGGCAAAACCGAAGGGAGAAATAGACATTTCTACAATAATCGTCGGAGATTTCAACACCCCTCTCACATCATTAGGTAGAACAACTAGACAGAAGATCAACAAGGAAACAGAGAACTTGAACAATATGATAAACGAGTTCGACCTAACAGATATATACACAACACTGCATCCAAACACAGCGGGTTATACATTCTTCTCAAGTGCCCATGGATCTTTCTCCAGAATAGACCACATGTTAGGTCACAATACAGCTCTCAATAAATATAAAACGATTGAAATTATACAAAGCACCTTCTCAGATCATAATGGAATGAAACTAGAAATCAATAACAGACAGGAAAAAAGTAAATTTGCAAATGTGAGGAGACTGAACAACACACTCCTAAATATTCGGTGGGTCAAACAAGAAATTGCAAGTGAAATTAGTAAATATATTGAAAATGAGAACACAACACATCAAAACTTATGGGACACAGCAAAGGCAGTCTTGAGAAGGAAATTTATAGCCCTAAATGCCTATATTAAGAAACAAGAAAGAGCTAAACTCAAATATTTAACTGAACAACTTGAGAAACTAGAAAAAGAACAGCAAACCAATCCCAAAGCAAAAAGAAGGAAAGAAATAATAAAGATTAGAGGAGAAATAAATGAAAATGAGAACAGAAAAACAACAGAGAAAATCAACAAAACAAAAGCTGGTTCTTTGAGAAGATCAATAAAATTGACAAACCCCTCGCTAGACTAACAAAGAAAAAAAGAGAGAGGATGCAAATAAATACAATCATATGGGGGACGGATGTGGCTCAAATGGTTGGGTGTCTGTCTCCCATATGGAGGGACCCGGGTTCGATCCCCGGGACCTACCGGTAAAAAAAAAAAAAAAAAATACAATCAGAAATGAAATGGGGGAAATTACAAATGACCTCACAGAAATAAAAAGAATCATAAGAGGATATTATGAGAAACTATATGCCAACAAACTAGAAAACCTGGATGAAATGGACACATTTCTAGAAACACATAACCAACCTACACTGACACAACAAGAAATACAAGAACTTAACAAACCAATCACAATTAAGGAGATTGAATCCGTCATCAAAAACTCCCAGCAAAGAAAAGTCCAGGACCAGATGGCTTCACAGGTGAATTCTACCAAGCATTTCTAAAAGAATTAACACCAATCCTGTTTTAACTCTTCCAAAAAATTGAAGAGGATGGAAAACAACCCAACACATTTTATGAAGCCAACATCACCCTAACACCAAAGCCAGATAAAGATTCCACAAGAAAAGAAAATTACAGACCAACCTCTCTAACGAACATAGATGCAAAAATTCTCAACAAAATACTTGCAAATCGAATCCAACAGCACATTAAAAGACTTCTACATCATGACCAAGTGGGATTTATTCCTGGCATGCAAGGCTGGTTCAACATAAGAAGATCAATCAATGTAATATACCACATTAACACATTGAAGGAAAAAAACCACATGATCATCTCAATAGATGCAGAAAAAGTATTTGACAAAATCCAACATCCTTTTTTGATAAAAATACTTCAAAAGATAGGAATAAAAGGAAAATTCCTCAATATGATAAAAGGCATATATGAACAACCCACAGCCAACATCATACTCAACGGGGAAAGGTTGAAAGCTTCCCCCCTAAGATCAGGAACAAGACAAGGATGCCCACTGTCACCACTGTTATTCAACATTGTACTAGAAGTTCTAGCTAGGGCAATTAGACAAGACAAAAAAATTAAAGGCGTCCAAATAGGAAAAGAGGAAGTAAAACTCTCACTGTTTACGGATGACATGATCCTGTATTTAGAAAATCCTGAAGTATCCACAACAAAGCTACTTGAACTAATAAATGAATTAAGCAAAGTGGCAGGATACAAGATCAAAACGCAAAAATCAGTAATGTTTTTGTACACTAGTACTGAACAATCTGAGGAGGAAATCAGGAGGAAAATTCCATTTTCAATAGCAACAAAAAGACTCAAATACCTAGGAGTTAATTTAACCAAAGAAGTACAGAACCTATATGCAGAAAACTACAAAACAATGCTAAAAGAAATTTAAAAAGACCTAAACAAAAGGAAAGACATTCTGTGTTCATGGATTGGAAGAATAAATATCGTGAAGATGACAATCTTGCCCAAACTGATTTATAGATTCAATGCAATTCCAATCAAAATCCCAACAGCTTACTTTACAGAATTAGAGAAGGCAATTGCCAAATTCATCTGGAAGGGTAAGTGCACCCAAATAGCCAACAGCATTCTAAAAAAGAAGAGCAACATTGGAGAAATTTCACTGCCTGACCTTGAAACATATTACAAAGCTACGGTGGTCAAAACAGCATGTGTACACACATGATAGACACAGCGATCAGTAGAATAGAATTGAGAACCCTGAAATATACCCTCACCTATACAGTAAACTGGTTTTTGACAAACCTACCAAGCCCACGCTAATGGGAAAAAACAGTCTCTTCAACAAATGGTGTTGGGAGAACTGGATATCTATAACCAAAAGAATGAAAGAGGACCCCGTTCTCACCCTCTATACAAGAATCAACTCAAAATGGATGAAAGATCCAAATAAAAAAGCCAGGACCATAAAACTACTAGAAGAAAATGTAGGGAAACATCTTCAAGACCTTGTAGTAGGTGGTGGTTTCTTGGACCTTACACCCAAAGCACGTGCAACAAAAGAAAAAGTAAATAAATGGGACCTCTTCAAAATTAAACACTTTTGCATCTCACAGGAATTTGTCAGAAGGGTGAAAAGGCAGCCAACTCAGTGGGAAAAAATATTTGGAAATCACATATCTGATAAGGGTTTAATATCCAGGATATATAAAGAGATGTTACAACTCAACAATAAAAAGACAAATGACCCAATTAAAAAATGGGCAAAAGACTTGAACAGATATTTCTCCGAAGAAATACAAATGGCAAAAAAACACATGAAGAAATGCTCAACATCACTCATGATTAGGGAAATGCAAATCAAAACTACAATGAGATATCATTTCACACCTATCAGAATGGCCACTATTAAAAAGACAGAGAACTCCAAGTGTTGGAGAGGATGTGGAGAGATAGGAACACTTCTTCACTGTTGGTGGGAATGCAGGATGGTACAACCATTATGGAGGACTATTTGGCAGTTCCTAAAGAAGTTGAGTATAGACTTGCCACGTGACCCTGCAATACCACTACTGGGTATATACCCAGAAGAACTGAGAGTAGTGACACCAACAGACATCTGCACACCGATGTTCATAGCAACATTATTCACCATTGCCAAAAGTTGGAAACAAGCCAGGTGTCCATCAATAGACGAATGGATAAACAAACTGTGGTCTATTTACACGATGGAATATTATGCAGCTGTAAGAAGAAATGAAGTCATAAAGCATATGGCAACATGGATGAACCTGGAAGACATTATGTTGAATGAAGCAAGCCAGACACAAAAGGACAAATACTGTATGAATGCGTTAATATGAACCAAATATATTGTGTAATATATTGTTTGATTCAAAAAAAAATTATATGCATCCATTGCATTTAATTGAGAAATGTATATATTTATTCATCTGTGTTTACTTTTTAGTTTCTATTTGTTTATATTTTCAATTATTAAATGTACAAAATAAAGTTTAAAAAAAAAAACTAGACATGCCTTCCTATCAAAGCATTTATCAATATTATACTTTTGTAATGATCTTATCTGAATTAAACCTCAAAGTTCTAACTAGTAAACTGTACTTCATTAGATGCCTTTATATTAATTATTTTTTACAGATTCCTATCTCTGGATAACTATAACTCTAAAAGGCCCCTTTAGTTAACCTACACCAATTTATTTAGAAAATAAATATTTTCTTCATTGTGATTCTCCAATGTCATAACTTGAAATAATTTACATGGAATATAGGCATATTCTATTTTACGAGTACATACATAATTGTTTAACTTAGTTAATAATCAAAGTCTAAGGGAAGCGGCTATGGCTCAATCAGTAGGGCTCCCATTTACCATGTTGGTGGGGGCAGGCCCGCCCGCACGGCGTGGTTGGCTGACCCAGCGAGCACAAGCAGCAAGGGGGGGATAAATGAATAAATAAATAAAATCTTTAAAGGGAAACAGATGTGGCTCAAGAGGTTCAGCATCCATCTACCATATGGAGAGACTGGGGTTCGATCCCCGGTACTTCCCAGTAAAAAAAAAAAAAAAACAATAAAACCAGAAAATAAATTACTTTAAAATACATTTCATCTATAATGTTTTCACTCAAAAATTAATTCCAATCACTACCATAAACCCAAATATTACTCTCCAGGGGTATACATTGATGAATAATTTGTCCAAATGTCAACTTCAATTTTCAAAAATTCTTTCTACCCCAAAATTTTAAACATCTGTAAAAAAAATACTTGTTTAGAGAGTGATTTACATTCATGACACTTGACCTTTTGCTGTACACACCACAAAATTCACGTCTCAAATACCAGGCACGCAGGAAATCTGATCATTCCTGCAGTAGCCATCTGCATGGTCCAGTATCAAATATTAGTTCTAGGTTGCACTACGTCATGTGTTACAAATCTTTTTCTGCAGCCTCTATAATTAATTGTAATTTGCGTCTTTTAAAATGTGTTTCTTATGAGACATCTAGCCTTGAAACTTCCACCTTCCCACAGAAAAAAATACTTAGCATCTGGATATTTTTTTCTTTGTTTTTCTTTTAATACGGAGCACTCCATGGGTGGTATAACAAAGTCCAGACTTTTTTTTTAAAGTATATTCAAAGAACAGATGATGATTAAGAACCATTTAAGTCTTACCAAATATAAATGTAAAATAAAACTTTGTTGCACATAATTATCTACAGATTCTTACATCAATCTCCCAAATATTTAAAGTCACAACATAAATTTTCATGGGCACATACAATTGTCTATTTACTTCCAGGAATTACATTAGTTAAATTGGATAATACAGGTTTGAAATCAAAGATTTCATAAAAGGAAAAGATCCGAGTCCAAAGGACTGAATATGACACTCAAAGTATCTACTTAAAATAGGAAATTATTTTAACAGTTCATAAATTACCCTAACTAATTGCACAGAGGCTGAAGTTATATTTAGGATACACTAAAACTGCCATAAGGTTCTTATAAAAATAGTCATCAATTTACTTTGGGGGGGGGGCGGCTGTGGCTCAATCAGTGGGGCTCCCGTTTACCATATGGGAGGCCCAGGGTTCGGTTCCCGGGGCCTCCTGGTGAAGGCAGGCCCGCCGGTGCGGCGTGGTTGGCTGACCCAGCGAGCGCAAGCAGCAAGGGGGGGGTAAATGAATAAATAAATAAAAAATCTTTAAAAAAAAAAAAAAAAAATTTACTTTGGTTCTAGAGAGCATTAGTTAAAACTGAAACTTATAAGTGTGCTAAGAAATAAAGGAATAAAGGGAAGCGGCTGTGGCTCAATCAGTAGGGCTCCCGTCTACCATATGGGAGGCCCCGGGTTCGGTTCCCGGGGCCTCCTGGTGAAGGCAAGCCCGCCCGCGCGGCGTGGTTAGCTGACCCTGCGAGCACAAGCAGCAAGGGGGGGATAAATGAATAAATAAATAAAATCTTTAAAAAAAAAAAAAGAAATAAAGGAATAAAAATAAATGACAGAGATGTTACTTTTCTGCAAGATGAAACTGGAAACATTCATCACAATATGCTGCTGTCCAGACCTACATGCTTCCTACATTTAAAAAATTGGAGAGATGGATGGATTGTACAAGGCATGGGAATGTACAACAGAGTGAACCCTGTGGTACATGATGGACTGCGGTTAACTATACAAATATGAGAATGTCATGAACTATAACAAATATATAACACTAATACATGGTGTTAACAATAGGGTGATTTATGGAAAATATACACCAAATGTAAGCTATACAGTATAGTTAGCAGTAATATTTTGATGATGTTCTTCCATAATTTTAACAAATGTTCCACAACAATGCAAAGGGTTGGTAGTGGGGTGATGTACAGGAATCCTGTATGTTATGCATGATTGTTTTGTAAGTTCACAGTTTTTCTAATAAAAATAAATAATTTTTAAATGGTGAGAAATTCCTTAAAACCAATATTACACCTTCACCTTTCAAAAACACAAATATACACACACAACACAAATGTAAGATGGTTAAGAGAAGAAATAATTAAGTTTAAAAAAAAAAATCAATTACTGAGGCCAAAACTTCAAGAGCAATAAAGAAATTTGATGTAAAAGTAAACTCAATATATTTTCATTTCTAAATCATGGATTTATCCTGATTTAAAAATGGCGTTTAAATAAAAATCCATATAGGTCCTTTGCAAAAATGCAAAACTTTACCTAAAAACTGGACATAATTAGGCCCACTTCTGTAGTGGATATAGGTGATAGCAATCTACATGAACTCTAGAAGGGCTATGACTAGATTACGTAAAACTATTATTTAAAAAAATCCATTGGCTATTTTATCCAAATTCAAAAACATTCTTTTGCAAACAGTATATTACTTTAAGAAGCATGTAAAAAATAAGTATATAAAAGTTAATATTTGTTTATGTAAAAGTCAACATACCCCAAAAGTTAAAGAAATGTCAAATATTAATAACTATTAAATTTAATTAGGTTCAGTAATTCCTTACCTGTATTCCATCTTTAAGTTTCAAGATGCATTCCATTGTATTGATAGTGATTACCACTGGTTCAGAACCCAGTTTTGTCCATGGCACATGGATCCTCAATTCATGAATATGTCCACTTAAAAAGGTGAATGGTAATTTCAGTTCCTTAAAACACAGAATAATAAAATAAATTAGTAAGTGCTTGAATATTTTTTCTCTCTAAAATCCAAATTTCCTTCTTAAAAGAGAAATGAAATTTCCAACACAAAAATAATTTGGGAATTTTCATACCAAAAACAGTAGCATCAAATAAACCTGTTAAACAATAGTTAATGACAAACTACAAAACTCATTGCGTGAGTTACATTTAAATAAGCTATTAACCTTTCTAGGCTTCAGGTTGCTATTCTGCTGAATGGAAATAATATACAAGGACTGGTATACTATAAAGGCTCATCAAATGGTGATGGTAGGTATAGTAGCCACAGCAGTAGACAACAGCAGTACTTGAGATAACTGCAGTGGTAAATTTTTTTTAATCTCTAGAAATATGTCCTCAAATGTGTTTTCTGGTTGTTGTGTTTTGAGGGGTTATTATTTTTTTTTTTTTTTAAGATTTATTTATTTACTTTATCCATTTTAAAACCCCCCTTCTCCATTTGCTGTTTTGTGTCCATTCACTGGGCAATTCTCTGTGTCTGTTTCCTGCCATCTCTTCTCATCCTCCTCCTCCAGTCTTCACCAGGATTTGATCCTAGAGACCTCCGATGTAGGAGAGAGGTGTTCTGTCACCTGCGCCACCTCGGTCCCTGGTTTCCGGAGCTTTCGGAGCATCTCGTCTTGTCTCTCCCCTGCGTCTCTCTCCTGTTACGTCATCATCTTGCTGCATGGCTCCCGGGGCCTGGCGGCTCACCGGCACACAGAGCCTGGCAGCCCATGCACCTTCTAAATATATATATTTTTTATTTTACCGGGAGGTCCCGGGGATTGAACCCAGGTCCCTCCATATGGCAGACGGACACCCAACCATTTGAGCCACATCCGCCCTGGAGGGGTTATTTTTTTGTCGTGTGTTTTTTGTTGTTGTTGTTGTTGTTTTGAGATACAGGGGCTGGGGATTGAACTCAGGATCTTGTATATGGGAAGCTGGAGTTCAAACACAGCCATATCAGCAACCCAGAGTTGGCTTTTTAGTTTGTTTCCTTGTTGTTTGTTTGTTTGTTTATGTTTTCTTTTTAGGAGGCACCAGGAACCAAACCCCAGGCCTCCCATGTGGGAAGGAGACACTCAACCGTCTGAGTCACATCTACTCCCTCAAATGTGTTTTAAACTAACAGCTTGACTAGGATTGGAAGGCAAGTTAGAAAAAGAAGATAGAATTGGAGAGGAGAATGACATGACAAAAGAAAAAAATCACTGTGCTTCACCTAATTAAAGATTGTACCTGGATACTATGTGTTTCATGAATTTTATGTTTTCAGACTGGTTTCCATTATTATTAGACAGAAAGTAAGAATTAAAAACATAAATGTCATCACAATCACTTTATATTACTTCTGTGCTTCTAGATAAACTGTTTTGCAACAAATGAACAAAACAAGAAAAAAGAACAAATTTGTATTTAGATTGTATTTCCATGATATTTTTACAATGTTATTATAATTCTATTTGTGAAAGTTCATATAAATATTAAGCTTACTCATTCATTCATCCAACCATTTGTTCATCTACTCAGTTTAGCAGCACAGTAGCAAAATAGCTAAAATATAGACAGCATGGCAAAGTGGTTAAGATCAATAACTTCAAATCCTAGCTCTGCCACTTACTGACCAAATGACACTGGACAAGTTGTTTAATGTACCTATGCCTCGGTTTCTTTACCTATAAAATTTGGTTAACAATAATATCTTTGAGATTTAAATGATTTAATATATATAAAGTGCTTGGAAGACTCCTTTGCTCATAGAGTAAACATTATAAAGATACTATTTTATTATATGTGTGTGTGCCTAATTTATGTGGTCAATCAGGTTTTTTTTTTACAAGGTCAGAATACTAAAAATCTACTTCTACTATTCTATTCTAATGGAATATCACAATTTTTAAATATTTCTCATGATTACATAAATTTCAAAGTTGCAGTAATTTGAGTATTAATCAGCTGGCCCAAGATTGTATATTGATCCATGTCTACAAAAAAATACAACATTTACTGAGTACCTACTATATACCAGTAGGTACTCAGCATGCAATTATTTAATTCTCAAAACAACCCAAAAGGTAAATACTATTACTATCTCCATTTTGCAGATGAAGAATATGAGGCATGTAAAAGTCAAGTAATTTCCCTTTTTTTGACTCAGCTAGGATAGCCAGGATTCAAAATTAGGAAATATGATGTCAGAGTCCTTGCTCATAACCACTATCATACATGCCTCTATACTTCCATTTTGAGCACTGACTAGGTTTCCATCTATTTAGACAATGAGCCAATTATATTTCTACTTCGACTACTCCCTGAATTGAGGTGAATTGTGAAATTTAAGAAGATTGAACAGCTCTCAAACATCAAATTCTAGGTAGGTTATCACAAAATATTTTAATAAGGGATACTTCAAAAATTAATATAGGACAGGACTTCAAGAATTCTAAGTGATGAGCTCGGCAAATCCTCTCCCCAAAAAGCAATGATAAAATTAGACAGACCTGTCAAAAACAACAGAAATCTTGGGGGCAATAAGGAAAGCTAACATGAGGTCAAGATACTAGTTGGGGTAAACAACAAAACTGCAGATCATCCAGAAAATTATTACAGAGATGCAGGGAACAAGACAGCCAAAGAAGACCTTGCTAAGATCTGACATATCCCTAGTAGTCTGGGATGTACACATGTGCACAGTTGTGCTCACTCAGAGAACTCTAGAGACGATTCTAACAAGCTACTCATCACTGGCTGACCATAAGGCCTTATGATTTAAAGTAAAAAACAGAACAGGATCCAATGGTTGAACACCGGCTTCCATATATAAGGTCCTGGCCCCGGTACCTCAAAAAAAAAAACAGATTTGTAAAGCCCATGAATTTTGAAAGCATTTTCCAGTACACATATATATACAATGCCAAAGGGTGGAAGCCTCATTGGCTCAAAGGTTTAAACAACCTCTAACCAATAACTGACTGACAACTAAGCTATGGTGAGTTAGGAGTAATCCTTAGGAAGCCAGGCTTAAAAACAGGAGAAAGGGTTCATTCCTGAGGTGCTGAGGAGGAGCTAGGAGAGAAGGGATGGACATCTTGTCTTTTTTTTTCTCATTTGAATAAATGTCACATTTGGGGCGGGGGGTGGGGGGGACAGGAAAAAAAAAAAGCAGAGACATCAGAGACCACATAGTGCAGAGAAATTAGACACCACAAAATTAGTTCCGAGAAGTCACTAAGCAAACAAATAGCAACATCATCCCCTCAAGGAAAGAAATTGGAATCCAGAGTTAATATAACATTGTCCAAAATGTCCACTTTTCAATAAAAACTTATGAGGCATGCAAAGAATACAAAGGGACAAAAAAGCAGTCAATAGAAATTAACTGTGAGGAAGTTCACCTGTAACTTGGCACACAAAACTTCAACATATCTATTATAAATATATACAAAGAAAAAGGGAAATCATGTTTAAATAATTAAAGGAACATATGAAACAACGACTTATCAAATAAAGAATATCAATAAAGACATAGAAAATATGGAAAAGAAGAAAACAGAAATTCCAGGGTTGAAAAGTACAATAATTGAAGTTTTCACTTTTTCAAGTCACAAAAGGGCTCAAAAGCAGCTGTGAGAGGGCAGAAGGATCAACAAATCCACACCCAGACACAACATAGCCTGACTGAAAGTCAGGGATAAAGGGAAAATCTTGAAAGCATCAAGAGAAAAATAATTCATCCTATACAAGGGAATTCCATCAGAAACAATAGAGAAAAGAAAACAATGGGATGACGTATTCAAAAGACAAGAAACTAAATGTCAGTAACTAAGATTTCTACATCCAGCAACATTATCCTTCTAAAACAGGGGTTCTTAACCAGGGATCCGTGAGCTTGAATTGAAATTCAAAAAAACATTTTCTTGGGAAGCGGCTGTGGCTCAATCAGTAGGGCTCCCGTTTACCATATGGGAGGCCCCGTGTTCGGTTCCCGGGGCCTCCTGGTGAAGGCAAGCCTGCCCGCACGGCGTGGTTAGCTGACCCAGCGAGCACAAGCAGCAAGGGGGGGAGAAATGAATAAATAAATAAAAAATCTAAAAAAAAAAAAAAAAAAAAAAAAAAACATTTTCTTGTGAAGACATGTTGGTAAGGGTGTGATATATTTATTAAATAATTCACAGTATATAAGACTTAGTAAAGGGTCCGTGGTTATCACCTGCCTGGCAAAGGGGTCCATGGAACAAAAAAGGTTAAGAACCCTTGTTCTAAAATGAAGGCAAAACAAAGACAAACCCAAATAAACAAACACTGAGATAATTCACCGATAGCAGAATACTAAAGTCCTTAAGACTGAAAGGAAAAAAAACCAGATGATAGCTCAAATCCATAAAGAAACAGAGAGCACCAGGAAAAAATGATTATGTAAGTAATTTTAAAAAATGGCATATAGGGGGTCGGATGTGGCTCAACTGGTTGGGCGTCCGTCTCCCATATGGAGGGACCCGGGTTCGATACCCGGGACCTCCCGGTAAAAAAAAAAAAAAAAAAAATGATATATATGTATTTTTTGCTCTTGTCATCTAACTAATTTAAAAGACAATTAAATTTTTTAAAACTATAAAATTTTATTGTTGGGCTTATAAAATATAAAGATGTAAAGTATATGACAATAAATACCACAAAGAAGGTAGAAGAAATAGAGCTAAAATGGAAAAAGTTTCTATATTTTAATGGAATATAGATACCATTAATGTGAAGTAGATTGTGATAAACATAAACCCAATGCGTATTGTAATCCTCGAGTAACCACTCAAAATAACTCAAAATACACCTTGAAAATCAACAAAGCAATTAAAATGGCATACTAGAAAATATCCACTTAATACAAGGACAGACAGTGAAGGAGTATCAAAGGAACACAGAAAACAAATAGCAAAATGGTAGCTATAAATCAAATCCTATCAAAAAAGAACAGAACTACAATGTAAACAATAATCCATGCTTAGTGGCAATGCTCCAAAATGTGTTCATCAATTGCAATGAATATATCACACTAATGAAAGAAGTTGTTAATGTGGGGAAAAGTGGGAGGTGTGGGGAGTGGGGCATATGGGAATCTCTTATATTTTTTTATGTAACATTTTATGTAATCTAAGTATCTTTTAAAAATAAATAAAAAATATATTTAAAAAAAGAACAGATTAAATATGAATTGATTAAAAACTCCAATCAAAACCCAGATATGGCCAAATTAGATTTAAACACAGACACACATAACATCCAACTTTTTGTTCTCTTTAAGAGATACACTTCAGATCCAGACACAAATCAGGTTGAAAGTAAAAAGATACAAAAACATATACCAAGCACACAATAACCATAAGGGAAAAGGAGTAATTATACTAAAATATAGGAGACAAAATAAACTTTTTTTAAAGTGTTACTAAAGACAAAAAGGGACACTTTATAATGATGAAACAATTAATTCATGAAGAAGATACAATAATTATAAATATATGTGCACAAAAAAAACAAAACATCAAAATATACAAAGCAAAAACTGACAAAATGTAAAACAGAAATACACAATTCAACAGTAATAATTAAGGACTTCACTACCTCACTTACAATGATGGATAGAGCAACAAGACAGAAAACCAGGAAGGATATAGAGAACAGAACAATACTATCAACCAATTTAACCTGACATCTATAGAACACTCCAACAGAAAAGAAAAAAAAACATTCTCAGGGGCATATAGAATATCCTACAGGACAGATCATACGTAAGGCCATAAAATAAATCTCAATAAATTTAAAAGGACTGAAATCATACAAAGTATGTTTTCTGAAAACAATAGAATAAAACTAAAAACAAAAATAGAAAAAAATTTAGGAAATGTTTGGAAATTAAGTAAGACCATTCTAAATAACCAATGGGTCAAAGAAGAAATCACAAGGGAAACAGAAAACATTTTAACTAAATGAAAATGAAAACACACCACACCAAACGTTGGGGTATTTGGTGTTTACCAGGAAATTTACAGCTATAATCCCTACAATAGAAAAGAAGAAATATCTCTAAGCAATAACTTAAGCTTCCAACTTAAGAAAGTAGAAAAAGAAGAAATTATACCCTAAACAAGTAGGAAGAGGAACCACAATACCAAAAAAGGCAGGAAGGGTGGTAACTCCAGTTAAACTGTTGTAAGATTCTTGCATTGTTCAAGAAATGGTAAAAGTACTAATGTAAGGTAGACTCTAAAAAGTCAAATATGCATTAAGTAATCTTTAGGAAAAGCAACAAAAATAATAGTTTTTTAAAGTACGTAATTAAAAATACTTTCAGGGAATAAGAATTACTAGAGTCAAAGAGGAACATTTCAGAATGATTTTTTAAAAAGTATATTCAACAGAAAGATATAACTATACTAAATTCCTATGCACTTAATAACTTCAAGATAAAGTGAAAGAAGACAAAACTAAAATGGAGAAATACAAAATCCACAATTATGATTAAAAACATTAACATACTTCTTCTAGTAACAGAATAAGCAGAGAATGAAAATCCATATGTATTTAGAAGATTTGAAGAACTTTATTAATGAATTTGAATAGACATTTATAGAACATTATAGCAACTATAGAATACATACGCACATGGAACATTTACAAAAGCAGACCATATATTTATTCATAAATTTTAATGGACTAAAATCACATAGAGAATGTTCTCTGAAAATAGTGGTATTGAAATGGAAATTAATAACAGAAAAACAAGCAAATCCTCAAATGTTTGGAAATTAAACACCACACTTCTAAACAACTCATTGATCAAAGAAGAAATCACATTGGGAAATTTTGAACTGAATGATAATGAAAAGACAACATATAAAATTCTGTATGATGAAACTAAAGATTAGATTAGAGAGAAATTTTAGCATTAAATGCAAATATTTGAGTAGAAAAAGGTTGGAAAAAAGCAGTGCCTAAATCTTCGCCTCAGGAAACTACAAAAAGAATAGAAAATCAAATTCAAAGAAAGTGGCAGGTAAGAAATTATGTACACCACGAAGTGTACCAATATAGGCATTGTTAGAATCCCAGAAGAAAAAGAAAGAAAGGAGCATAGGGAATATTCAAAGAAATAATGGCTGAAAAGTTCCAAATTTAATGAAAGAATATACACATCCAAGATGTTTAATGAACTCCAAACAGGACAAACAGACCCATGGCACAGCATATTTACATGTATCCATTACATTTAATTGAGAAATGTATATATTTATTCATCTGTGTTTACTTTTTAGTTTTTAATTGTTTATGTTTTCAATTATTAAATGTACAAAATAAAGTTAAAAAAAATAAAAATAAAAAATAATCAAGCTGTCAAATGCCAAAGGTAAAGAGAATTCTGAATGCTCCAAGAGAGAAGTAATATGTCACATACAAGAGAGCCTTAATGAGATTAGGTACTGATTTCTCATTGGAAACCATTATGATGGTTAGGCTAATGTGTCAACTTGGCCAGGTAATTGTGCCCAGTTGTTTGGTCAAACAAGCACTGGGCTAAATGCAATACAAGGACATTTATGGGCTTTAGCTACCAGTGAGTTTACTGCATAGTTACATCCGCATCAACCAGGGAGACTGCCATCAGCAATGAGTGATGTTTTATCCAATCAGTTGAATGCCTTAAAAGGGGAAGTGATTTCAGGATTCAGGGAGAATTTCCCAGCTTGACTTTGGACAGCCAATGTCTCCCAGAAACTCATCAAGGACCTTCATTGAACCTTCACCAGAGTTTACAGTCTGCCTGCAGAACCTGGACTTGTGTACCCCCACAGTCACGTGAGAGACTCTTTTAAAATCTCATACTATTTACAGACATCTCCTGCTGATTCTGTTTCCCTAGAGAACCCTGACTAATACAACCACACGTGCAAGATGCAGTAGGTTGACATATTTAAAGTGCTAAAAGTAAAAAACTGCCAACCAAGAATCCTACATCTGGCAAAACTGTCTTCCAAAAATGAGGGAAAGTTTAAAACATTTCCATATAAACAAACACTGAGGGAATTCATCACCATTAGATCGACTCTATTAGAGATGCCAAATAGAGTTCTACAGTTTGAAAGAAAATAACGACAGAGAATAGACAGAAGACACATGAAGAAATAATAAAGCTCTCCGGTAAGAGTATCGACAGTGGTAAATATAAATGCCAGTACTGTTATATTTTTGGTTTATAACTCCACTTCTTACTTCCTACAGGATGTAAGAGGTAAATGCATAAACTGTAACGAAAAATCAGTGGTTCTGGACTTACAAGGTATAAATATGCAATCAGGGACAAGAACTACATAAAGCTTGGGAGATAGAGGGGTGTAGGAACCAAGTTTGTATATACTATTGAAGTTAAATTGGTATCAAAACAAACGAGATTGTTACTGGTTTAGGAGGTTAAATTTAAGCTCCATGGTAGCTACAAAGAAAACATAAGAAAATATGCAAGCTCACAGAGACAGAAATTAAAGTAGGCAAACAGGGGTGAGGGCAGGAGCTATGGGGGGTTAATGCAAAATGTGTGCAGGGTTTCTATTTGAGAAGATGGGAAAGTTTTAGTAATGGAAGGTGGTGAGGCCACACAACAGTGAATATGATTAATTCAGAGCTTCTTAACCTTTTTTGTTCCACAGACTTCTTTGCCAGTCAGGTGAAAACCATGGACCCCTTACTAAGTCCACACTATACTGTCTATTATTTAATAAATATATCATACCCACACCAACACATCCCACAAGAATAATGTTTTTTTTGAATTTCAATTCAAGTTCACAGACCTCCTGTTAACAACCGCTGGATTAATCCCACTGAATGGTATGCTTGGGAGTGGTTGAGATGGAAAAGTTTATGTTGAGTATATCCCCACAATAAAAATAAATGAATAAAAAAGAAAGAACTAAGGAGACAATGACAATTAAATGGAAACATGATCCTGGACAGGGTCTAACAATGGAGGAAAGCAGGCTCAAAAGGGCATTATTGGGATATATGAAAACAATTGGAATACAGAAAGCCAGCTTTATATCAATGTTAAATTTCTTGACCCTTAAAATGGAAATATAAGTGAATATCCTTGTCCTTAGGAAATGTATATGGCAATATTAAGGATTCAAGGAGCAAAATGTGTTCAACCTACATTCAAGCGTTGAGAAAATAGATTGACAAACAGATGAGCAGACAAACAGATAGATGGATAGATGAATGGATAGAATAACATGGCAAATGTGATGTTAAAATTGGTAGATCTGTTGGAATTCTCTGTATGGGCATAGTATTATTTTTGTAACTGTCCATTAAGTTTGAAAGTATTTCAAAATGAAAAGTTTAAAATAAAAAAAAATTTTTAAAGCAATTGGTCTCTGCCTCTTCTAAGCTTTCCCAGATAATTTTTGCATCCTTACACCTGACAGAGTTGTTTGGCATTGCAGGTTAGTAACAAATATACAGAATGAACTAAGGAATATGTGAACTTTGAAGTTACATCATTTGCATCAGACCATCTTCACATTTAAAAAAAGAAAAACTGAAAAAGAGTGATTAGGGAAGCGGCTGTGGCTCAAGCAATTGAGCACGTGGAGAACCCAGGTTCCATTCCCAGGACCTCCTGGTAAAAAAAGTGATGAGAGAAGATGTTTCGAATATTACTGCCATTCTCACCTGTGCCTACCCAACACACTGAAGATGCCAAGATAATATCATCTCTCCTACTGAGACAGAACTTCCTTATGATCTGACCTTGCTGCCTTTTGGACACTTCCATTCCCCAAAAAAGAAGAATGGGAATGTAATATTTTCTGGTTTCAGACAGAACTTTGGCACTGTAAATTACCATATTCCATGATGCTTAAGGCTTGTATACACAGGCTGAACAATTTTGACAACAAGAAACTGTTTTCTCTACCAATCAAAGCAACTTTGGGGAATTCAATTCTAGCAAACTAGCCCTGGGAAGGAAGCATAAAACATTCTGTAAAAGAAGAGCTCTAGTTTCAGGATAGCCCCAAATACATCAACAGGAAAAAAAAAAAAAAAGATTAAAGCATAAAGTCAAAGAGTAGGAAATAAGTGATTACTTCTGAACAAACTGGAAGTATTTCCAGTCAATGAAAGCCATATAGCTTACCTGTTCCAGCACATCCAACTTTAACTCGAGCTTGCTGAGAACCACATCTCCACCCCACAGTGAAAGCTGTAGATCCGATGGCTTTAAGTTCTTGATGTAGCGATTCACATAGCTCATTAAAATTGGAGTCACATATGACTCAAGCATCTTTTTAAAGTGCAAAGTGGCCGAAGTCAGAAGTCAGAAGCTGAAGGGGGTAAGAGAAACGACAGAAGTAATTGAGTGGGAGGTGAGCGAAGAAAAATGTCATTTCTAAGGAGAGGTTGGAGGGGCCGAAAATCAGCAGTTCCCACCAAATGGGCCGCTCGCATTCTCTCAGAAGCAGAGAAAATTCAAGTGGGTTCTCTTCCAGCCGGGACTTGCTCACCAGCACAGCTCCCCTGATCTCGCTTGGCTAGGGAGGAGGAAGTGGTGACAGAAGAAAGTGGGTCCTCTGGAGAGGGAGAATGATTCTGGCCGCCGCACCCTTCCCAGCCCTGCCGCTGCGCGAGGCCCTCGCCTCCCGAACCCAACCAGATCTACCACCATAGAATCAGACCAGAACCAGGCCCGCTCTCGCCCGCCCACCGCACTCCACCTTCCGCTGACACTCACGCCTAAGAGTACGACAGAATCCCCTACACCTCGGAGTACCTGGCACCAGCCCCCGGCCGCGGCGTAGCTCCTCTACGGCGCCACTTCCGGGTGTGCCTCACTCAATGCTCAAAACAAACTGTCTCTCCAACGCCACTACCCGACTCTACAGCCAAGTCAGATTTTTCAAGCTGGAGAAAACGGCTCAGTACTTCCTCTCAGGAAAGAACTCTCACTCCCAGTTACCTCTGCGTCCCCGATCCGACCCCTTAATGGTTAGGACAAAATTCTGAGAAGTGGTCGGTGGCCGGGGACGGACTGGTAAAGCGGAGACACCAAAGACCCGGAAGTAGCGCTCCACGGAGAGGAGGCTGGCTGCGGGTCCTGGAGCCTTGACGGTATCACCGCTTCAGAAGCGGCAGTGGGACCGGGTGGGGAAACACGCAGGGCCGCAGATCCTGTGACGAAAGAGAGCGGGTCTTAGAGTTTAAAGCCCTGGAAAGAAGTTCTTGTTTCTCTTGAGAAATAGAAGGCCTGAAAGGATTTATTCTTCATTAAATAAATTTTTTAAATTGAAGGAAAAAAAAAACATGTCTTTAAAAAAAAATGAAATGTGAAAGTTCTTAAAGCATTTTTCTAATACTCAAAATTATGATTTCTGGAAAGAACCTTAGTAACTGCAATAGAAAAGACAAATTTGAGGGAGGCCGCGAATTCTGTTTCAAGGCAGCGTTGAGCCCGCCGGGTAGACATCATGAGCAAAGCTCACCCGCCCGAGTTGAAAAAAATTTATGGACTAGAAGTTATCACTGAAATTAAATGGTGGCACACTTGTCCAAGGAATATTGCGGGGATTTGATCCCTTTATGAATCTTGTGATAGATGAGTGTGTGGAGATGGCAACTAGTGGGCAATAGAACAATATTGGAATGGTGGTAATTAATACAAGGAAATAGTATCATGTTGGAAGCCTTGGAACGAGTATAAATAATGACTTTGTTCGGCAGAGAAATCAATTGCTTCCACGTGTTCCCTCTCCAAAGGGCCTATTTTACTGTGATATAATAACTGGGTCATGTATGGTCTTCATATTAAGTTTTTTGTTAAATAAACTTTTTTAATAGTCAAAAAAAAAAAAAGACAAATATGTAAGGATGAAAATAATGGACTAAGTTACACACACATGCAAAACAGCAAATTGCTAATTCAAAGTAACTGTCTCTTCAAAAAAAAAAAAGAAAAGCCTTAGTGAATAGTTCAAATAATTTGGGATTTATGATAGCTGCTAAGTTAGCCAAATAAATTGTCTTAATAATTTCTTTGTCTCTGCTTCACTTGAAATGTGAAGCCATAGCTGGGAGGTTTTACTATAAATAAAAGGGTTCTGCTAATTGTATGGAATCTCTAGGTGGTCTAGAACAGGAGCTAGGGGTCTTTCTAGAAAAAGATAAAGGGCCTAGTCTTTGTGGCAAGCTAATAAATAAAATAGGGTATTAAGATAAAGTAGCCAGACATTTGAAATAAATAGGGGTAGCTATATGACCAAAATGCAGAAACAAAATAATTTGTGGAATACTAAACATTTTTTGTTCTGGCATGCCATTTTTCTCACAAATATTTTAAGTCTTCTCAAGAAGTTTTTGAGGCAGGTTTGTTATATAGCCAATAGTTCTCCTGAGTCAGGTGAAATTTAAAAAGGCTTCAGTGGTATTTAAAAGATTTAAAAAGGTAAAATATATATATTTTTTTAAAAAGATGTTTTTTTTTTTCCTTTTTTGAGAGTCATATCAATACATCAAACCAGCAGCAGCTAGTACTTGAAATGCTTGAAACTCCAAAAACCTGAAATGGGTGAAGGGTGTCATTTTACTTTTCTAAGGCTGCCATAAAGTACCACCAAATGGGTGGCTTGAAACAATAGATATATATTCTCTCACAGTTCTGGAAGCTGTTAGTCCAAAATCAAGGTGTTCGTAGGGCCTTGTTCCCGCTGAAACCTCTGGGGAAGAATTCTTCCTTGCCTCCAAGGATTGCTGGCAATCCTTGTAATTCTTTGGCTTCCAGCTGCAGCGCTTCAATCTCTGTCAATACATTTTTTTTTTTTTTGTCTATGTACCTTATTTCCCTCTTCTAAAGTTACCATTCATATTGGATTAGATCCTGCCCTAATCCAGCTTGGCTTCATTTTAACTAATCTTCAAAAGCTCTACTTCCAAATAAGGTCACATTCATGGGACTGGGGGTTAAGACCTGAACATATCATGGGACACAGTTCAACCTATGTTACAACCCAGCTTCTGAAGGGCACAGGTCGGGACAGCTGCAAGACCCAAGGACACACTCAATTCAGTGTCAAGACTTGAGCTTTATTTATTGGGATTTATGGACAGGAGAGATTCTCTCTGGTGGTGACAGTCCAGAGAATGAAGATAGCACTCTGCAAAGAGGTGGGAAGATGAGGGGCAATATATATAGGGTATCAGAACAAAGACATTTCATAACAGAGTTTTCTGCTAGGGTCACATGAAGCACATAAATGGGGTCTGATGATGTTACTATAGGAAGGAATTGTACAGCCAGGAGAAAATGGCAGTCTAAGATACCATCTGTACATTGTTTCCTTATGAGGTGGTTTGTTACATTTTAACTTGTGTCTTGGGACATGCTGCTTACTGCAGGCTAAGTTTCCCTTAGGGAAGGGGAGCCAGGGCTGGGGACTCCATAATAGGATTATTTTTCTTTCCTTCATTATTTACTTCTTTAATTACATTCCCTATTTCTATATTTTTCTATTATGTGTAGTATAGGTATGAGATCTTCAACTTGTAGGAATTGTATCCATAGTACTTTATTATGTGGTATTGAATGGATTGTGGCAGAGATTGACTCAATTATTCAACAAATCCATTTTCCTTTTCCTCCTGTGTACATGGCTAGATTATTATCCAGGCTGTCTTACAGTGACATGTTGTCAGGCGGCTTAAGTTCTGACCACCTGAATGTGGATAGAAAGGAAGTGGGCTACTTCCTGGTCTAGCTTATAAAAGCCTTCTACATGCCAGCCTTACTCTTTGCCCATATCAGCAAATTGGATAAATAGGATACAACAGAGGACTCTGAAACTCATCTAACTGAGTGTGAATCCTTGCCTAAAGAAGCACAAACTGTTGATTATTAACATCCATAAAGATTTAACATAATTGAGAAATAAACTACTGTTTTAGTCACAGATTTTGGGGTTAATCTGTTATGGAAGGAACATTATTTTAATTAATACATAAGTAAATAGAAAATAGACATGATCAGAACTTAATCCAAGCAATGCTAAATATTGTGATAGCTACATTTATGGGGAAATAGTATAAGAAAACTTATAATAGTATAAGAAAAGTATAATTTATACTATAAAACTTATAGTATAAGAATAGTATAAGAAGAGAATGGTAAACACCAAATTCAGGATAGTAATTACCTCTGAGAAGGTCAAGATGGAAGAATATACAGGGGAAGGCAATACAGAGAATTCAATATACTTATAATGTTTTCTTTTTTTAAAAAGGCAAAAATTTTAATATTTAATTTTTTAGGTGGTGGATACATGGGTGTTGTTATTCTTTACAGATTTGTATATATATTAAATACTTGGTTACAAAAAATAATAACTAGAACCATCATTCTTTTTTTTTTTCCTTGATTTTTTTTAACTTTATTTTGTACATTTAATAATTGAAAACATAAGCAATTAAAAACTAAAAAGTAAACACATGAATAAATATATACATTTCTCAATTAAATGTAATGGATACATGTAAATTTTTTTGTTGTTGTTTTATTTTTTGCTTGTTTTTTTTGTGTGTGTGTGTGAATAAAACAATATATTACACAATATATTTCGTTCATAGTAATGCATTCATACAGTATTTGTCCTTTTGTGTCTGGCTTGCTTCACTCAACATAATGTCCTCCATGTTCATCCATGTTGCCATATGCTTTATGACTTCATTTCTTCTTACAGCTGCATAATATTCCATCGTGTGAATGGGCCACAGTTTGTTTATCCATTCATCTGTTGATGGACACCTGGGTTGTTTCCAACTTTTGGCAATGGTGAATAATGTTGCTATGAACATTGGTGTGCAGGTGTCTGTTGGTGTCACTGCTCTCAGTTCTTCTGGGTATATACCCAGTAGTGGTATTGCAGGGTCACGTGGCAAGTCTATATTCAACTTCTTTAGGAACTGCCAAACAGTCCTCCATAGTGGTTGTACCATCCTGCATTCCCACCAACAGTGAAGAAGTGTTCCTATCTCTCCACATCCTCTCCAACACTTGGAGTTCTCTGTCTTTTTAATAGTGGCCATTCTGATAAGTGTGAAATGATATCTCATTGTAGTTTTGATTTGCATTTCCCTAATCATGAGTGATGTTGAGCATTTCTTCATGTGTTTTTTTGCCATTTGTATTTCTTCTTCGGAGAAATTCTATTCAAGTCTTTTGCCCATTTTTTAATTGGGTCATTTGTCTTTTTATTGTTGAGTTGTAACATCTCTTTATATATCCTAGATATTAAACCCTTATCAGATATGTGATTTCCAAATATTTTTTCCCATTGAGTTGGCTGCCTTTTCACCCTTCTGACAAATTCCTGTGAGGTGCAAAAGTGTTTAATTTTGAGGAGGTCCCATTTATCTAATTTTTCTTTTGTTGCACATGCTTTGAATGTGAGGTCCAAGAAACCACCACCTACTACAAGGTCTTGAAGATGTTTCCCTACATTTTCTTCTAGTAGTTTTATGGTCCTGGCTTTTATATTTAGATCTTTGATCCATTTTGAGTTGATTCTTGTATAGGGGGTGAGATAGGGGTCCTCTTTCATTCTTTTGGGTATAGATATCCAGTTCTCCCAACACCATTTGTTGAAGAGACTGTTTTTTCCCATCAGCATGGGCTTGGTAGGTTTGTCAAAAACCAGTTACACTCTAATACACCCAGAGGAAAAGACCAGTTTACAAACGTAATCCAATATTTCTTTTTGGAATTCATCAATAATTTCAGTCTGCTACAATTATCTTCTAAGACTTTAAAGTATTAGTTCAGTGGCATTTAATGTATTCACAATGTTGTATAATTACTACCTTTGTCTAGGTGATCTTCACTACTCCAGAAGAAATCCTGTACCCATTAAGCAGTCACTCAGCCCTCAAAAAACACTAATCTGCTTTTTCTGTCTCTGTGTATTCACATATTCTGGATATTTCATATAATTATAATAATACAATATGTGACCTTTTGTGTCTGCCTTCTTTAATTTAGCATAATGTTTTTAAGGATTTATCCACATTGTAGCATTATGTAGCATTCCTTTTTATGGCGGTGCGGTGAGTTGACGCAGCAGGACGACCCAGCAAGGGGAGACAAGCAGACACAGAAAAAAATGCACAGCAAATGGACACAGCGAGCACAAGCAGCAAGGGGGGGATAAATGAATAAATAAATTAAAAAAAAAAACCAAAAAACAATACATTATGAAAAAAAAATGATATCATGTCAGCTATTTTAATACACTAAATGTATTGTAGCTCCGAACCAAGCAGGTCTGAAGAACTGTTGCCCAAATCAACAGTGACAGAATTCTGACTTTGCTAAACCTACATCCTAAATGGATATACCTGTGGTGATACCCTTTAAGAGGCAAATGAAAGCTACTACATCAGTTTGCATGTTCTAATCACTTTCCAATATCACAAGAAAGATTTAACTTATATAACAGTCCTAGAGTACGTAACTGGTAAAACCACTGAATTTTACACTTTAAAATTGTTAATTTTATGCTATGCAAATTTCACTTTAATAAAAAAGACATTGCTTTTTTAATATAAAAATGAATAAAAGACCTTTAAAACATTTAAATTTATATAAATATATAAATGAATTAAAGTTGAAGCTAACTCATCTTTAGCTTAATATAGAGATAGATTTACAAATAGAAATTTTTTTTTTTTTCAAAAGATACTTAGATTAGATAAATGTTACACAAAAATTATAGGGCTTCCCATATGCCCCACCTCCCACAACCTCCCACAGAAATATTTATAGATATATGTATATACACAGGTTGGTATACCCACAGCTGTTTCCTTGCTTTGTCAGTTGAGAAGGCCTCAAAGCAATGACTCCCCAGCAGCAATGAGCAAACCTAGCACCTAGGTCTCAGTTTCTAATACTATTCTGCAATAAAATGACCCAGAGCTCCTTGGAGAAATGGCTGATTCTAAGATTGGGGAAGGAAATACACAAGAAGAGCCTGGAGCATTGTGATGGTTAGACTAATGTGTCAACTCGGCCAGGTAGTTGTGTCCAGGTGTTTGTTCCAGCAAGCACTGGGCTAATTGTAATACAAGAGCATTTATGGACTTCAATCACCAGTGAGTTTACTGCGTGGATGGCTGATTACATCTGCATCAATCAGGGAGATTACATCATCAATGGGTGGTGCTTTTATCCAATCAGTTGAATGACTTAAAAGTGGAAGTGATTTCAACATTCATAGAGAATTTCCCAGCTCGTCCTTGGACAGGCAACTTCTCCCAGAAACTCATCAATGACCTTTCATCGGGCTTTCATCGGAGCCACTGGTTTGCAGCCTGTCTGCAGAACCTGGACTTGTGCATCCCCACGGTCGCGTGAGAGACTCTTTTAAAATTTCATGTTATTGACAGATATCTCCTGTTGATTCTGTTTCCTGAGAGAACCCTAACTAATACAAGCATCTTGTAGTGCCAGGAGGGAAGTGTTAACACACATACACACATAATAATGGAGTAAGTCAAAGGGACACAGAAGTCAACTGAATGAGCTTCTAATAGTCAAAGCTGGAACAACCTAAGCAAAATAAATTAAAGTAGCATTGTATTATAATCCAAAGTATAAAATAAATATCCATGATTCTGTACTTATATAAATAAATGATTGAATAAATAAACAAATGAGTGAAACTAGCAAATCTGTACATAATTCCAAGTAATTTATGGAGACAATCTGCCCTCAAAGAGTTGGAGCATAACTCCCCACCCCCTAAGTTAGGTTGCACATAGCGACTGCCTTCCAATAAGTAAAGGAGGTTGGGGGTGGGGCAGTGATAAAGGAACTTTACACTTGAGAAATCTGACAAACTATCTCAGTCAGGTGGTCAAGGTCAACATTAACAGCAATCAAATGTCATTTTACCTCTGTGGTTTTCCCAAAAAAACAAACAAACAACAACAAAAACCCATACCCAGTCTAATTATGAGAAAAACAGCAGTTAAGCCTCAGTTGAGGTGAGTGACATCATTGACATGGCAACAAAAGACATCCCCTGAACAAACCTCCCCAGAGATTCACCAAATATAAGGACAAATTTCACTCTGGAGGATGGCAGAGACTGGAGGACTCCATCAATGCTGAATCAAAGAAAGAGAAAAATATCAGGTAAGAAACTTCCAGTCCTCTTCCCCTTGCCTTCACTTGGTCTGCACAAAGCTTGGGAGTTCTCCAGGGGCAGTGGCCTAGGTCCCTCCCACCGGGGATACAGACTACAGAGGAGCTCAAAGCCGTGAGTTAGAACCCCATGCATATCCAGGCACAGGGACCCAAGTCCACAGAGACCCAGAGCTGAATACAAGCTGCTGAGGAATGCTGCATATAGAAAGGCCCCCCAGGGAAGAGGGAGAGAGAAGAACCTTGGCAGAATGGCAGCAACCAAGTTAACTCACTCAATCCAGTTTCTATTGGCAGGACTCCCTAAATGTAAAAGGACTTTTCCAGAGTGACCCACCTTTCTGGATTGATCCCATCTGGCTCTTGAGGGCAGGATAAACTAATAGAAAGGAAACTGGAGATAGAAAAGCCTCGTAGAAGGGGAAAAAAAGGAGGGGTTTAAACTGAACTGCTGTAAGACTGGAGAGTCCCAGAACTAAAAAGAGTAAGGAAAATAGGGCACTAAAGGAGAGAATTGAAACAAATAATAGAAGCTGGGAAGAAAATTCTGCACAAAAACAAATGAAACAGGTCAAAATTCCCAGAAAAGGAAGAAAGGAAAGGAAGCTTTCTCCTGGAATTGAAACAATTACACAAAAAGCAATCTTAAAGATTGTACCACATATCCAGGGTAAGAATCAGATGAAGAAGAGCTGAGAAAATTGAACAGTTAAACTCGGGTTATTCTAAGGGTACAGAATAAGTTGGACCAAGTATCAAAGAAGAGCCTTCCCACAAAGTCAGCCAACAATAGAACTCTAGACAAGAAGGAGAAACTGACCTTCAGGGTTAAAGATAATCATTTACCTAAACATCAGCAAAAAAATTACAAGCCAGGGTAGCGGATGTAGCTCAAGTGGTTGAGTACCTGATTCCCATGTACAAGGTCCTGGGTTCATTCCCTGGTACCTCCCCCCTCACCAAAAAAAAAAAAAAAAAAAAAAAAATACAATCCATACTGGACTTTTGGACACATCTGTGGCCCCATCCTCACACCAATAAAACAGAAGAGTGGTGTTTCCTCAACATCTCCAGGCAATTACAGGCACTTTCAACCTGCACAGACTAGATTTTGGGGCACTCCTAAGGTTCCATCCCCACCCCTGGCAGAGGAAAAGGGAAGCCATTGCTTTGTCAGTCTGCCTGGGCAACTGCAGTCAATTTATACCTGCACAGCTTCGTTTGATACCACTCCAGGCAGGGGAGGTAGGGGCATGAAGCTTCATCAGTCTCTTTGGGCAACTACACACAGTCTTGGCCTGCACAGCATGGATTACTGTATACAGCTATAACTCCATCCCTACCCCTTGCAGGAGAGAAAGGTGGGAACAGTTTCATTGGTTCCTGGGGCAATGAAGGCAGCTTTAGTCTCCACATCTTACAATATCAACTGCATGCTCAGCTCCTACCATGCAACGAGCAAGAAAGAAAGGACAAGTAGTAGATGAAAAAGTGCTAAAAGAAATTCAGATTGGCTAAACATGAGCCACTATATAATGTTCCAAACTAAGTTGAACCAAGTTTCAAAGAGGGCCTGTAGCACAAAACCAATCAAATAGAAAGCCCTAAACTAAAGAGATAAACTGTACTCAGAATAAACACATCTACTAAACCAGATGCCAAGACACCAACAAAAATTGCAGTCCATACTAAGAAAGAGGAAGATATGGGCTAGTCAAAGGAACAAGCTAAGCCTCCAGATGATATGAAGGAGTTGAGACAACCAATCATAGATCTTCTTAATAAATTCAATGAGATGGTGTATTAGTCAGCCAAAGAGGTGCTGATGCAAAGTACCAGAACTCTGTTGGTTTTATAAAGGGTATTCATTTGGGGTAGAGCTTAAAGTCTCAAGACCCCAAAGAGTCCAATTCAAGGTACCATAGGAGGTACTTCCTCACCCAAAGTCTGTTGCCACGTGTTGAGGCAAGATGGCAGGCAATGTCTACGAGGGTTCAGCCTTCCTTCTTCCTCTTAAGGCTCCATGGTCCCAGCTTCTTCCAATCTCATCTGTAGGCTGGCCTGAGGCTTGTCTCTCTCCCTGGGGTTGTTTCTTTCTGGGCTCCGCTGCTCTTCACAATGTCAGCTATAGACAATCAAGCTCATCTCTCTTCCCAGGGCCTCTGCTGCATCTAATGAGCTGTCTCTCTTCCTCTGTGTTGTTCTTCTCTCTGTCTCTACTTCCATGTGAGAGTTTGTTTTATCAGTCCACCAAGGAGGCTGGAACTCAACACTGAGTTGCACTCAAATGACATGATAGAATCAAAGCCCTGTTCTTAACATAATTTAATCAGACATCTCAGCTGAATCCAATATAATCAAAGGGTTCTCATGCCCAGAGGAACAGTCCAGTTTACAAACATAATCTCCCTTTTAGGAATTCATAAATAATCTCAAACTGCCACAGATGACTAAAGAGATTAAGGATATTAAGAAGACATTGGGTAAGCACAAAGAAGAGTTTGAAAGCATACATAGAAAAATAGCAGATCTTATGGAAATGAAAGGCACAATAAAAAAAAATTAAAAATACACTGGAGGGAAACGGATGTGGCTCAAGCAATTGGGCTTCTGTCACCAGATAGGTCTAGGATTCAATTCCTGGGGCCTCCTGGTAAAAGGCAAGCTGGCCCGCATGGCTAGCTGGCCTGGGTGGAGAGCTGGCCTATGCGGAGTGCTGGCCTGTGTGGAATGCTGGCCCGCACGGGAGTGCTGGCCCACATGGAGTTCTGGCTTGTGTGTAGAGCTGGCACTGCAAGATGACGGAATAAAAAGAGACACAGAGGAGAGACAATAAGAGATGCAGAAGAGCAGGGAGCTGAGGTGGTGCAAGAGATTAAGCACCTCTCTCCCACTCTGGAAGTTCCCAGGACTGGTTCCCGTGCCACCTAAAGAGAAGACAAGCAAGAAGATCACACAGAGAGCAGACAGCAAGTACAAAACAATGTGGGGAGGGGTATAAATAAGTAAATAAATTAATCTTTTAAAAAAAATAAATACAGTGGAGGCATATAACAACATATTTGAAGAGACAGAAAAAAGGATCAGTAAGCTTTAAGACATGGCCTCCGAAAGCAAGCATACGAAAGAAAAGATAAAGAAAATAATGGGAAAAAATTGAACACGGTCTCAGGGAACTAAATGACAGCAAGTGACATGCAAGCATACACGGCATGGGTGTCCCAGAAGGAAAAGAGAAAGGAAAAGGGGCAGAAGGAATATTTGAGGAAATAATACTAGAAAATTTCCCAACTCTATTGAAGGACATAGATATCTATGTCCAAGAAGCACAACATACTCCCATCTGAATAGACCTACTCTGAGACAACTACTAATCAGAAAGTCAAATGCCAAAGGTAAAGAGAGAATCCTGAGAGCAGCAAGAGAAAAATGATGCATCACATACTAGGGATGCCCAATAAGATTAAGTGCTGATTCCTCATCAGAAACCATGGAGGCAAGAAGGCAGTGGTATGATATATTTAAGATATTGCAAGAGAAAAACTGCCAACCAAGAATAATATGCCTGGCAAGACTGTCTTTCAAAAATGAGGGCAAGTTTAGAATATTCACAAATAAACAGAAACTGAGAGAGTTTGTAATAGAGAGACTGGCTTTGTAGTAAATACTAAAGGGAGTACTACAGCCTGAAAAGAAAAGATAGGAGAGAGAGGATTGAAAGAGACTAGAAATGAAGTTAATATCAATAAAAGTAACAAAATGTGTGAAAAAAAAAGTGGTGAAAATAAGATATGACAGATAAAACCCAAAGGTCAAAATGGCTAAAGTAAGAACTGCCTTTACAATAATAACACTGAATGTTAATAGATTAAACTCCCCAATCAAAAGACACAGGCTGGCAGCATGGATAAGAAAATACCAGCCATCTATATACCATCTATAAGAGACTCACCTCAGACCCAAGGATACAGATAAATTGAAAGTGAAAGACTGGTAATAGATATTCCATGCAAATAGTAACAACAACAACAACAACAAAAGCTGGAGTAGCTATACTTATATTGGTTGAAATAGACTTTAAAAGCAAAACTGTTGTTAGAGACAAGGAAAGACATTATATATTAATAAAAGGGGAAACTCACCAGAAAGAAATAACAATCATAAATATACATGCACCTAATCAGGGGCCCCCAAATTACATGAGGCAAACACTGACAAAACTGAAGGGAGAAATAGATGTCTCTACAATAATAGTTGGAGACTTAAATATACCACTGTCATCAATGAATAGAATATCTGGGCAGAGAATCAATAAAGAAACAGAGAGCTTGAATAATATGATAAATGAACTAAACCTAAACTCCTGGTAAAAGAAAAAAAAAAAATTTAATAAAATAAAAATAAAAGACATGCAAAAAAAAAATAATATAAACCACTCTCTCTGATCATAATGGAATAAAGCTGGAAACTAACAACAGGCAGAAAAAAGGAAAATTCACAAATATAGGTAGATTAAACAACATATTCTTTTTTTAAAAAATCAAGAAATTTATTATAGGAATTGGCTCATGCAACTGTGGGGTTTGGCTAGTCTGAATTCCGTGGGGCAGGTTGCAAGTTAGAAACTCAATGAAAGAGACATTAAATTCCCCAGAGAAAACTGACTGTCTAGAGTAGAGATAGAAATTCTTCCTCAGTTCTTCCTTTAAGGTCTTCAATTGATTGGATTAGAAGACTTCTTTCATTGCTGAAGGCAATGTCCTTTTTTTTTTTTTTTAAAGATTTATTTATTTGTTTATCCCTCCCCTCCACCCCCTACTCTGTCCCTGCTCATTGTTTTGCACTCGCTGTCTGCTTTCTGTGTGTTCTTCTGTGTCTGCCTGTCTTCTCTTTAGGCAGCACCAGGAACCGAACCTGGGACCTCCTAGAATGGGAGAGAGGTGCTCAATCTCTTGCACCACCTCAGCTCCCTAGTCTGCTACGACTTTTTTGTCTCTCCTCTGTGTCTCTTTTTGATGCATCATCTTGCTGTGCCAGCTCTCCATACGAGCCAGCACACCTGAACAGGCCAGCACACCATGCAGGCCAGCTGTCTGCTTGGGCCAGCTTACCTTTCACCAGAAGGCCCCGGGACTCAAACCCTGGGCCTCCTATATGGTAGACAGCAGCCCAATCGCTTGAGCCAAATCTGTTTCCCTGTCCTTTTTTTTTAAAGATTCATTTTATTTACTTATCCCCCCCCCATTGTTTGCACGTGTTATCTGCTCTCATTTGTTGTGTGTTCTCTGTGTCTGCTCATCTTCTCTCTAGGAGGCACCAGGAACTGAACCCAGGACCTCCCATGTGGGAGGGAGGCGCTCAATCAGTTGAGCAACCTCAGCTCCCTGGTTTGTTGTATCTTTCATTATCTTTCCTCTTTCTGTCTCTTTGTTGCATCATCTTGCTTGTCAGCTCGCTGTGCCTGCCCATCGCATCAGCTTGCTGTCTTGCTCATCCTCTCCAGGAGGCACCAGGAACCAAACCTGGGACCTTCCATGTGGTAGGTGGGAGCAAAGTCACTTGAGCCACATCTGCTTTCCCGGCAATGTCCTTTTGTGATTGTAGATATAATCAGTCATAGATGCAATCAACTGACTAATGACTTAAATCCATGAAATAACCTCTCAGTAACAATCAGGCCAGTGCTTGCTTGACCAAACAACTGGACACCATAACAGCCCAAAACAACACACTCTTAAATAATCAATGGGTCTAAGAAGAAATTGCGGAGAAATAAATAATTATCTTGAGAAAAATGAAAACAAGAACACGACATAGCAGAACCTATGGGATGCAACAAAGGCAGTGCTGAGAGCAAAATTTATAGCCCTCAATGCCTACAGTTACAAAGAAGAAAAAGGTAAAATCAATGACCTAACTACACAGCTGGAGAAACTAGAAAAAGAACAGCAAACTATTCTCAAAGCAAGCAGAAGGAATGAAATAACAAAGATCAGAGCAGAAATAAATTAAATAGAAAATAACAACAACAAAAAAAATAGAGAATTAACAAAATCAAAAGTTGGTTCTTCGAGAAGATTAACAAAATTGACAAACCTTTAGCTAGACTGGTAAAGGAAAAAAGAAAGAAGATGCAAATAAATAAAATCAGAAATGAAAAGGGAGACATGACTACTGACCCCATAGAAATAAAAGAGATCATAAGAGGATACTATGAACAACTGTATGCCAACAAACTAGACAATGTACATGAAATGGAAAAATTCATCAAATACATGAAAAATGTACACAGATCCTAGAAGAAATAGAAGACCTCAACAAACCAATCACAAGTAAAGAGATTGAAACAGTCATCAAACACTCCGCAAAATGAAAAGGCCAAGACCAGATGCCTTCAGAGATGAATTATACCAAGCATTCAAAGAGATTTAATAGTAATCTCACTCAGACCCATTAAAAAAATTGAACAAGATGGAACACTACCAAACTTATTCTATGAAGCCAACATCAGCCTAACACCAAAGCCAGATAAAGATATTACAAAAACAGAAAATTACAGAGCGACTTCCCTAATGAATATAGATGCAAAAATCCTCAACAAAATACTTGCTAATTGAATCCAGCAACACATTAAAATAATTATTCATCATGGTCAAGTGGGTTTTATACCAGGCATGCAAGGGTGGTTCAACACAAGAAAATCCATCAGCATAACAGACCACATTAATAAATCAAAGAAGAAAAATCACATGATCATCTCGATTGATGCAGAGAATGCATTTGACAAAATACAGCATCCTTTCTTGCTAAAATACTGCAAAAGATAGAAATTAAAGGAAACTTTCTCAGCATAATAAAGGACATATATGAAGAACCCACAGCTAGCATTTTACTCAATGATTAAAGACTGAAATCTTTCCCTCTGAGATCAGGAACAAGACAAGGATGCCCAATGTAACCAATGTTGTTCAATATAGTGCTAGAGGTTCTAGTAATCAGGAAAGAAAAAGAAATAAAAGGCATTTAAATTTGAAAGGAAGAAGTAAAACGTTCACTATTCTCTGTTAATATGATCTTATACTTAGAAAGTCCCCAAAAAATCTGCAACAGAGCTACCAGAGCTAATAAACGAGTTCAGCAGAGTGGCAAGATACAAGATGAATATGCAAAAATTAGTACTGTTTCCATACGCTAGTAATGAGCTATCTGAGGAGGAAGTCAGGGAAAACATTCCATTACCATTGTGACCAAATAGGATGTAAAGCACTTATATTCAGAAAACTACAATGCATTGCTAAAAGAAATCAAAGAAGAGCTAAATAAATGAAAGAATATTCCATGTTCATGAATATGAAGACTAAATATCATAAAGATGTCAATTCTACCCAAATTGATATACAAATTGAATGCAATCTCAATAAAAATTCCAACAGCCTTTTAAAAAAGAAATGGAAAGCACAATTATCAAATATATTTGGAAGGATAAGGGGTTCCGAACAGCCAGAAACATCTTAAAAAGGAAGAACAAAGTTGAAGGACTCTCACACTTCTGGACTTTAAATCATATTACCTAGCTACAGTGGTAAAAACAGCATGGTATGGCATAAAGATAGGTACATAGACCAATGGAACCGAAAACATGGTTCAGAAACAGACCCTTACATCTATGGTCAAGTGATTTTTAACAGGGTTTTCAAGCCCACCCAGTTGGGGCGGAATAGTCTATTCAACAAATGGTGCTGGAAGAACTGGATATCCATATCCAAAAGAAAGAAAGAGGACCCCTGTCTTACACCTTATACAAAAGTTAACTCAAAATGTATCAAAGACCAAAATATAAATATAAAAGCTGGACCATAAAATTCCTAGAAGAATATGTAGGGAAACACCTTTGAGACCTGTAGTAGTTGGTGGATTCTTATACTGAAAGCATGAGCAACAAAAAAAAAAAAAAACAAAAATATAAATGGGACTTCCTTAAACTTAAATACTTTTGTGATTCAAAGGACTTTGTTAAGAAGGTGAAATGGCAGATCACTCAATGGAAGAAAATATTTGGAAACCACATATCCAATAAAGGCTTGATTTCCATGCTATATAAAGAGATCATACAACTCAATAATAAAAGAGCAAGCAATCCAATTTAAAAATGGGCAAAAGACTTAAATAGACATTTCTCCAAAAAGGAAATACAAATGGCAAAAAAAAAAAAAAAAAAAAAAAAGCACATGAAGAAATGTTCACTATCACTAGCAATTAGGGAAATGCAAATCAAACCTACAGCGGAGGAGGGGATGTGGCTCAAGTGGTTGAGCATGTGGGAGGTCCCAGATTTGGTTCCCAGTGCTTCCTAAAGAAGACAAACAAACAGCGAGCAGATAATCTGGAAAAACAAAAATGGTCAGGGAGCAGAAACAGACATGAGCAGACAACAAGAGAAAAAAAAAATAATAAACTACAATGAGATATTAACTCACACCTCATAGAATGGCCATTACTAAGTAAACAGAAAACAATAAGTGCTGGAGAGGATGTGGAAAAATAGGTACACTCCTTCACTGTTGGTGGGAATGTAAAATGAGGAAACTTCTGTGGAAGATAGCTTGGCAGTTCCTCAGGAAGTTAAATATAGAACTGCCATATGATCTGGCAATCCCTCTAGTAGGAATGTATCCAGAAAAACTGAAAACAGTGACATAAACTGACATTTGCACATTTATTTTCATAGCAGCATTCTTCACAACTGCCAAAAGATGGAAACAACCCAAGTGTCCATCAACCGATGAGTGGATAAACAAAAGTTGTGTTATACATATGATGGGATACTATGCTGCTGTAATAAAAAATGAAATTTAGGGGATGGATGTGGCTCAAATGGTTGGGCGTCCGTCTGCCATATGGAGGGACCTGGGTTCGATTCCCGGGACCTCCCGGTAAAATAAAAAAACAAACAAACAAACAAACAAACAACAACAAAAAAATGAAATTTGGACACATACGATAACATGGATGAACCTTGAAGACTTGCTCGGTGAAATAAGCTAGAAACAAAAGGACAAATATTGTATGGTCTCCCTAATATGAACTAAATATGAAGAACAAACACGTAGAGTTAAAACCTAGAGTATAGGTTGCTAGGTGATCAGAGGAGGGCTGAGGAGGGGTAGTGATACTCAGTGTATGTAGCATTTTTAATTAGCTCAACTGAAAAAGTGTGGAAATGGATAGAGTTGATGGTAACAGTGTGGCAGTTTGAGATTATTTATGAATCCCCAAAAGAGAGATTATGTTTGTAAACTAATCTATTCCTCTGGGTGTGATAGCCTTTGATTGTATTGGATTCAGCTGAGATGTCTTTGATTAAATTATGTTAAGATTAGGGCTTTGATTTGGTCACATCAGTAGGGCATGACTCTGGTTGAGTCCTTGCCTCCTTGGTGGGCTGATATAAATGGACACTCACTCAAGAAGACACATGGAAAAGGAGAGAACTTGGTCATTTCGGTCCTGCCTTGTAACAGAAAGGAGAAGGCTCAAACAGCTAAAGCTCTGGGAAGAGAGATGAGCCACTTGACTGATAGTTTGCAGCAAAACAGAACAGAACAGTTGAGCAGCTGAGAAGGCCCAAGAAACCAGGCAGAGATAGTCTGCCATCTTGTTTCAACACGTGGCAACAAACTTTGGTGAGTAAGCAGCTTTGAGCTGGATTCTTTAACTGTTAGCTTTTACCCCAAATAAATACCCTTTATAAAAGTCAACAGATTTCTGGTACTGTGCATCAGCACCCCTTTGGCTGACTAACATACACATTATAATGAGTATAACTAACACAGCTTGTTTATAAGTGGGATTGTAGCTGAAAGGGGTAGTCTAGATATTTAATTGTCAATTGAAAGAAAGCTAGAGAATAATCTAGGGACTGAATGACATAATGAACCCGGTGGTGGATGAGGATTGTGATTAATAGTACAAATACAAGAATTTTCTTCTATGAACTAGAACAAATGTACATCACTATTACAAGGTGGTAAGAATATGGAGATGCATGGGAAAATACAATTAATGTAACTTATGGACTATAGTTAACAGCAATATTGTAATATTCTTGCATCCATGTCAAAGAAGGTACTGTGTAAATAATAGGGGTGTATGGAAAATAAATACCAAATATACGCTATAAGACCATAGTTAGTGGTAATGGTCTGATGATGTTCGCTCATAATCTGTAACAAATGTTCCACAACGATGTAAGATGTTGGTGGATGGGTGTTGTATGGGAATTCTGCACATTATGCATGATTGTAAGTTCACAACTTCTCTAATATATATATAGAGAGAAAGAAATAAAGAGAAAATTGTGCAATTCAGTAGCAAGTTTTAAATTTTAATCCAAAACCCTCCTTAGTATCTTGCCAACAGATGTTTTAAGAGGATTCAAGCAATAAATAAGCTCATGAGTGATGTCAGTTGGTTTATAGACATTCTGTAATAAGTCTTGCGAATTGTTGTTACTTTGGCAACTTAAAATTGAAACACTATTGAAAAATTATTTTCCTCCCAAGTGATCAAAATTGGATTAAACTATGAATAGACAGAGAGCATCCTCACTGTACATAGATACATGCACTTAGTGGAATAGGAAAGAATTCCAAGATTGAATTTTGGCTATGCTGCTGTTTACCTCATGACCTTGATTAAAATACTTAAACTTCCTGGAAAAAAATGCAACAAATAAACAAGTGAGCAAAAGGAAGATGGCAGAGGTGAGAACTCTCTTCTATTATGAACTCTTCATTAGCCTATTACCAGGTAAAAACAATGATGATCTAATAATGATGACAAAACTGTTAATAATTGTTGAAGGTAAATGATGAACACATGAAGTTTCATTATACCGTTCTTTCTACTTTGTGTATGTTTTAAATTTTCCATAATTAAAGGCTTAAAAAATTTTAATTGGTTAGAAACATGATGAAATTATCATGAACATGAGTTGAAATACAGACTCACATTGGACTCAAAGATACAAATAGGTTGAAAGTGAAAGGTTGGAAAAAGATATTCTATGCAAATAGTAACTGAAAATGAGCTGGGGTTGCTATACTAATATCGGACAAAATAGACTTTAAGTCAAAATCTGATAGAGACAAATAAGGACGCTATATATTAATAAAAGGGGGCAACCTATCAAGAAGAAATAACCACCATAAATATTTATACGCCTAACCATAATGCCCCAAAATACATGAAGCAAACACTGGTAAAACTGAAGGAGAAATAGACACATCTACAATAATAGTTGGAGAGTTCAATACCCCACTTTCATCAACAGATAGAACATCTGGACAGAAAATCAATAAGGAAACAGAAAACTGGAAAAATATGATAAATGACCTAGACCTAACAGACATATACAGAACATTGTACCCCAAAACAGCAGGATATACATTCTTCTCAAGTCCTCATGGATCATTCTCCAGTATAGATCTCATGTTGGGTCACAAAACAAGTCTTATTACATATTAAAAGACTGAAATTGTGGAGTGGGTGTAACTCAGTGGTTGAGTGACAGCTTTGCACATATGAGGTCCCAGGTTCAATCCCCGATACCACCTTTAAAATATATATATATATATATTTATATATATATAATTCATATATATATAAACTATACATCTTCTCTGACCATAATGGAATGAATGGAATGAAGCTGGAAATCAATAATAGGTAGAGAACTAGAAAATCCATAAATATATGGAAGTTAAATAAGACATTCTTAATCTATGGGTCAAAGAAGAAATTGCAAGGTAAATCAGTAAATATCTTGAGGTGAATGAAAATGAGAACACAACTTATTAAAACATGGAATGCAACAAAGGCAGTCCTGAGGGAGACCTTCATAACTCTAAATGCTTACATGAAAAAGAAAAGAAAGAGCTAAAATCAAAGACCAAACCTCACACCTGGAGGAACTAGAAAACAAAACAAAACAAAACAAAACAGGAAACTAATCCCAAAACAAGCAGGAGGAAAGAAATAACAAAGATTAGAAAAGAAATAAATGAAATTGAGGTTTTTTACCTCCTCCCCCCCACACACCCTTCCCATGGATCCCTAGTCTGTTTGCTTGTTGTTTTTGCTCGTTTGCTCATTGTATTGTTTTGTTTTGTTTTTTACTCTGTTCAAGCAGTTGAGCACCCACCCTCTACATGGGAGGTGCCTCCTGAAAAACAAACAAACAAAACAAAACAAAAAAAAAAAAAAAAAAAAAAAACAAGCAAAGCAAACAAAAAAAACCAACTCAGGCAAGCTGATGTGGCTCAGTGGTTGAGTGCCAGCTTCTCACATACAAGGCCCAGGGTTCAATTCCCGGCCCCTGGTAACTCAAAACAAACAAACAAACAAACAAATAAACAAAAAACCCCACCAAATGTTGTTTTTTTAAAAAAAAGATCAATGAAATTGGCAAACTCTTAATGGATACTTGCACTCTGATGTTCATAGCAGTATTATGCACAATTGCCAAAAGATGGAAGCAACCCAAGTGGATAAACAAAATGCTGAATGAAATAAGCCAGACATAAAAGGAAAAATATTGTTTGATCTCACTGATATGAGCTACTTATAATAAGCAAACTCACAGAGTTAGAATCTAGAATATAGGTTACCAGGGAATAAACTGGGGTTAGGGAATGGGGAGTTGATGCTTAATTTGTACAGAATTTCTATTTAGGTTGATTGTGAAAGTTTGGAAATGGATGGTGGTTATGGTAGCACATTATTGCAAGTGTGATTAACAGCACTGAATTACAAAGGTGAATGTGGTTAAATGGGGAAACTTGAATAAAAATTAAAATTAAAAGATAAAACATAGTACTGTATAACACAGTGAACACTATTGTAGACAATGGACTATAGTAAGTAATACAAACATAAAAATGTTCTTTCATGTCATGAATTACAAGAAATGTATGATACTAATACAAAATGTTAATAATAGGGTGTTATATGGGGGAAAATACACCCAGTGTAAACTATGGACAATAGCTAATAGTACTATTTTAATAATCTTTCTTCAATTGTAACAAAGGTAACTACTGTTTAAAAAATAATGTGATTGAACCAGCAAGATGGCATCAGAGTAAGGCATTCCTAGAATCAGCTCTTCCTACAGGGAAGTTAGTAATCACCCAGAGCTATCTAAATCACCTGTTTGGGGGATCCAGGAGAGGAGAAAAGCATCCTGCAACATGCTTGAAAGAATGGAAGGAGGAGACTGCCCATCTGCAGAGAAGATTCTTATAGTAGAGCACACCACACCCATCCTCCACTGGCGGCACAAGCTGCTTCAGGAGCTATTTAACGCTGCCCCTGGCATGAGGGGAATAGGGACTGACTGAAAATCCCAGTGCTGGTAGGGACTGGCTTCTTTCCATCCAGACCGGATTGCAGCTCTAGCCTAAGCCCCAACACCAACTCCGGCAGGGTGGAAGCAGGGGGCACCTGCACCAGCCTCCCCAGGAAAATACAGGCCACGCCGCGGAGGCTGGGATCATTCTACTCTGACAACACAAACCACCTCAGGAGCTGTTCCGTGGCTGGAGATGGAAGCTCCATTTCCCAAAAGCAGGGGAGGAAGAGATGGTTGGCCATGGACTTCAACTACTAATTAGTAAATTCGGCAGGCTAAAGCATGACCCTAAGAACAGCTAAAGTTTGTACCTGTCCAAGTCAGAGACTGATAGCTGCCATTTTGACTCCGCCCCCAGCATGAGGGGAAGTGGGGCTGATTGAAAATTACAGCGATGGTAGACTGGATTCTTTCCACCCATGTAGGACTGCAACCCTAGCCTAGGCTTCAGCCCCATCTCTAGCAGGGAGGAAGCTGGGAGGCCCTGCCCTAGACTCTCCCGGTAACTGCAGGTACATTCGGCCAGCACAGACTGAATAGTTGGAATTCTACTGGGACAACTGCAGTCATTTTAGACCTGCATGGCATAGTTTGCTGCCTTCACCTGCAGTTCCATCCCCACCCCAGGTAGGGGAAAAAGGGGCATGAAGCTTCATCAGTCTCTCCGGGCAACTCCAGTCTAGGCCTGCACAAATTGGATTGTTACATATGGTTGTGGCTTTTTTCCTACCCCTGGCAAAGGAGAAAGGTGGCAGAAGCTTCATTGCCCCTGGTGCAATGTGGGCAGCTTGAGCCTCCACAGCTTACAGCACTAACTACATCGTTGGATCCTACTACACAACCAGCAAGGGAGAAAGGGCAAGAAAGCCCTAAACTAAAGAGAGAAACTGCACCCAGAATAAATATATCTAGTAAGCCAGATGCAAGACAGCAACCAAGAACTACAATCCATACCAGGAAACAGGAAAATATGGCACAGTTAAAGGAACAAGACTCCAGATGACATAAAGGAGTTGAGATAACTAATCATAGATGTTCAAACAAATCTCCTTAATAAATCTAATGAGATGGATAAAGAGATTAAGGATATTAAAAAGACATTGGATGAGCACAAAGAAGAATTTGAAAGCATATCTAGAAAAGTAGCAGATCTTACAGGAATAAAAGGTGCAATAAATAAAATTTTAAAATACACTGGAATCATATAACAGCAGATTTGAGGAGGCAGAAGAAAGGATTGGTAAGCTTGAAGAAATGGCCTCTGAAAGTGAACATACAAAAGAACAGATGAAGAAAATAATGGTAAAAAATTGAACAGGGTCTCAGGGAACTAAATGACAGCAAGAGACATGCAAACATACATGTCATGGGTGTCCCAGAAGGAGAGGAGAAGGGAAAGAGGGCAGAAGGAATTTGAAGAAATAATGGTAGAAAATTTCCTAACCTATTGAAGGACATAGACATCCATGTCCAAGAAGCACAACATACTCCCATCCGAATAAATCCAAATAGACCAACTCTGAGACATGTGCTAATCAGAATGTCAAATGCCAAAGACAAAGAGAATTCTGAGAGCAGCAAGAGAAAAGCAATGCATAACATATAAGGGATACCCAATAAGATTAAGTGCTGATTTCTCATCAGAAACTGTGTAGGCAAGAAGGGAGTGGTATGATATATTTAAGATATTGCAAGAGAAAAACTTCCAGCCAAGAATCTTATATCTGGCAAGATTGTCTTTCAAAAATGAGGGTGAGTTTAGAATATTCATGGATAAACAGAAACTGAGAAAGTGTGTAACCAAGAGAGCAGCTTTGCAGGAAATAATGAAGAGTATGCTACAGTCTGAAAAGAAAAGACAGGAGAGAGAGGCTTGGAAGAGAGTCTAGAAATGAAGATTATATCCGTAAAAGTATCTAAAGGTCTCAAAAGTGGTGAAAATAAAATATGACAGATAAAACCCAAAGGTCGTGCGAATATTCTCTCTGTCCTGGTTTTGTGATAATTAGGGTAGGCTAAACATTTGCTATATTAGAAACCATGCATATGTCCCCAGACCTAGTTTTTCTCCCTAGGTATGGTTTTGAGAATGCTGGTGATAAACTAAGCCTGATTTATTACACGACCATCCTGTATGGGAAAAGACTGTAACTTTGGGTATCTTTGGTCAACCTTAAGAGATATAGCAGGAGGACGGATGTGGCTTGGGTGGTTGGGCATCCGTCTCCCATAAGGAGGGACCTGGGTTCAACCCCCGGGACCTCCCGGTAAAAAGAAAAAAATGAAAAATATAGAAGGCGCATGGACCACCAGGCTCCATGCGTGGGTGTGCCACCAGGTCCTGCGAATGGGTGCGCCGCCAGGCCTCGTGCATCGGTGCGCCGCCAGGCCCCACGAGCAGGTGAGCCGTCAGGCCCCATCCACAGGTGAGCCACCAGGCCCCATGTGTGGGTGCACGGCTAGGCCCCTCAAACCACGCAGCAAGATGATGACGTAACAGGAGAGTGATACAAGGTAGAGCCAAGATGAGATGCACCAAAAGAACAGGAACTAAGGTGGCACAGGCAGTAGTAGAATGCCTCTCTCCCACATCAGAAGTTCCAAGGATCAAATCCCAGTGAAGACAGGAGGAGAAGGATGAGAAGAGAGGGCAGGAAACGGACACAGAGAGTTGCCCAGCGAAGACACAGAAACGGCAAAAATGGGGGGGGGGAGGTAAAAACAGATAAAAGTAAGTAAATAAATAAATCCTTAAAAAAATGTATAGGGGAGGAAAATTCGGACTATAGTTAGTAGTAATACTTTGACGATGTTCTTTCATGATTTGTTAACAAATGTTTCACAACAATGCAGGATGTTTGTGGGGGGAAGTGAGGTATGGGAGCCCTGTATGATGTTATGCATGTTTGTTTTGTAAGATCATGATGTTTACTTAACACTTATAGTTTATGTATTTTCATGTATGAATGATATACTTCAATAAATTGTTTAAAATAAAAACAAAAACAAACCCAAAGGTCCAAATGGGTGAAATAAGAACTGCCTTTACAGTAATAACACTAAATGTTAATGGATTAAACTCCCCAATCAAAAGATACAGACTGGCAAATGGATAAGAAAATATGAGCCACCTATATGCTGTCTGCAAGAGACTCACCTTAGACCCAAGGATACCACAGATTGAAAGTGAAAGGCTGGAAAAAGATATTCCACACATGCAGTAACAAAAAACAAACAAACAAACAAAAAAAAAATCCAGAATAGCTATGATTATATCAGATGAAATAGACTTAAAAAGATACCAGTAATGAGCAATCTGAGGAGGAAGTCAGGGGGGAAAAATTCCATTTACAATAGCGACTAAAAAATCAAATATTTAAGAATAAACTTAATCAACGATGTAAAGGACTTGTATTCAGAAAACTACAATGCACTGTTATAAGAAATAAAAAAAAGACCTAAATAATTGGAAGAACATCCCATTCTCATGGATTGGAGGACTAAATATCATTAACATGTCAGTTCTACCCAAATTGATATACAGAGTCAATGCAATCCCGATAAAATAAAAAAAAAAAAAATGGAAAACACGATTATCAAATTTATTTGGAAGGGTAAGGGGTCCCGAATAGCCAGAAACATCTTAAAAAGGAAAAAAAGCTGAAGGACTCTCACTTCCAGACTTTAAATTGTATTACCTAGCTACAGTAGTAAAAACAGCATGGTACTGGTATAAAGACAGACGCATAGACCAATGGAACCGAACTTATGGTCCAGAAACAGACCCTCATATCTATGGTCAAGTGATTTTTGACAAGCCTGTCAAAACTACCCAGCACAGGCAGAACAGTCCATTCAACAAATGGTGCTGAGAGAACTGGATATCCATAGCCGAAAGAAAGAAAGAGGACCCCTATCTCACACCTTATACAAAAATTAACTCAAAATGGATCAGAAACCTAAATATAAAAGCAAGAACCATAAAGCTTCTAGAAGAAAATGTAGGAAAATATCTTCAATACCTGGTGGTAGGTGGTAGATTCTTAAAGGAGATAAGAAGACTGAGATGGACTACTGATGCTTAATGTATGTAGAAGTTTTAATTAACTTTACTGTAAAAGTATGGAAATGTATAGAGTTGATGATAACACATTATAGTGAGTAAAAGATGGCTTATTATTGGGAATGTGGCTGGAAAGCATAGTCTAGGGATGTAAATGTCAACTGAAGGAAAGCAAGAGAATAAGCTAGGGACTGAATAACACAGTGAATCCAGAGGTGGATGAGAATTGTGGTTGATGGTACAGATGCAAGGGTGTCCTTTGTGAGCTAGAGCAGATGTACATCACTATTGTAGGGTGGTGAGAATGTGGAGAAGCATGGGAAAAATAGAATTGGGGTGACCTATGGACTGTGGTTAACAGTAACAATGTAATGTTCATGCATCTATGCCAAAGATATACTGTGTTGATAATGGACGAGTATGGAAAAAGTGTGCCAAATGTATGCTACGGACCTGGTAATAGTCTGATGATATTATCTCATAAACTCTAACAAATGTTCCACCACAGATGGTGTGTTGATAGAGGGGTGTTGTGTGGGAATTCTGTACATGTGCATGATTGTTTTGCAAGTTTACAACTTCTGTCATAAAAATATATTGAAAAAATAATAGTAGGGTGGGTTGGGGGGAAAATACACCAAATATAAGATATGGACTATAGTTAATAGTAAGATTTTTATGATATTCTTTCATAATAACAAATGTCTTACAACACTGCAAGGTGTTGATGTGAGTTGATGAATGGGAGCTCTGTATAATATTATTCATGTTGCTTTGTAAGTTCACAACTTTTACTAAACAGTTATTGTTTATGTATGTTCATGTATAAATGATGTAAAAATAATAATAATAGTGTGCATTGGGGGAAAATACACCAAATATAAGATACTTGGGTTAGTAGTAATACTTTGAGGATGCTCTTTAATCCTTAGTTAAAAATGTTTCACAATAATCCAAGCTATTGGTGGTAGGGTGACATATGAGAGCCCTGTATGATGTTAGGTATGTTTTATAAGTTTACAACTATTACTGTACACTTATTGTTTATGTATGTTTATGTATGAGTGATACACGTCAATAAATTTAAAAAATAATAATAATAATAAAAAGGAGAAAAAATACGATTATTAAAACATGTTATCATCAAGTATAAAAAAGGTTCCATACCAATGCAAGGTGAGAAACTGTCAAAGCCAAGTAGATATGCAGACATGACAACTAACTGTAACAAGATGGGATTCTAGAGCAGGGAAAGGACATTAGATAAAAAGTAAGGAAATCTGAATAAACTATGAACTTTAATTAATAATAAAGTATCAATATTGGTTCGTTAATTGTGACAAATGTACCATACTAACATAAAGTGTTAATTATGGGAGAGACCAGGTGCAAGGTATATGGGAACTCTCTGAACTATCTTCGGAAGTTTTCTGTAAATCTAAAACTGTTCTAAAAGATAGAGTATATATAAAACAATAAAATTTCTGTATACATATTATCATATTAATAAGATGAAGAATATTATAATTATTTAAAACAGATGGGAAGAACATTGTACTTATAGGACTAGGTTCCAAGCCTGACTGTACCCATGATTTACTTCATGATCTCAGCAAGTCACTTTAAATCGCTGGATGTTAATTTACTCACCTTAAATTTCACAGACCGAACTATGGATTTTGATGTTTCTTTAAGGTCTAAAGTTCTATTAATTTATAATGATTCCATTACTTCACTAATCCAGTTACATTTTGAAAAGGGCACATGGAAAATAAAGAAGCATTTGAATTATTTCTTAATGCTTTATAAAACAACAAATTTACTAAAATGAGGATAATTTTAAAAAACAGGTCATTTCATTAGGATAATTCAAATGTTATAATACAAAACTTATGAGGCTATGCAAAATGAAGGCAGAACTCAACAAGTAAAGACAACGAAAGCTTCTTATTAAGTACCTCGCTATGCCACATAATTCCTTTTACTTAAGCTTATATCAACTCCCACTGATATATCATTTTTGTACATAGAAAGTGCACATTTTCCCCATATTACTTTTTTCAAAGATTCATTTTATTTATTTCTCACACACACACACATCATTGTGCTCACTGTCTGCTCTCTGTGTCCATTTGTGTGCTTGTGTTTTTTTTTTTAGGAATCACTGGGAACCAAACCTGGGATCTCCCATGTGGGAGGGAGGCACCCATTGGCTTGAGCCACCTCAGCTTTCCGCTTGGTGTGTCTCTCATTGTGTTTCCTCATTGTTTCTCTTCGTTGCATCATCTTGTTGCATCAGCTCACCACGCCAGCCCATCAAGTCAGCTCGCTGTCCTGACCATCTTCTTCAGGAGGCTCCAGGAACTGAACCCAGGACTTCCCGTGTGGTAGGCGGGCACCCAACTGTCTAGCCACATGTGCTTCCCCCACATTACTTTCAAAACTCATAATACAATGTTATCTTTATCTCCAGATATTAGAATTATTTAAGGACACTTTAGTTAATATTAGTGTTCATTAAATGGTCCTGGTAATTTTTTAAAACATCTTTTAAAACATCTGGAGGACATTATGTTGAGTGAAGCAAGCCAGACACAAAAGGACAAATACTGTATGAATGCATTACTATGAACCAAATATATCGTGTAATATATTGTTTGATTCACACACACAAAAAAAACAAAAAAACAAACAAAAAACAAAACAACAAAATTTTACATGTATCCATTACATTTAATTGAGAAATGTACATATTTATTCATCTGTGTTTACTTTTTAGTTTTTTATTGCTTATGTTTTCAATTATTAAATGTACAAAATAAAGTTAAAAATAAATAAATAAATAAAATAAAATAAAATAAAAAAACAAAAAACTTAGATTTCACCAAAAATTTTAACATATTACTCTTATCAATGTAAAGTTTGTATGAGAGCAATAATCACATTCAGGGTAATTTTGTGTAAGAGTACCTTCCATAGTCATTACATACTTGTAAACATACCAAGAACATCATAAAATTTTAAGAGGAAAACATTTTGTCTGATACTATAGATGCAGAATTAAATTCAAAAAGATTTTTATAATAACAACTAAATAATTTGTTGGAGTTCATTCTCAGGTCAGCCATCAGAGATGAGGCTGACTTCATGAGATACCCATAGAGTGTACATTGGATTAAAATGTTTGATTTCTTATTCACTTCTGACAATTGTATCTAAAACAAGACTCTGAGGTTTACTTTTGCCTGAAAGGTCAAGGTTATGATAACCCTACAACCTGAAGAGTAAGATAATATTTACCATGTTTTATTTTGTAGGCATAAAATGTCTCACTCATATTTGAATTTGTCATATATAATAAAGGAAAATATTAAAGTAGCTAGGAAATGTATAAACTTTATATACAGTTAATAATGAAATCTTCCATTACTAGAATTATTTAGCATAAAAATGCATCATGAATAATACTACTCCAAATTCCCTTATGAAAAGAGGAAACATCATCATATTCTATTGTTTAGCATATGACCAAAAAAATTGTTACCTTTTTCCAACTTCCATTACAATTAATTCCAAACCTCAAAGTAACTCTCACCTATTTGAGTGAAAATTAAAAGGCTATCATATTTTCTTAGATTAAAAGCTTTTAAGGAGTAGGAGCTACATTATATTTTTTCTATATGTTTCTGAATTTAAAATAGTATTTTTACTAGATTTTTAACTGACTTAAACTTTGTTTATATCTTCCAAAGTATAAAAACTTATTTTAAAGTTTTCTTAATATTCTAATGGCAACATCAAAGTTTGAGGAATGTTTTTACCACCAAAAAGAAGGTTCTGGTAACACTTGTTTTGTTAGGTTTACAAACATTTCTTCATATCATTTACTTTACATTTCCTGTCTGGCATTTCCTTTATTTTTAGTGTATTTTAAATTTCTTCAAAATGGTGGAATAAAATGAAAAAAAAAATTGAGTATACATTATATTTTTAAGTATTCATTTCCTTACTCTACTAAAACAAATATTTGTTAAGTTATTTTATCTTAATAGTTTTTCACCTAAGAAAAAAAGTAGGGGAACGATAATATCTGATGCCCTTCAAATGTACTTTGAACTTTGTTGGTTTAGTGTCAGTATTCAGTTCTTGACTACTTGAGTTGAAGAAGCCCCTGACAATATCAGTAACAACTTGTCAAAACTATATAGTACCAAAAATAAAATAAAATAATAAAAAAAAAGAAAAAGAAAACTATATAGTACCTTTAACATCAAAACATATCAGAGGGATCACTATCATCAGTGTTTGAAAGGAAAGAGGTTTGCTTGGTGAGATGATATCTTCAATAGAGTTAGATTTAATTAAAAGAAAATAAAAATTATAAATGTAAGTCATTAGTAAATCCAAAAAACATTCTTTTCAAGGGAACTTCAATGTTTTCTACTTTCAGAATCCTTTGATCATTAAAAGAGTTATTCTTTTCTGGTTCAAAAATCTTGCTTACCTCCTTTTAAAAATTATTCTTTAAACATTAGCCCATATGAGCTAATTTCAGATGGCTTATTTACCTGCTCATAGATTTATATGTCACCTGCTTTTGCGTTTTCCACAGATGCAAAGCCAACCTCTGGAGGAAAATTCCAGCTTTCTTTTTCTGCCACACAAGTGGTAAATAACATTACCCTATAAATTTTAGCATTTCCCCAAATGTGTAGGATACAAAAAATGTATTCATTCGTGTAAGATATAAAAATGTACACTCACACTTCTGAAATCAACAGCCAGCCATTTCACACTTGGGCCAAAGGCAAACAAACATAATTCTCACTGGCAGCTGGACAACATTCCAAGCTGCCACCACATTAATTAACTCACCTCAATCAGATTCCACTTCAACTTGCACAGCTTGCTGCCAAGACACCTAGCAATAAATTGTTAGGTTAAATACTGAACAAGGTAAGAAAATACCATATGGTATGTTGTTACAGAGGGTGGGTATTCTTGTTTAACACTAGTAGCAGGGTTTTCCATTTACTGTTTATTGTTGTCTCTTGTGAACTGAGAAAAATGAGTATATGTCCTTGTTGATAAATGATCTTGCATTTCTTATTGTGAAAAGTGGAACAGTAACAAGTTAACAGAATACCTTTGTCTCTAAGCTTCAATAGCTGATATCCCCTAACTTACTGGGAGGCAATAGCTTATTTTAGTAATTGCAGAGTCCACAATGGCAACAGCTCCCTTAGCAACTACTGGGAGCCCATTAATGGTATATTATTGGTATTAAATCTTTGGATTTAATTAGTATTAAATCAAGGAGCAAAGAACTCGATCTATTGAGGATTTACAAATAAACTGACAGTTGAAAATAATTCTAACCTAGTCAGAATTTTTTAATCTGAGTCTAGTTTCTGCCATTGATTGCCTGTGTCACTTTGGACAAATCACTTGAGTTCTCTAATATTTCCTCATCTGTCACATGAATAAAGATGAGTAATTCCCACATCTTAATGCACATATCACTTTAAGGAGCTTGTGAAAAGTACAGATTGTTGGATTCCACCCTTACAGATTCAGATTGATTGGGTTTGATGTGGAGCTCAAGAGTCGCAAGATCAAGAAATTCTTCTGCTGATATAGGACCCAAACTTTGAGAAATACTGGATTACATGATCTCTAAGATCCCTTTACCTCTGACAATATATTATTCTACTTATCAGTCCATATCATTGTTTTTATAACTTGTGATATGATTTTGGAAACAGGTATAATTGGAAGTGTTGATTCAGATCTTAATCTGCACTATACAGCTCAAACGTCTAGTGAAAAAGACTGAAAACACCAGAATATGACTACCTCCAAGGTCATGTGAGCATTTACCTGCAGTTGTGGGATGGAATGATAGAAGTGATAGCTGACTGGCTGCTACCCCTAAAAATCCTGCCTATATATATTGAAAGATTCCAAACCTAGTCAAGGAAAACATTGAAAGCCATCCTGCAGATTAACCTTTTTCATATTCTTTATCATTTACCCAACAGAAGTTATTTTTTGCTCGAGGGTATAATAATGAATGCTCATTTCATTAACTTTGCTTCTTGCACACCTGGTACATTCTACTTTTTTTTTTAATAAAAAAAAAAAATGCTAGAAATCAGAAAAATACCCTGTGTTTGTTTGTAAAACTATAAAAGGGTGGGAACTTCTGGAAACTTCATTCTTCCTAGCTTCTAGGATATGATTTGGCAAGGAAAGGAAAAGACTCTTACTATTATACACTTTTAAATTTTTAAATAATCCCTTATGGATTTATCATAAGCCATGTATCTTCTCCTATCTGATCCTCTTATGACTAACAAGAGTCATTTCATAAAACAATCGTTTAGGATTTTTGCCTTAAATTGGGAAAAGAGCAATCTTAACTGGCCTGCGTAAAATGGTGTGTAATACAAGACTTTCTCATCATGATACATACTACCTTATAACAGACTTGAAGCCTCAAAACCAAACTTTACTACTTCAGTGTTTTCAAAACTGTGATATCACCTTTGTTCTTAGTTTCTCTGTGGAGAATGTAAAAAGCAATGCAGGATTGCTTTACCATTCTGTCTGCACAGAAGACACCTGATACTCTTAATCAGTTCTTTCCAAGTTATTTTAATCAAAACAAACACTCCCAGGTTCCAGTAATGTTCCTGGAAGTATGAGTGGATGGTCCCTTATTAATCTTTGTATTCTCCACAGCTACTAAAACCAAATTCTTTACTTAGTAGATGCTCAATAAAGGAATGTTAGATAGAAGATATTCTGTCAGAAAAGTACTGAATCCTCTTGCAGACTCCTTCATCTCCTGCAGGTGGTGCTGGGAGACAGGTTCTTTATTTACTTATTTAATCATAACTGTTTGGGCTAGTCAAGGTTTTCTCAATACTTGTTTAAAGCTGATAAAATTATCCAAATGTCTTTCTCTCTTTCATTCTAGTTACTGAACCACAAAGGAAGAAAAAAAAAAGCTGAAAAGGGTGATCAAAGTGAAGAAAATAGACATGTTAACATATTTGATGGTGTCTCCCAGGTCCAGCAGTGGAAAGATGCTATAGGGCTTTAGGAGAAAGATACTAGTACACTTATACTTTCCAAAAAAGAACATCTATTCAGGAAATTATTCTACAGTGTTATTGCTATCTACCTAGCTCTACTATATTAACTTTAGTACTATACTTGTCATCTCTATACTTCTAATATTTCTCACCATGGTCAGGTAGGACTGCAGGCTGGTGTTTGGGACTTTAACCTTTAAAAAACTCCCTGTCTGCCCCAAAAACTGTTCACCACACTTCGTAGTCAGAGTTAGTTGCCCCCTCCTCTGTTTTCCTCCAGTTTATGGAATATATTATCTGTTTAATATCTGAAACTCCCATTCAATTGAGAGCTCCTATAAGTAGAAATTGTGTCTTATTCATCTTTGTTTCACTAGATCTTTGCTTGCTGCTTGGAATATAATAGACACTAAATAAACTCAACAAATAAAGCAATTACTAAATCAGTAAGAATACTGCAAACCGCATAACTTAGTATTGCCTGGGACCAAGTATGGCATTTCTCTTTTATCACTCCTTTCTGAAGCTAGAGGTAGAGGTCAGTAAACTTGGCCATAACTCAGAAAGCTAGGTTTTTTAAATTGACATAATATGATCCCCAAACTACATTTCTATCCACCACTCTCCCATATGAATCTTTCACAATGACCAGATTTGCCTGTTTTACTCTCTGACATGCCCACCTCTGAGATTATGCCATCTCTCTATTTTGCTCTCTGTCTATATTAATCAGTAGTTTGCAAAGCAGTTCTATGACAGCAACGCTATGATCATAAAACTACTGAGATGCTGTTTGCCTTTTCACTCTCATTGTCTTACAAGTGTACAGTATGTTTTTCAAATGCTACATGACTTGTGATATCACAACAGAAGCAGATAGGAGAATCAAGCTGTCTCCTAAGTCATTTATTAAAATGCAAAATGTAAAACAATGCCACTTTTCTTACAAAATATATTATTTATGTTAACATGTAATTTAGTTTTAATTCATAAATATTTTTAATTTCTCTTTTAATTTCTAATATGATAAACACAGAAAGATATCATGTACATAAACAAAAGCTCTTTAGGGTCCTTGATAATATTGAGGGGTCCTAAGGCCAAAGAATTTGCCAATGCTGATCTAAACCTTCCATATTCTTCAAAGTCCAAGTCAAAGCCTTCCTCCTTGATAAACTCTTTGACCACTGCAAATAAAGATCTCCTTTTCTGTCTGCTCTGAATACCTAGGTCACTTACACACTTCTGGTTCTTTCACACCATTCATCTAGTACAGAGCTTGTACCAAAAAGAGATTAATATTGTTATACTGATTAAGAATGATAATTAAAAGACATAACTGTTTGATGGTGAATTATAAACAATCCTTTTACTTGCCAGTCTCTATTATATTCCCAGACTGAAAGGAAAAAAATAATTTTCTTGACTTTTTTTTTCAAACTTTATTTTGTACATTTACTGATTGAAAATATAAACAATTAAACACTAAAAAGTTAACACAGATGAATAAATACATACATTACTCCATTAAATGTACTGGATACATATAATTTTTTTTTTAAATCAAGCAATATGTTACACAATATATTTGGGTCATAGTAACGCATTCATACAGTATTTGTCCTTTTGTGTCTGGCTTGCTTCACTCAACATAATATCCTCCAGGTTCATCCATGTCGTCATATGCTTTATGACTTCATTTCTTCTTACAGTTGCATAATATTCCATCGTGTGAATAGACCACAGTTTGCTTATCCATTCGTCTGTTGATGGACACCCGGGTTGTTTCCAACTTTTGGCAATGGTGAATAATGTTGCTATGAACATCAGTGTGCAGATGTCTGTTCGTGTCACTGCTCTCAGTTCTTCTGGGTATATACCCAGTAGTGGTATTGCAGGGTCACGTGGCAAGTCTATATTCAACTTCTTTAGGAACTGCCAAACAGTCCTCCACAGTGGTTGTACCTTTCTGCATGCCCACCAACAGTGAAGAAGTGTTCCTATCTCTCCACATCCTCTCCAACAGTTGTGGTTCTGTCTTTTTAATA
>JAKSZT010054487.1:46328583-46497526 GCA_026826555.1 Tolypeutes matacus | reverse complement strand
TTGGGTCATTTGTCTTTTTACTGTTGAGTTATAACATCTCTTTATATATCTTGGATATTAAACCCTTATCAGATATGTGATTTACAAATATTTTTCCCATTGAGTTGGCTGCTTTTTCACCTTACTGACAAAGTCCTGTGAGGGGCAAAAGTGTTTAATTTTGAGAAGGTCCCATTTATCTATTTTTTCTTTTGTTGAACTTGCTTTAGCTGTAAGGTCCAAGAAACCACCACCTACTACAAGGTCTTGAAGATGTTTCCCTACATTTTCTTCTAGTAGTTTTATGGTCCTGGCTTTTATATTTAGATCTTTGATCCATTTTTAGTTGATTCTTGTATAGGGGGTGAGATAGGGGTCCTCTTTCATTCTTTTGGTTATAGATATCCAGTTCTCCCAACACCATTTGTTGAAGAGACTGTTTTTTCCCATTAGTGTGGGCGTGGTAGGTTTGTCAAAAACCAGTTGACTGCATAGGTGAGAGTTTATTTCAGGGTTCTCAATTCTATTCCACTGATCGATGTGTCTATCTTTATGCCAGTACCATGCTGTTTTGACCACTGTAGCTTTGTAATATGTTTCAAGGTCAGGCAGGGAAATTCCTATCACGTCATTCTTCTTTTTAGAATGCTTTTGGCTATTTGGGTGCACTTACCCTTCCAAATGAATTTGGCAATAGCCTTCTCTAATTCTGTAAAGTACACTGTTGGGATTTTGATTGGTATTGCAGTGAATCTATAAATCAGTTTGGGTAAAGTTGACTTCTTCACGATATTTCTTCTTCCAATCCATGAACACAGAATGTCTTTCCATTTGTTTAGGTCTTTTAAAATTTCTTTTAGCATTGTTTTGTAGTTTTCTGCATATAGGTCTTGAACTTCTTTGGTTAAATTAATTCCTAGGTATTTGAGTCTTTTAGTTGCTATTGAAACTGGAATTTTTCTCCTGATTTCCTCCTCAGGTTGTTCAGTACTAGTGTACAAAAACATTACTGATTTTTGCATGTTGATCTTTTATCCTGCCACTTTGCTGAACTCATTTATTAGCTCAAGTAGCTTTGTCATGGATACTTCAGGATTTTCTAAGTAGAGGATCATGTCATCTGCAAACAATGAGAGTTTTACTTCCTCTTTTCCTATTTGGATGGCTTTAATTTGTTTTTCTTGTCTAACTGCCCTGGCAGTATTGAACTTCTAGTACAATATTGAATAACAATGGTGATAGTGGGCATCCATGTATTGTTCCTGATCTTAGAGGGAAAGCTTTCAACCTTTCCCCATTGAGTATGATGTTGGCTGTGGGTTTTTCATATATGCCTTTTATCATATTGAGGAATTTTCCTTCTATTCCTATCTTTTGAAGTGTTTTTTTATGAAAAAAGGATGCTGGATTTTGTCGAATGCCTTTTCTGCACTGATTGATATGATCATGTGGTTTTTTCCATTCAATTTGTTGATGTGGTGTATTACATTGATTTTCTTATGTTGAACCAGCCTTGCATACCTGGAATAAATCCCACTTGGTCGTGAAGTATAAGTTTTTTGATGTGCTGTTGGGTTCAATTTGCAAGTATTTTGTTGAGAATTTTTGCATCTATGTTCATTAGAGAGATTAGGCTGTAATTTTCTTTTCTTGTAGTATCTTTTTTTTATTTTTAAAATTTATTGAAGTATATCACTCATACATAAGCAATAAGTGTATATTAATAGTTGTGAACTTACAAAACAAACATACATAACATCATACAGGGCTCTCATAACTCATGCTAACACTAGTACCTTGCATTGTTGTGAAACATTTTTAACTAATGATTAAAGAACATCCTCAAAATATTACTACTAACCAAAATATCTTACATTTGGTATATTTTCCCCCAACCCACTTTATTATTATTATTTTTATATCATTTATATATGAACATACATAAACAATAAGTGAATTGTAAAAGTTTTGAACTTACAAAGCAAACAGCATAGCATCATACAGGAGTCCCATACATCAACCCTCCACCAACACTTTGTATTGTTGTGCCATTTTTTTTTTTCCACCTCAATGTTGTAATTTCTTCCATTGCTTGAATCATAATATGTCTACAACAGAATACCAGTAAGTCCACTCTAGTCCATAGCTCTTCCCCCAATCCTGAGGAGTCTGGGATCTTGTACTATCTTTATCTGGCTTTGGTAATAGAGTGATGTTGGCTTCATAAAATATTTTGGGTAATTTTCCCTCCTCTTCAATTTTTTGGAAGAGTTAAAACAGGATTGGTGTTAATTCTTTTCTAAATGCTTGGTAGAATTCACCTGTGAAGCCATCTGGTCCTGGACTTTTCTTTGCTGGGAGATTTTTGATGACGGATTCAATCTCCTTAAATGTGATTGGTTTGTTAAGTTCTTGTATTTCTTGTAGCATCAGTGTAGGTTGGTTGTACATTTCTAGGAATTTGTCTATTTTATCTAGGCTGTCTAGTTTGTTGGCATACAGTTTCTCATAATATCCTCTTATGATTCTTTTATTTCTGTATTCCATAAGTCCTGATACATTGTGTTCTCATTTTCATTTGTCTCAATTTACTGAAATTACTGATTTCACTTGCAATTTCTTCTTTGACCCACTGATTATTTAGGAGTGTGTTGTTCAGCTTCCACACATTTGCGGATTTACATTTTTCCTGTCTATTATGGATTTCCAGTTTCATTCCATTATGATCTGAGGTGCTTTGTATAATTTCAATATTTTTATATTTATTGAGAGCTGCATTGTGACCTAACATGTGGTCTATCCTGGAGAAAGATCCATGGGCACTTGAGAAGAATGTATAACCCGCTGAGTTTGGATGCAGTATTCTGTATATGTCTGTTAGATCTAACTTGTTTATCATATTGTTCAAGTTCTCTGTTTCCTTGTTGATCTTCTGTCTAGTTGTTCTATTTAATGATGTGAGTGGGGTGTTGAAGTTTCCAATGATTATTGTAGAAATGTCTATTTCTCCCTTCAGTTTTGCCAGAGTTTTTCTCATATTTTGGGGCACCCTGGTTAGGTGCATAGATACTTATGACTGTTATATCTTCCTGGTGGATCGCCCCTTTTATTAATATATAATGGCCTTCTGTATCTCATAACTTTTTTTGCGTTTAAAGTCTGTTTTGTCTGATATTAGTATAGTTATCCCTGCTCTTTTCTGGTTACTATTCACGTAGCCTATCTTTTTCCAACCTTTCACTTTCAGCTGGTTTGTATCCCTGGGTCTAAGGTGAGTTTCTTGTAAGCAGCATATGGATGGTTCATGTTTTTGTGTCCATTCTATCAGCCTGGATCTTTTGATTGGGGAGTTTAATCCATTCACATTCAATGATATTACTATAAATGCACTATTTACTTCCTCCATTTTATTCTTTGGCTTTCATATGTCATCTTATTTTTGTCTGTCTTTTTACTCTTTTGATTATCCTTTCTGCCATTCTTTCTTCTATACTCTCCTTCAAGCCTCTCTCTCCTGTCTTTTTCTTTCGGGTTCTAAGGCTTCCTTTAATATTTCCTGCAAAAGTGGATTCTTTTTTGCAAACTCTCTTAGTTTCTGTTTGTTTGTGAATATTTTATACTCACTTTCTTATTTGAAGGACAGTTTTGCATTTAAATTCTCAGCTGGAAGTTGTTCTCTTTCAGTATCCTAATTATATCATACCATTGTCTTCTCACCTCCATGGTTTCTGGAGAGAAATCTGCACTAAGTTTTACTGCATGTCCCTTGTATGTGATAGTTTGCTTCTCAATTGCTGCTCTGAGAATTTTCTCTTTTCTTTGAAATTTGACATTCTGAGTAGTATGTGTCTTGGTGTCGGTCTATTTGGATTTATTCTGATTGGGATATGGTGTGCTTCTTGGATACATAAGTTCATTTCTTTAGTGAAAGTTGGGAAATTTTCAGCTATTATTTCCTCAAATACTCTTTCTGCCCCTTTTCCCTTCTCTTCTCCTTCTGGAACTCCCATGACACGTATTTTGTTGCATTTTGTGTTGTCATTCAACTCTCTGAGCCCCTGCTCATTTTTTTCCATTCTTTTCTCTCTCTGTTGTTTTCTCTCTTCAATTTCAGCTGTTCTGTCTTTGGTATCACTTATTCTTTCTTCTTTCATTTCAAGTCTGCTGTTGTATGCCTCCAAGGTGTTTTTTATCTCACTTATTGTGTCTTTTATTCTCATGAGTTCTGTTACTTTTCTGTTCAGGATTTCAAATTTACTCAATGTCTTCTTGATGTCATTTATCTCTTTAACCATATTGTCTTTCAAATCATTAATTTGATTTTGGAAATTTGTGTGCATCTCGCCAATTTGTTTTCTCAAATTCTGCATCTCCTCTGGGGCTTTGATATATTCCTTTTCTTGGGCCATGTCTTCTATTTTCTTAGCATGCTCATAATTTGTTGCTGATATCTAGACATCTGATTAGGATGTAGTTTACTCAGATGCTCAATTTCTTTCTCTTTTGTAGAAATTTAGTGGCAGGAAGCTGTGGGTTACCATTGCTCTTTGATTTTTTGCTTAACCTGGATTGTCCTGCTGGTTGCTCAAAACTGGGCACCAGACCCAGTGATTGGTTGTAGAGTCGCTTCCTAGGGCCTTGGGGAGGGAGGCTACAGAGGCTGCAAAAAGCCTCTCCTATTTACTTTTAATATTCTTGCATGCACTTCCTCAGTCTGCCAGGAGATGGTGCTCCTTGGTTGCTCTCAGTTCAATGTCTGATCGGAGTGTATTTGTTGCAACATAGACCAAATCAATATGATAGAGCTTCCTGTCTGGAGGCTAGGAGTCTTGTAATTCACACTTTCTCTGCGACAGTTCTCCAGCCTTCTCTGGCAGTACCCCCACCCCCACCCCCTTTTCCCGGCTAAGAAATGTTTACACTCCCCGCTGTGTCCTCAACAATCAGTTCCTGTTAGTAGAGGAGATCAGGAGGGTTATATATCTTTAGCCCCTTGCAGGCTCCAAGGCAAACAATGGCACAGCCCCACTAGGCCTGGAAGGGCTCTTGGGACACAGCAGACCAAATTTGTGGGTCAGAAGCTGAGTCCACCATAGGCTGTGTCCTTCTCTCTCCTCTTTCCTGGGGTGGTAGATCCCTGGAGCCCCCTTTGTCTGTAGTTGTAGGCCCAGAGACCTGAGAATTCTAAAGTGTCTTTAGTGTGGAAGATGGTGCTGGCAGCAGCAGCCTCTGGTTTCAACTCATGGTTCTGTCATCGTGATTTCCCTCCTTTGCCCCTCTCTCCTCTGGGTGGTGACTAGCTTTTGCCTGCTGTCCTCAACCCTAGAAGATCTTTTTGGGGGCTGTTTCAGCCTGTCCTCTAGCTATTTTTCTCTTTCTTGACTTTTCAACCTGCCCTTTTCCCTGATATATATATATAAAACATTTGCTATTTATTTTTATATTATAAACCTGATAAATCTTCACTGAAAAAGAATGAAACAAAAAATACTAATTAAAAAATTAAATTCATTTGCTATGCCATTATTCTGAGGTAACAAGGGCTAACATCTTAGTGTATATCTGTCCAGACTTCTACATATTATTTTTTCTTTTTTTTTTTTTTTTTACCAACTTTTATATAAGATGCTTTTTTGTTTCTTTCACTTAACATTTTACAGTGTCACACAGGGGGATTTAAAGAAGCTGGTAATATTCTTTTTAATTAGCTGGTGGTAGATTTATAGGAGATCATGTTTACATTTATACATTTTAATTATCTTTTGTATGAAGAACTTTATAATAAGTGAATTTCATAATAAATGAATTTTAAAAATAATATATGGTGAACATTTTCCTATGTCATTAAGTATTCATTATCTTAACTCTAATAGTCTATAACATATCTTTTAGGATTTATTTAACATATGTTTAACCCAGTATTAGGCATTAAGGCTATTCTAATTTTTCAATACTACAAATAATGCTGGGGTTTTCTTTGTATACACATCTTTGCATACACCTCTGCTAACTTCTCTAAATTGCTAGAAGGGGAATTATGAGGCCAGAAAATATAAACAATTTTAAGTCATTTGGTCCAAAATACAATCATCTTTTGATGCCACTTCTGCTTCCTTGCAAAAGTGAAAAAAAAAAAAGTGGATTAATATGTGATAAGTTAAAAGAAGGCCAACCAAATAAATAAAATGTTGATTCAAAATATTTGCAGGTTTTTGGTCTGGGTATTGCTCCTTAATCAAATTCTTCTTAGAGTTTGAAAAGAAAATAAATAAGAAAGATGCTGATGAGTAAAAAGGAGATTATAATTTGGAGTGCTTTATATTCATTAAAACACTTAAAATTGGAAGTAAAGAGCAAATTAGCTTCAATACTCATTATTTTGATTGACCTTGAGGTCCTGAAGGCCTATACTTTATACTTGTGCTTGTGTACACACATAAAATCTTCTACCAAGCAATGAAGCAGATAACAACACCTATTACCACTCTACTTTCTGTTATTTAACCTCTGTCTTTGGTTTCTTTCACATACTGAGGATAATACTAGCAGTTAGGCATCTCTTCTTTATTTAATTTCCTAGCTGGACAAGAAACCTTGAGAAAATAGGTTATCTTTTACTCACAAAATTTTTTGGCACCTCATGCTTCCAACTGTGCCAAAAGTATCTTGAGACATTTTATTTGGCTTTTCCACTTGAAAATCTAAATAGAACCTGCCTGCCCAGAGGTGTAAGCATATCATTGAAATGCTAATATGACTGAAAAAGAGAGTTAATCAAATCTTAAATGGGTTTTATTTTAATTAAAGGTGAAGATTTAAATCAGTTTTTCTTTACTCTGAAATAATGTATTCTTACTGTTTTTCGTGGTTAACTTGCTTTCTTGGTGGAACCATCACCCCTATGGGTGATGAAAATTCACTGTAATTGATTTCCTTCTTTGAATCCTTTTTATCCTTTTGGAGAGTGCTACAGTTAAGGGTGATAGTAGCTTTTCACATAGCAAAATTTCTTTGGGCACCATTTTCATTTGCAACAGGGATGCTGAGGCAAAGTATTAGAAATGGGATGGCTTTTATAATGGGAATTTTATTTAGGGCAAAATCTTACAGTTCCAAGGTTGCGAAATGTCCAAATCAAGGCACCATCAGAGATGCCTTCTCACGAAAGTCAGGTACTGGTGGTCCTGGCATCCTGCCACATGACTATCAGGCATATGGCAGGGCTCATCTCCTCAACCTTGAGCTGCTCCTTGGACCCAGCCTCTTGGGGGCCTCTTTCATGCCTCTGTGCTCTGCTGATTCCAGACTCCAGGACCTCTCTCAGCCTCTCAGGGTTTCTCTGCCTTTTTGCTGCTGTAGGCAAACCTGGAGTCCTCTCTCTTACATGGCCAGGTGAAAATGGCAGAGCTGGGAAATGGATGTGGCTCAAGCGATTGGACTCCTGTCTACCACATAGGAGGTCCAGGGTTCGATTCCCAGGGCCTCTTGGTGAAAGGCAAGCTGGCCTACATGGTGAGCTGGCCCCAGCAGAGAGCTGGCCCACGTGGAATGTTGGCCCACGCAGGAGTGCTGGCCCGCACAGAGTGCTGGCCTGTGAGAAGAGCTTGCTCAGCAAGATGACGCAACAAAAAGAGACACAGAGAAGAGACAATAAGAGATGCAGCAAACCAGGGAGCTGAGGTGGTACAAGAGATTGAGTGACTCCCACTCAGGAAGGTCCCAGGATCAGTTCCCAGTGCCGCCTAAAAAATAAGACAAGCAGACACAGAAGAACACACAGAGAGCAGACAACGAGTATGGGGCTGGGGAGAAATAAATAAATCTTAAAAAAAAAAAGAAAAGAATAATGCTATTTAAAAAACAAAAATGGCAGAGCTCACTTTTCTCTTCCTCTGTGTCTCTGTTTATATAAGGCCCACCAAGAGGCCGTAAACCCAACCTGTGTCAAGCCTTACTGATGTAGTCCAATCAAAAGGGCCTCACACCCACAGGAATGGATTAGTTCAAGAACATAATCTTTTTCTTTTTGGGATTCATCAAATTCAAACTGTCACATGCACCTACCTAGAAACATAAAAAATATTATATAGTAAACAAATCAAATACTTTAGTTGAGGATAATAATCTACAAAATAAAGAACCAGTTGAAACAGACAATGTGGCAATTAAAGGTGATTTTAATTCCAAAGTAACAGAAGCACCAAATGGGGTCAGATCATGCTTCTGATTTATTCTGGATTTTTCAGACTACCCTTTTTTTTTTTTTTTTTTTTTTTTTTTAGGAGGCCCTCATGTGTGCAAAGCAGGCTCTCAACCACTGAGCTACACCTGTTCTGCTAAAGCTATCCACTAATCTCATCTCCTCCTACTCAACAATATTTTTCAGGCAATTCTCCCCTGTCTTCTCTTCACTTTCCCAATATCCATTTTCCCAGAACTCTGAAGTAGAATTGTGCAAACATTCTAGATTGTTTCAAAGTTCCAAAATCAAATTATTTATAATTACCTCATTACTTCCTTTACCTTGCCCTTTTACCTCCTGCTTTGGGTAATTCCTTCTACCCTTAACTCCAGTGCATAGATTTCAATTTAACAAAATTGCTTGATTACATCTCAGAGTGGTGAAATTCTTAGATGGTGTGGCAGTTTGATATAGTTATGAATTCCAAAAATAGATATTGGATTACGCTTGTAAACTGGTCTGTTAGTCTGGGCATGATTAAATTATGATTAGGGCTTTCATTGAGCCACGTCAGTAGGGCATTGAGCCCCACTCTTTGGTGAGTGAGGTCTCAAAGATAAAAGACATGGCAAAGGACAGAGTTGGAGTTTTTGAGTTGGAGTTCTGATGCCGAGTCTTGAGCTGGAGGCCCGGGAAGTAAGCATACAGAGGAGCTTAGTCTTGAGGAAGGAGAGAAAGCCCCGGGAAAAGAGACGAGCCGTTCACCTGATAGTTCACAGCTGGCCTTGTGGAGAAAGGCAAAGGCTAGAGAGCTTCATAGTCTACAGCTGACCTTGTGGAGGAATCAGAGGCGCTGAGCCCAGAGAGAAATGGAGCCCTGGAAAAAGAGGAACCCAAGGATCCTGAACCCTGGCAAATGTCAGCATCTGTCTTGCTCCAACACGTGGCAACAGACTTTAGTGAAGGGAGTAACTTATGCTTTATGGCCTGGTAACTGTAAGCCTCTACCCCAAATAAATACCCTTTATAAAAATCAACCGAATATTGATATTTTGCATCAGCACCCCTTTGGCTAATACATCTGCACAGATAATGAAAGGTGCCCATTAGACTGTGATAAAATTCTTAATACTAGTACGATTCATCATCTTTTCTGTACCCTAAATTATACATTCTTTGAGAACAATAATATCCTCTTAAGACGTCCAGTTCTCCTAAAAATGTCAAATACACTGAGTTTTTCAGGTCATGGAGATTTTTTTATACAAGGACTTGTTTCTCCCTAATAGGAACACATAATCAGCACTATGGATTACGGATTAGCTGATTATAGGTAATACTTTCCTTACATCCAATTAAGTGCTTTATTTTAAAAAAACTGAACTGATGATAGTATGTAGTCTAGATCTGCACTGTACAGCACAGTAGCCACTAGCTACATGTAGATATCTAAATTTTAAGTTAAACTTAAATACAATTAAAAATTCAGTTTCTCAGTCATACTACTCACATTTCAAATACTCAATAGCCACAATTAGCTAGTGCATACTATATTGGCCAGCAAAGACATAGAACATTTACATTATAGAAGAAAGTTTTATTGGCTAACGCTAGTCTAGATGAATTAGATATGTCGTCAGATAATAATCTGTATAATAATTAGCCAGTAATAAAGTTTAACTACATCTAAAAAGATGATTATTTTTCTTTTATAATAAAGTGATGACTGTCTGCTAATGAAGTAGCTGGAAAAAATGTTTTCTTGAACAATTGGCAAAATTGCAATGGAGAACTGTTTTAACTCACATAAACTATAGAATGTTTCTTATTTTCATCCTTCTTCTTATAAGTTAAATGCATGTGTCCTCTTCAAAATGCATATGAGCCTTATTACTGATTTAAAGTGCTCACTTCCCATGAATTCCAGGGAAATTCTTCTCTCAAAAATATAGGTGGTGCAAGAACACGAGAGCCTTCAATATGCCTAAATATTCCATCTTTAAAATGAGGTTAAGTTCTCACTTCCCAACTTCACACAGGTATAGAAAACAATTAAATCTATTTGCTAGATCCATATGAAGTTTAAAGTTTTGTATCAATGATAATGGAATATGTCTGAAACTTGCTCCATAAAGTCCTTTGCAAAAGCAATATCCCTTTGCACAATGTTCCCCAAATTCTCTTCAATGGACTCAGTCTCCATGGTACCCCCGGTCCTCATCACCGTACAGCTTCCTCAAATTTAAGACCCTGGAATCTCTAGAGGGCTCGGATTATTGGACTAGTTCCTGCTCCCTAGACAAGCCATCACAATCATCATGCTTGAGGTCTTGCAGGCACCAAGGACCTAACAAGGCGCAAGCTCCAGGCATATCCATACCCAGAAATTGCAGAGTTTTGACTTCGTGTTAGCCTATAAGATTCTCCCTAATTCTTTTGTTGTTTGTTCGTTTGTTTTTCAATCTTACTAATATATTTTATTTAACCCAATATATACAAAATGTTATCATGTCATCAACAGAAATCATGTAAATTATTATGTAATCAATATAAATACACATGTAATCAGTAAAAAATATATGGGTGGAGTGAGTCAAATCTACGAAAATAAGTGGAAGTAGAGATTAACATTAATATGCTTTCTAAAATCTGTTTAAAATTCTGTTGTCTTAATATGGCAAAAAGTTGGTAGATCTGGGTATATGAGTGGGGGGGCATGTTGGGGTTTGTTATATTTTTGCAACTGTACTGTAAGTTTAAATTATTTCAAATTAAAAGTTTTAAAAATTCTGTTATCATTTTAAAATTCTCTAAGAGATTAAAATTTTGAACTGCAGAAATGTAGAAAACTAGCTTGGTGGTAACAATTTTTTTTCCTATTACCATCTTTTCCAAGAACGTGGACAGTCAGAACATTCCAATGTATCTCCTGCCAAAGGTTTTTGGAGAATGGCTACAATCTGAGGTTGTTCTAGAGCTGGAATCAGTTAGCTGTACTTTTCTTTCTGTTGTCAGCACACACTAGGAAATATACCTGCTACTCAGAGCTTATCACTTCTAAACTGATTTAAGGGTTTATTTATTAGTCAGATAAAAAACCACCCAAGTCAGACAGTTCCATAAAGCAAACAGAAAATTCCCTTGATCCGGATTTTCCAGGAGAGTAATACTATGGCTCACTCCCTCCCATAAGTGGATTCAAAGCTATCAGAAACCTATAATAAGCTTTTGTGTTTTCCTTTTTTTTTTAGCACCCTTCACAACACAAACAACTTTTTCTTACATAGTTCTAAGAAAAGATCACTTCCACAGATATTTTTACAATACTTTTTGTCACAAAGCCAACTACAATTCAGTACCTGCCTTCAAAGAGCTCATTCTCTAGTGAATGATAGCGATACACAGATAAGTGCTATGATAAAGTTAAGCAGAGCCTGTAATGGGTTATCAAAGGAGACAGGGTCACAAGACCAAGATTTCATGGAAGTAATGATATGCAAGCAGAGTCTTGAAAGAAGAACTGGATTTAGGCAAAGAAGGGGTGAGAAAGAAGAAATTTTAGGCAAGAAAAAAATGAAAGAAAAAATGAAAACAGCTTAGTACAGTCTACATTCTGGTTACTACATGTAGTCCCATATTGCCAAAATTAATTTTTTTCCACAGATGTTGTGGAGTTACTGAATGATTTCTGAGGGGAAATGATACATTTATCTTTGTGTTTTAGATGGATCACTTTGTTAGGCTCTGGGAACCATACTGATATGGAAAGGGCAGATTTAGAAATGTTGGGACTAAATACAGTGTGGTGGCTTGAAGTTGCATGTACCCCAGAAGAATATGTTCTTAAATCTAATCCATTCCTGTGGATGTAAACCCATTGGAAACATGACTTTTTGACGAGGTTACTTCAGTTAAGATGTGGTCCACTTCAATCAGGATGGGTCTTAATCCTATGGCTGGAGTCCTTTATAAGAGAATGAAATTCAGACAGAGAGAAAGCCACAGAAGCAAGAAGGTGAAATCAATGAAACCTGAAAGCCAGGAGAGACCAGCAGATGCAGCCAGCTGCTTTGCCATGTGACAAAGGAGCCAAGGATCGCAGACAACTGGTCTTGGGGAATAAAGCATCGCCTGGATGATGTCTTGATTTAGACGTTCTTCCTAGCCTGAAATGTGTAAACAAATTCCTATCGTTTAACCCAACCCATTTCATTGAGTTTGCTTTGAGCAGCCTAGGAAACTAAAACACACAGCATGACCTAGTGGGGTTGAGAGAAGAGTTAAGGTGACTGCAACATTTTTGGCTTCTTGGCTAGGTGCTACATACCAGAGATTGGGAATAAGTGAGAAAGAATAGGTTTGGGGTGGGGGTGGGGGGAATTAGTTTGGTTTTGCTAAATATGAAGAGTCTTGTGATATCTAAATGGATATATCCAGCAGGCAACTTAACAAATAAGTCTGAAACTTAGAGGAAATTTGGGGTCAGAGATTCGTAAAAGTCCAAGACTATGAAAGTGGAAGAGATCTATGTGCCAAGAATGAAAATGAGGGTGGGCAGGTTGAATGCATGTACGGTGAAGAGAATGAAGGACAGAAGACTTAGAATTTCAACTACTAATAAAAATTGCAGGTGAAATGGATCCACTGAAAATACTGAGAAGATAAAGATGTAGAAGGAGATCCAGAATAAAAGGGAAGAAAGTCCGTTGCTATGTTCAGTTCTTAGCAAAACATTTTGGAGGAATTCAAAGAGCAAAGAAGTGTAACAACAAAACTACTATTCTCCTAATCCTAAACTAGGCACCCTTCCTGGACTGCCTCGTCCAGCATGCCCATAGTCTCTTCAGTGATGTGCTTGGAATTCCTTTCCCCCACATCAAGGAGGTCAATATTCATTTATGCTGCAAGGCTTCTACAGAGAAGGGAAAACTGAATTTGATTATTCATATACCTTGATAATATGTGGTGTGTGTCTTTTTACTTGTGAAATAGCAAAAACTTTGTAGAGAAAAGCAGTGTGTTATCAGGCTATATATCACCTAAATAGTGGAAAAGGGATGTTCATTGGAGGAAAAAATAAGAGAATGTCAACAAAATAACACGTCCCAACGTGAATTTTTTTTCAACTGATATTACCTGGCTTGGCTGTCAAAACCATTTTGATTAACTGGTTAATTGCCAGCCTTCATTTGATTTTGTATCTTTACCATCCCTATACCAAAAATATTTGAAGAACAGAATTAATAAGCAAAATTTCTAGAGGAAGAAACTACTAGACTCAAAGTAATTTTTAAAAGTAGTAATAGGGAGCAAATGTGGCTCAGGCAGTTGGGCACCCACCTCCCACACGGGAGGGCCCAGGCTTGGTTCCTGGTGCCTCCTAAAGAAGACAAACAAACAATGAGCAGACATTGAGCAAAAACAACGAGCAGACATAGAGAAAAAACACAATGAGAAACAATGAGCAGACGAGCAAAACAAGCAGACAGTGAGCAAAAACAAAAGCAGCAGGGAGTAGATGTAGCTCAAGCAGTTGGGCACCCACCTCCCACATGGGAGGTCCCAGGTCCCAGGTTCGGTTCCCGGTGCCTCTTAAAGAAGAAATGAGCAGACAATGAACAGAAACAATGAGCAAACGGATGAGGGAGCCTTCTGGGGGTGGGGGTGGGGAATAATGGTAATAATTTAACAATGAAAAGGAAACTAAATATGAAGAGAGTCAAGATTTTAGGAAGCAAGAAGGGTATTTTTTTTTTGTCTCATTTGCTTGCTTGTTTGGTTGGTTTTTACTAGGATCTCTATGAAAAATAAAGTTACTAGAAAATAGAAAAGTTAAAATAAACTAGGAAATTCTTATGAAAGAAATTATCACACAAGAAGTAAAGGATTGATATTACAAAATCCTGATAATGAGTCTAAACAAACCAAAAGTCGAGTACTAACCTGTACCAAGGAAACCCAACCAGCTGTCAAAGATCTTCACTGATGATACAAAGCTGAGAGCAGGCTACAATGTTCCCGGTTAAGGAGATGATGTAATTATACAGAAGAATATAGAAAATGATGAAAACTTAGCAAATTTTTAAAAGGTTAGCAAATAAGTAATAGAAAACATAAGTTAAATCCAAATTAAACTCTAGTTTTCTAGGTGTCCAAACCTGTGGTATTCAAACCTCAATCCACTACAAGACTTGTTTTTCTGTAAACAGATGGCATAAAAATTCTCCTACTAGTTAGGTACTTTAAAGAGGAGGGAAAATTTTATTTGACTTAAAAATAAATAAAATTTCTTAAAACAGTATTGTATAATTTCCTGCCTTTAAAACATTCATGACACCAACTGCACCTTAAGGTTTGGACAATCATTTTTATTGCTTTTGTAGATGCTCCAAGAAATTATCACAAAAAAATCTTTTCAAAATTGTTTTAATTACTTATCCTTCCAAAATGAACAGATTAATGACCAAAAGAATGAAAGTAAAGTGGTGCTTAATAGGAAATTCAACAAACCAATAAAAAAATAACGTGCAGGAATTGGAAGCAAAACGGTTTCTTGCTCATGTGAAAACACAGCCAAAAAACTTAGGCTGATCTTGGATTCTTGTGCACAAGCAGTTCCTGACTCATTCACCAAGTGAAACAAAAGTTATGTTTTTCTCTCCCTCTTCTAACATTTTGGGAAAGGCTGCTGAAAAGAGGGAAAAAAAAAAAAGAATCTCAAACACACATATACAAATATAGAAAGAGAGAGAGAAATGAGCACACTTTTCTTTCTCTTTAGGAAGAATTAAATCATTTTAATAATAACTTCCATTTATATAATTTTGAATTGCAAAAGGATGAATTACCTTTAATGTTTAAAGAAAGTTCCAGTCACTGTAATGGAATCACGTTTTTGGTAGGGAAAACAATAAAACAAATAACTTTTGTTTTTCTTTAATATTTATTTTATTTTTCCCCGCCCCCTTGTTGTTTGCACTTACTGTGTCTGTTCATTGTGTGCTTGTCTTCCTGTTAGGAGACACCAGGAACCGAACCAGGGACCTCCCTTGTGAGAGGGAGGCACTTAATGGCATGAGCTCCCTCCACTCCATGATTTGTTGTGTCTATCATGTTTTCCTCCTTTTGTCTCTTGTTGTGTCATCTTGTTGCATCATCTCATAGCACCAGTCTGTTGCGTCAGCTTGCTGTCCTGCTCATCTTCTTTAGGAGGCACGGGGAACCGAACCCGGGACCTCCCATATGGTAGGTGGGAGCTCAATCACTTGAGCCACATCCGCTTCCACAAATACCATTTTGAGAAAACGAAACAGAAGGCAGCCATAGCAATATTATAAATAATTAAAATATAATTGCCTGTATGGGATTTTAATTGTTTAAATTTAAATTGTTTTTGTACTTTTTCAATTGGCTAAAACATCCGCTTGTGGGTAAAAGTATGTGTTGCTTATAAAAAGTATTTTTATAAGTATATTTATATAAAATATAAATTTTGATTATCTGATATTATAATTAATCAAAATTGTATAATTCAAAGTAACAGTTTTTATTCAAGTGACTAAATATGTTATTTATTGGTCAGTATTAATTCAAAATGGCATAATTCAAAATATACAACACTATAGAGAACTGTCATAGTAAATAATTACTTGAAAATTTTTCAATTACCCAACTATAAATTTTAACTATTTTATATGCAAAAACTTATCAAATGGCAATAAAAGAGCCAGAGAAAACGAGAAGCATGAAAGATAGATTTACAAAAGATTAATACTTTATTAAATTAAAATGTGAAATATAAAATAATTGAAATTTATTAAATACATACACAGTTAAATAATATTAATAGCAGCCACCATTTTTGAGTGCTCACTCTGTGTCAGGTATTGCACTGGGCATTTCACTTACATCTTTTCATTTAATCACTACAACCATGCAAGAAGGGCCTCACTAACCATTTATACATGTAGAGTGCTTTTCAATTTTCAAAGCACATTTTCATAATTATCTCATATTCTCTTTACATTATGTTATGAAATAGAAAAAAAGGCAATATTATCCCTACGTAAATTACAGATAAGAAAATGGAAGGACATAGTGATGAAAATCACTGAGTTAGTAACAAACCAGAATTAAGAAATTGTCTTCTCACTCCTAACTTCAGTTCATTATCCACTAGATAATATTAAAATCAAAGTGCTTTCATGATCCTAAATTGTTTGGGAAATAACTTAGCTAAAAGTCAATCAGAGGGAGTAGAGGTGGCTCAAGCGATTAGGCGCCTCCCTCCCACATCAGAGGTCCTGGGTTCGGTTCCCGGTGCCTACTAAAGAAACAAGGAAGATAAACAGACACAGCAAGTGCAAACAACGAGGGGGTGAGGAAAAATAAATAAATAAAATAGATCTTTAAGAAAACGGGCATTTTAAAAGTCAATCAGCAAGCATTCAATGACTTTCTATATTGTATGGAGTACAGAAGTATTATGTGATAGAAAAAGAAATAGGAAAATGGGGGAAATGGGGGAAAGGAAGGAAAGGAGGGAGGGAAGGAGGAAGGAAGGAATGAAGGGGAAAAGGGAGGAAGGTAGAAAGAAAGGAAGAAATAGAGTCTATTGAAGAACTTAGTATCTGGCTAAGAAGAAAACAAATTTTTAGAATATTTTAAAAATAGTAATCATTAAATGCAGAATAGTTGTAAAAATTGCCGATCCAGTGAGGTAATTTAACCTTGCCCAACTCTGATGGTAATAAACTATGTATCTTTTAATTATTTGAATGAATCAAATCTCCCAGTAAATTTTATTTAAGCTAATTATTTCACTAAACAGAAACCTTATTTCATAAATTATTGCTACAAAGAAAAAGGTCAACAGCTAGAGAATATTTGCAATCTTTTCAGAAAGTTATGTTTTAATAGCATTTGTTATAGTGGATTTTTACTTGAGTTGAATTTATAAGGTGCCAAACTATATCTTTGTCAAATCTCAGAAAAAAATCTATTAAGTATGAACCAAAAAATTTAAATTATTAGTTACTAAGCTTAAGATTTTAATGAAACAAACATTACTATGGAAAAATACTTTTTATATTAGAAGATGGAAAAGAAAAAAGTGTGATTTATAAACAAATAGCATTTGGCTTGGAGTACTGTTTGAAAAATTCTAATAAAGAATGATGTAAGTTAAAGTTTACAAGACATAGATCTTATTTTTTAGAAAATATATAACACCTAATCAAAGTTAAGCTTCTCTCTCTCTCCCTCTATCTCTCTCTCTCTCTCTCTCTCTCACACACACACACACACACACTTACACACACATAAAAGCAGTTAGGCAAAAGTCACTATATGGTTGAGGTGACAGTTTCAAGATATAATTATTAGAGGAATGAATACAGAGTTGTTTAAAATAGTGAACTCCACAAAACATACATCAGCACTTGATTCTATAACTTCTTGTACACCGTACTGTGTTGTTTTTTTAACTGTATTATGACTTCTGCATCTCCTCAAATGTTCCACCTTCATCTTCTAATTATTAATACTTTTCTTACAATGTCTTTCAACAGTTTTATGTAGCCTCTAGAGATAAATCTTACTGATAAAGTAACACGTCTGAAACTAGATCAAGAACAATGAAAGCATTCATTCATTCATTCATTCAAAAAACACTATTTGAGTACCATCTAAGTCAGGGGTTCTTAACAAGAGGTCCATGAGCTTGAATAGAAATTCAAAAAAACATTATTTTTGTGAGGACGTGTTGGTATGGGTGTGATACATTAAAAGATACACAGTCCTAGCGTGGACTTATTAAGGAGTCTGTGGTTTTCACCTGACTGGCAAAAGGATCTGTGGAACGAAAAAGGTTAAGAGCCCCTGGTCTAAGTGCTGATCACAGCCCTAGCCACTAAGGACTAAAAGGTAAATAGAACATATTAATTGCCCTACAAAAGAGTTAAGCTCAAGTTTTTCAAATTGCAGGTTATGACCCTTGGAGAGACTTAAGAATCAAATTAGTGGGTTTCTGATCAACAATCTTAAAAGAAAAAAATAGACTAAAACAGAATTGGAAAAAAAAAAACAAACAAACAAAAAAAAACTCGTACATTGCACATTATTTAAGGATAAGTATTGTTCCAAGAAAGTTTTGTTTCAGCTACTATGTATATGTGTACTGGGTCACAGTGTAAAACATTTCATACTGTGTGGGTCACAGATAAAAGTCTGAAAAACCTTCGTTTAGAAAAGTACCTACAAGAAATTTTCACAAAATGGTCAATTCTATAAAGAGGATCACAACTTGGTAACTTCAAATGTTCTCATCTAAATAATAGACAAGATTGAATAAATGTCTTACAGAACAGGTACCCAAGAACCAGCAATGTCTTTCTTTTGAAAAATGTTATCTTTATTTAGATCTCCTTTTTTAAAATGTTCACCAGTCAGTCACCATGCTCTGCAGTTCCAACCAAATATTTTTACCATTAGTTAATACAGTATAAAGTAAAATGAATATGATACTCTTCTCACATGCTTGGGACTCAGAAGAGAATTGGAGATGTAGTTAAATTATCCCTGGTAATTAGAAACATTATACTCTTGAGTTGATTTGTAAGGATTACAAATATTCTTCAAAGACAGTAAATCACTTTCATATTAATCAAGGAGTGCATGGTATCAAAATATTTACATTATGAAATGCTACATAATTTAGAGTCCCAACAAAAGGCTGAATAGCCAGTCATACCACACTTTCAGAGGCTGATTCATTCTAGCTAAACATATCTGAGTTTCATAGAGCTTATATTTGATTACTTAATTTTTAAAGTATTTGAAATAAGCTCTTACTAAATGGTAAACTACTTAAAGGTTAAAGAATACATCTTCTGGGAAGCGGCTGTGGCTCAATCAGTGGGGCTCCCGTTTACCATATGGGAGGCCCCGGGTTCGGTTCCCGGGGCCTCCTGGTGAGGGCAAGCCCGCCCGCACGGCGTGGTTAGCTGACCCAGTGAGCACAAGCAGCAAGGGGAGCATAAATGAATAAATAAATAAATAAAAATCTTTAAAAAAACAGAATACATCTTCTTAAATGTTTTACATACATACAATGAATGCTAAATATTATTGTTGAATGCGTTGTTGCTATTAATTTATTTTGTTTTCATTTCACCAAAATATCTGGATTTACATTTCAGATATTTTCAGGTATCTCTATAGAGAGAGATATATTCCCTGGAAAAAAAATAAATCCCTATGGCCTACAGTTTTGTAATCTTTAAATAATTAAAACTAGTAAATGTTAATGGCAATCATTATGTCTTAGCAAATACAGACACAGAATTAAATCACAGGAGAGTTTAAAGGTCACTTGACCCTACACTTTTTAAGATGAGGAAATTGGATCTCAAAGAGATTCAGTGATTTGCATAAAGTTGTCCAGACAATGTGTAGAGGCCTAGAACTAGAACTCAGGTCTTCTAATTCCTATTGGTGGTCTTCCCATTATAACACAACCTTATTTTTTGTTTGCCCCCACTTCAGCTTTTTTTTTTTTTTTCATTCTATACTATGTACAAACACTTTCCTGGGTGATCTGGAGATTTAAAAAATTAAGACAGTCTTTGGCATCAAAGTACTTCAAAACAGGATATACAAAAATACATACAGAGATTTATGGGGAACCAAGTCTTTGCAAATTACTACAGTCATTCCACTCAAATCTCATATCCTCTGAAAAGTTGTACCTGGCCACTCCAGTCTGAAAATACTCTCTCCTTATGGTAGTAGAAAGAGCACTAAATAGGTAACATGAAACTTGGTTTTGCATAGTGGGTTCAATAATTATTGGAATTCAGGTCAGTTATCTGAAAAATGGGGAGAGGTTCTATGGGTAAATGATCTTTATTTTTTATTTATTTATTTATTTTTTTAAAGATTTTATTTATTTATTCATTCATCCCCCCCTTGCTGCTTGTGCTCGCTGGGTCAGCTAACCACGCCGTGCGGGCGGGCTTGCCTTCACCAGGAGGCCCCGGGAACCGAACCCGGGGCCTCCCATATGGTAAACGGGAGCCCTACTGATTGAGCCACAGCCGCTTCCCGTAAATGATCTTTAAAGGCCCCTTCCAGATCTAAAGTCTGAGCACCAATTGTGCATACCAGTCCATTCAAACTCTACATTTTTTTTTTTTTTTTTGAGGCAGGGGTCAGGGATTGAACCCTGAACCTCATAAGTGGGGAAGCCAGTGCTCAACCACAGAGCCTGAGTTGGTTTTTTCCTTTGTTTTGCTTGTTGTTTGTTTTTATTTTTTCAGGAGGCATCAGGAACCAAACCGAGACCTCCCATGTGTGAGGCAGGAGCTCAACCGCTTTTGACACATCTGCTCCCCCAACTCTACACTTTAAATGAAAGCCATCCATTTATGCACCACATAAATCTATCACCCTTGTTTTTGGCACCTGGCCAGGGGTTTCACCTTAAATGTATTCCTTCTCCTATTCCAGAGTCTCCCTGGTTCCTTTTTCGGACCGTCTCTTACCCCTTGATAACTGAACTGGTTTTGACCCTCAGTGTTCTTTAAAATACTTTATTTGTACAGATCCTCTGGCTCTTCTTTTCTTATGCCCGGACATGTCAGGAAAATACTCCCATCTCATCTACCACTGGCCTCTGGGATCCAACACTGAACACCTGTCCACCTGCAGGGACTTAAGAGAGACAGCATGACCCTTTAAGGCAATTTTCCAAGTACTGATTTTAGATGTTTCTATGATTACTATATTGGTTGCTATTTAAATATTTTATCATTTAACATTTCATATACTGACACATCCACAATCCCCAAAACTCTTAAGTCAAAAGCATTTTGTAATTCAGAATTTTTATATAGTACATATACCATGTAAATCATAGCACCACCACAATCAAAAGTATTAATACATCTGCAGTGAAACATATGAATATTCTCCATAAGTAGAATAAATGAAGAGTACAGGTGGTTTCACACTTGTTCAGGTCACATTTTTCTTCCAAATGAATTAATCTCAGGTTATATTTTACTGCCAAGCATGCTATCAAAAAAATCAGTTTTAGATATTTCTAGATTTCAGAATTATACATAAAAGATTGTGGACCTAATAAATGATGTGGACCTTAGTAAGATTGTCTTGTCTCCCCAGTTAGACTACATATACCACAGGGAGAGAGACCTTATATTTTATTTCTTCATATCTCTGGAAGACTGCCTTGCATTAACATTCAACAAGAACAGTTATTTATTTGAAGAATTCTTTATTAAGTGCATACCATGTGCCAAAACTATACTCAGGAATTGTGAGGTATTAAAAATTCTTAATTACCCTTGGGGGCATTACAGTCTCTAAGGGATCAAAGCATAAAATAAATGTTAAAATGCAAGTATGCAATTAAGTGCCAAAATTAGGATGTCAGAATTGGGAACAGTAAGTTTAAGTATAAAAATTATCATTTAATTTAAGAGTCAGGAACTATCAATATCTCAAAACTGTCAAAGTTGATATAATGATTTATAGTCTAGAGAGGAAATAGTATGTACTTTAGTAAATTAATTCTATTGGTCATAAAAGGTTGTCCTGAAAATCCATATAACTTTTGCTCTAGAGACATGGTTTTTCAGGCAGAATTTCATTCACACTGATTCCAGGAGTGGACATCCGTAGGAATAACTCTGCAGACTTAAAAAGTAGGGAGTGTAAGACTGTGGAGAACCATACCAGTAGTTAGAATTGCCCTAGATGAGACAACCTAATTCTGTGCAAAGAGGAAATTATTTTTGACAAAATGAAGTTTCAGTTCAGCATGTTTTTTGGTGTCATTTAGACCTACTTTCAATGGAGTAGTAGACTCTGGTAAAAGTATCTTCTTGAGCTAAGAACAAATCAGAGATGGATAAGACACATTCATTCATACTGCATGTTATTTGTAAATCACTAAGCAACTTAAAAAATGTAAGTGACTTAATAGTGCTTGATGAACAATTGACAGTAATATATTTGATTTATTTTAAGATAGAATTTATCTGGCATCTCTTAAACTAAAATTTTAATATTCATCAAAGATGATAATTATTATTATGCCTATTTTACAGATGAAAACCTTGATTCTGGTTATACTGAATGACTAAAGGTCAATTAGATAATGAGTACATAATAGGTTTTAAATACAAGAATCTTAACTCAACTACCATCAGTAGCAAAACCTAGACAAAGCTCTATGAAATTTCATTGACCTCTTCTCCCAATAAATATGTGTAACTCCTTAAATAGTCAAGGAAATCAAAATAATCAGATTGATTTGTTCATAAAAACACTGCCTAAGCCTTACTTGTGATTTCTTTCAATCTCTGGAACATAAAGAACTAGGACTAGGTACGTTATCAGACAAGAGATAAAGGTCCATTCTGTTCTTTCTTGTCATATCCTCTACATAGTCACAAACAGTAATACTCTAGTATGAATTTATGAACCAAATTATCCCTTGTTTTAGATTACACTACTACTTACGACACATCAAAATTATCTTTGCATTATGACCCTCTTAAGGAAGCTGAATTCATTATGTGTTATCAAGGGAATTGTGAAGTGTTTTTAGAGGAATTTTTTTTCTCTCAAGTGAATAAAGAAAAGGAAACATCCTAGCTGTCTAAATGAGAAGAACGACCTGGAAAAGACTATTACTGGTGAAAATGAAAGGAAGCTTATAAGTGATATCAGATGACGTCTTCTATGGGGTTATTTTGGTGGTGATATCATTTGACATCTTCTATGGGGTTATTTGGAGTGAGTGTGACATTTTCTTAATGAGAAGATTAGGAAGTTGCCCTAAAAGAGCCTTATATAACATATAAGGCCAAGGAACATATGGATAAAGTACTGCTGGAGAAGTGTAAATATGGCTCTCGAAGTAGTAAATGAAGGTTAAACATAAACAGCTAGTACAGGAGGAATGAAGATGAAAAGTAAGATGTATTTTAGCTTGGTGTCTACTCACCATTATGTCATCTTTATCTGTTTTCTATTTCAAGTCACCTGGCCAAAATGGATTGCAATTCAAAGTTTAGGGAAACTGGGAAGCGGCTGTGGCTCAATCAGTGGGGCTCCCGTTTACCATATGGGAGGCCCCGGGTTCGGTTCCCGGGGCCTCCTGGTGAAGGCAAGCCCGCCCGCTCGGCGTGGTTGGCTGACCCAGCGAGCACAAGCAGCAAGGGGGGGATTAATTAAATAAATAAATAAAATCTTTAAAAAAAAAAAAAAAAAAACAAAGTTTAGGGAAATAAACTTTTAAAAGTTGCTTTCATTTAGAGTTAAATTAACCAAAAAAGTCATTTTACTATTGTGACTTTACATTTTGAGCTGCATAGGTTTTTTTTATTCTTTGTAAGAAAACAGTACTATTTTAGCTGCAAATCTATCACACTACAGCTTTTAAGTATTCACATTTTTTTTTTTTTTAAGATTTATTTTATTTATTTATTCCTCCCCACCCCCTTGTTGTTTTCACTTGCTGTGTCTGTTCCTCTTCCGTGTTTCTTTAGGAGGCACCAGGAACCGAACCCGGGACCTCTGATGTAAGAGAGAGGAGGTGCCTAACTGCTTGAGCCACCCCTACTCCCTGCTTTGTTGTGTTTCTCATTAGGTTTTTCCTCCCCGAGTCTCTTGTTGCATCATCTTGTTGCATCAGCTCACTGTCTTCTTTTAGGAGGCACCAGGAACCTCTGCTCCCTGCTTTGTTGTTTCTCACATTATGTTTTTTCCTCTTGCTATCTCGTGTCAGCTTGCCGTGCCTGCCCGTCGCTCCAGCTCGTTGTCTTCTTTATTTATTCATTTATCTCCCCCCTGCTGCTTGTGCTCGCTGGGTCAGTCGTTGTCTTCTTTAGGAGGCACCAAGATCCCAACCAGCGACCTTCCCATGTGGTAACTGAGTCCAGTCACCTGAGACACATCTACTTCCCTACATTTATATATTAAATTTATGAAACCTTAGATAGAAACACCATTTCTCCCCCCTACCCCCTTCAAAACTTTATTAAGTCTCTGCAGTCTTTAGCTCAACATCCATTCATTTGGTTCAGGGACATCAAGTCTTCTATGAAATTTAAAAATCAACATAAATATTACTGGCTGCTGGTTATTGTATTTGGACAGCAAAGTTAGTTGAAGTAAATGTAAGAATCGAATATCCTAACCAACACTCTGTTGAATATTATTCCAAAGAGTGTGCATGTAATACTCTTTGTGGCAAAGGTATGACATAAATTTGACCTAACAATGTATCTATCCCTGGTACATTTCTTCCAAGTAATAGCAGTGTATATGTGAAATGCCTGGTGTGAAAAGCAAGAATTTCCCACTGATACCAAATCATTGCCTTCTACTGAGAACAAGTCATATCCTACTTTGGAAACAGAATAAATGAAGCTGAGAAACTCTTTTTGTCTCAATTTGTTTTAGTGGGGGTGAAAAAAAAATTGTTGCTTAGAACTCAACTTTTTTCATCTTGCCATTAACCAGCTAATTTCTTTCTAGAGTTACAAAAAAATAAAAAACAAAACAGGGAAGCAGATGTGGCCCAAGCAATTGGGCTCCTGCCTACCACAATGGAGGTCCCAGGTTCGGTAACTGGTGCCTTCTAAAGAAGATGGGCAAGACAGCAAGCTGACGCGATGTGGAGGCACAGGGAGCTGATGCAACAAGATGACACAACAAGAGACACAAGGAAAACACAATGAGAGACACAACAAGGCAGGGAGTGGAGGTGGCTCAGGCGATTAGGCACCTTACTCCCACATGGGAGGTCCTGGGTTCGGTTCCTGATGCCTCCTGAAAAGAAGACCAGCACACAACAAGCAGACACAGCAAATGCAAACAGCAAGGGGGTGGGGAGAAATAAATAAATCTTTAAACAAACAAACAAACAAAATCCTAAAGTAGTATCACTGAATGTTAGTCCTCTATCTCTGAAAGACATATGCAATGGTCTTCTTATAACACACATTTCTGCTCTTTACTATATATATTTATATTAAAAATAGCAGTAAATATAATGATAAATACTGGTTTTTATCATGAAGCAAAAAATTATAGAATACCCCTAGTGAAAATGATTATGATCAATGAGTGTGTAAATTATTTTTCTAGGGAAAATTTTTATTTGCTTATAAATTTTATGGTAAAAATTTAAATTCATATAAATTTATGTATAATTTCCTATTGGATAGTTAGTACACGTAAACAGTTTGGGTTTCATTCACTTAGTTAACATTAACTGAATATACAGTATGTGCAAGGCACACTTGGCAAGGTGTCTCTGTCCACAAGAAGCTTATAGTCTAGGAGGCAAGATAAAACATACACACAAATAACTTTTATAGAATTGGAATATGAGGAATGCTCTAAATGAGAGACACACAAGCACCATGAGAATTCAGAGGTGGGAGAGATCAGAGAAGGACTTCACAGAGGAGGTAGCATTTGAGTCAGGCCTTGAAGGACAGGTAGAATTTTCAAGAGAAGAGGTGGAGGAAGATATGAGCATCATTCATCTATCAGGTATATATTATATCCACAAAATTCCAAGCACAACATGAGGAACTGAGGAAAAATCTATTAACAAGATGGGTAAAATATATTCCCTGCACTCGTGGAATTTATAGTCCAATGGGATATGTATTCCAAATAGCAAACAAAAATAGTACTCTAACTTAAATAAAACCAACAAAATATGAAAATAGCAGAATTATGCTTATTCAATATAGAGGGCATTTAAGTGTTGGTTGACTCAACTGTTTCTACATGAATATTTGCTACATTTCAAACACAACTCCATACTGTCTTTACTCAAGTAAAACAGATCATCCAATAATCTAGATTGTATTCTTTGAAAGAAATCTTATTAGGAAGGTCAGAACCACATGTTAAAAGTGAATCATTCAAAAGGATATAAAAATATATAAAAAGAAATTTCTACACATATCTGGGGTTCTGTCCTAGCTCTACCACAAATTTGCTGTTATGAATTTAAGACACAAACCACTGTGAACCTCAGTGTTGCAAACTATAAAACAAACATAAAGGTATCTACTTCAGAAAGTTTGTGAGAATTGAATGAGATAAATACAAGGTAAAGCACTTTATAAGTTATAAAATGCTATACAAATTAAGGTAATATGATTATTATATACTTAGTATTTCATGTAGTTTTATTCAGTAAAAGAGACAATCTAAACTATCCACGTCTAATTTAATCCTTAGCAAATAAACAGAACTCTAACCAAGATTTACTATATACACACTTTGTTGTTAAACTTTTTCAAAAAAAGGTAGAATCCCACTATCAGAAACTTGAATGTCATGTTAAAACAAAAAGGTGGGGGCGTCCGTTTGCCATATGGAGGGACCTGGGTTCGATCCCCTGGACCTCCTGGTAAAATAAAATATATATATATATAGAAAGCACATGGGCCGCCAGGCCCCGGGAGCCATGCAGCAAGATGATGACCTAACAGGAGAGAGACGCAGGGGAGAGACAAGACAAGATGCTCTGAAAACCAGGAACCAAGGTGGTGCAGGTGGCAGAACATCTCTCTCCTACATCGGAGGTTTCCAGGATCAAATACTGGTGAAGACTGGAGGAGGAGGATGAGAAGAGATGGCAGGAAACAGACACAGAGAATTGCCCAGCGAATGGACACAAAACAGCAAATGGGGAAGAAGGGGTTTAAAAAGGATAAAGTAAATAAATAAATCTTTAAAAAAAAAAAGGTGAAGGAGGGCCTAGCCAGGAAACAATTTACATCTGCTTAAACTTTATTCTCCTGCCCTCCCCATTCATGTACATTTTAAGTTTATTCTTGTGGGGTCCTGAAACAGTTATTTGTTAGGTTTAGAAAAGCATCACTTCCAATTCACACTACCACAAAAGGAAGGTCTTTTTTGAAAGAAAAGCTTTATTTGGAAATTAGTTCTTCCATATAGTTTTTTTTTTTTTTAATGATTTATTTATTTATTTTTATCCATTTTTACCCATTTTTGCAGTTTCTGTGTCCATTCACTGGAGAAATCTGTGTCCGTTTCCTGCCCTCTCTTCTCATTTTTCCTGTCTTCACTGGGATTCGAGCCTCAGAATCTTCCATGTGGGAGAAAGGCATCCTACTGCCTGGGCCACCTTAGTTCCTGGTTTTCCGGTGCATCTCATCTTGACTCTGCCTTGTGTCACTCTCCTGTTATGTCATCATCTTGCTGTGTGGCTTATGGGGCCTGGCAGTGCACCAGCACACCGGGCCTGACAGCTTACCCGTGCACAGGGCCTGATGGCACACCCACGCATGGGGCCTGGTGGCCCCTCTTTTATTTTTCATTTTAAAATTTTTACCAGGGGGTCCTGGGGATCGAACCCAGGTCTCTCCATATGGGAGATGGACAGCCAACCACACAAGCCACATCCGTCCCCCACTTCCATATACATTAAACTAAACTTTAACAGTATATAAAATTTGTCCTTTCATACCACACATTTTAGTTGTTTTGCATTTACAATAACTGCTGAATAATTTTCCAAAATACCTTTGGAAACCAAATCCCAGGAATGCAACTTCAACCAGGAGGCCCATCTCTCTAAGGCCGAGAGCACATACGGTTTGAGGCAGCCCCGTTTAATCCCTTCATAGTCCCAGTCATGTACTGTAGGTTAGGGGATTTCTCTCGAATTCTGATAAGTTTTCAAAAGATTACTCACTTGATATAATTTGCTTCTACACTTAGATAATAAAAATTAAACAATACATCTCATTTTTGCATAACTGCTCCAGTTCCAGTGGGTTCATTAATGATTCATAGATCAGGATGGATTCAAAAATTACAGAATTTTTATAGTTTTAACAGTGATAAGTGAGCTCTTTATAAATACTCAAGAACGAGAATTTCTGCTTTACACGTTCCTTTTGAAATGCGAAGTAAACAAACTGAAATATCAAGTTACTACTTTTCAGCCTCTTTCCCTTCTGCCTATCCCAACACGCACGCGCACATACGTCCATTTTAAAGGCTAGGAGGCCGCGAAGGAGGAAAAGACACCAAAACTCCCAAGGTCTAAATCGCTGTGGGGGCTAATGAGCGCTCTCACTCAGCTAAGTGTAGCAGCAGTACCGGCAAGGAGTGCGAAAACGTCACCCCTAAAATCTTTTTCTTTTTAAATTCTTTAATGCAGCGCCTCCTGCCGGTCCCGAAGGCAACCCCTCGCAGCGGGATCCAGACCCTGGATGGGTATCGAGGGCGCGGCGAAGCGCGGCCGCCAGGGAAGCCGTCGGCCCCCTCCCGCCCGGCTGCGGGGCGCGCTTGGGCCCCGGCGCTGCGTGGGAAAGGCGGGAATACGCCAGCGATTCAGCGCCGACTACTGGGTGCCAGGCGCAAGGGCCCGAAGCTGGCCCAGGCAGTCATGAGTTCACCCTGGAGAGGGAGCAGGGGCCCTAACCGCCTTTCTACCCCCGTTAACACAGGCTTCTGGTTCGTCTCGGGCACGGATCCAGGATGCGGCGACCTCGGCGTGGCCTCAACTGCGCGTACAACGTCAGCGTTCCAGGCCGCTCCTACCCGGTCGAGGTCAAACACCTCACCAAGGGCGCTTCGCGGTGTGTTCGCTTGTTCTCGCCGCCCACGGCCGGCCCCGCTCCCACCCAGCTCGGAGACCCTGCCCTCGGCCCGGCGCCGTCCCTCCTGCGCCCACGCGCTCCGGGCCTGCCGTGAGGGCCGCGCCAAACGCCCTCCGCCCCCCGGAGGAGTCCCCACGCGCACAGCCTGCCCCCCGCGTAGGGCGCGAACCCTTTCCGCCTCGAGCTGTCGTTATTCCTGTCTTATCTCCTTTACTTTACCGTATTCTCTCTGGGGGTGCACTGCCGGTAGCGTTCCCTTTTGAATCCCCTACTGCGCTTATCAACATATCAACAGTCAACAGTGTTGACTGACTAGCGGTGGAGGAGCGTGTTCCTGGGCGCTCTCTCCAGCCGAGTAAGTCCAAGAGGTTCGAGCGTCTCTACAAAATCTGAGGCCTGCGCTGCTGTCATTGCAGGCTTCTCTTCAGCAGGACCTGCGCCTTCCGTCGCTGCAGGACTTCCTTTCCCGACAGCGTCGCGGCTCCGACCAAGGGCCTCAGCGTCGCCCGCGTCTTGGGGGTTGCGGTCAGCCGGGCGGGCGGGGAAGTCCGCAGCGCGAGCACGAGCGTTCCGGGAACGCGCGCGGAGCATCGCCCGGTCCTCGCTCACGTCCCTCCGGGGCTTGCGTGCCAGCAGGACGTCGTCGAGGAAAGCCGATTCGGTTTCGATCACGAGTATAGAGTCCGTCGCGCCTCCAGACTCGGCAAGGGCCAAGTAGCGGGAATTCTTGGAGGCCGCAGTGTGGGGCGCGGTCAGGGTGCCGGAAGGCGCTTGGCAGGGCTGGGAGACTTCCCGGGAGTGTATTTGCGGGCTAGTGGAAGAGGGCGGTGAGGAGATGTCTGCTCGTCACGAACTAGGCCTCTCCCTCCCTCCCTTTCTCTATTTCCGCTTACCTCCCACCAGTCTCGTCTGTATCCTTTCCCTCTCTCCTCAAGCACTCTTCTCGGTCTTGCCCTCTCTATTCTTTTCTCCTTCCCTTCCCTTTCTCCCACCACCTCCTCCCCCTCCCCCTCCCCCTCCTCCACTCTCTCTCTATACCCCTCCCCTTCATCTTTCCCTTTTCTCTCACCCTAAGCTCCCATCTCTTCTCCAGACCCCGCCCCTCTCTCCCCCCTTCTCTTTTCTCTCTCCTCTCTCTTACCCCTTCCATTCTCCCCACCAACTCTCTTCTCTCTTCCCTCCCCTTCTCCCCTCCTCATCTCCCTCTTCCTTTTCTACTCCGTCTCTACCCCTCTCATCATTTCCCCTCTTTCTTGCCCTCCCCCTGCTTGCTCTTCCGAGCCCTTCTCTTCTGCATACGCCCAGGCACTCTGTATTTAGACATAGTTGAGCGCTCACCACCTTTTACCCTGATTTTTTCTTAGTTTATATGGAAATAAACTATCCCCAGAAATGAGACTAATTTAATCTTTTTTACCCGCAGTGCATAACAGTACACAAGGGGCGGTCCATAAATATCTAATAAATTCTGAAAAAAGAAAGGAAATGGATCTCCACACGCAGTAGTTTTTCTCTCCGTTGATCAAGTCTAAGGTCCACAGTGGCTAACGGTGAAACGGAAGAAATTTATACTTTGATTTTAAGACCATGTCTTCGCAAGATCTCTCATCTCGACAGTGTCTCAAGGCCCGGGAGATGCAAACACAGGCCCGGAGCTGCCTCTTATAAGCGGCAGTGAGAACCCGGAGGTATTCGTCTGAGGCTAGTAATACGCCCCCACCAGCTACTAGTGAGCGCAGGTGGCAGTCTCCCTGGGACCTCTGCTCCAGGACGCGGACAAACGCCCAGGCCTGCCAGACTCGGGCCCAGAGTCCGACCGAACCCTGAATTTGGTGACCTCGAAATGCGATCTGGCTCCCGAAGGTGATGTCAGCCCTGCTTACAATTCCATCTTAAACAGCTCCTGGAAGATGTCGCGGTCGAGGCACCGGCTAACGGCGTGCCTCCAGATTACTCAGGCTGCCTGCTGCCCCCGCGGCCCTTGGTCTTGTAATCTCGTTCTTTGGAGAAAGGCCTGATTCAAGAGCAATGACTCTGTCCAGCCCTAGGCCCGAGGTGAGCCGAAGGTCCCTGGGCAACCTTTCTATTGAGAGCCACAGCTGACCCTTGAGCATCAACCACACCGCTGCTTTCTGCTCTGAATGTAAACCTTATATGTTGAGTATATATGTATTAAATATAATATATATATGTTTGCCAATTACCTAGGCTTGCTTAGGTGGATAGATAGATATGTTTAGTTGTGGGCATAAGTAGAGAAAGTCTCCAAGGAAAAGAGATTTCAAAGACTGGAACTTGGTGGAGATTTATGACCTAAATTCATTCTTTCTCTCTGCTGGTTAAGTGGTCTTGGGCAAGTCACTAACCACAAGTCACTAACCACCTCTTTGCTCTCGTTTCTTCATTTATTAAATAACCTTGCTGGGTGTGCTATATGATTCCCAAGGTCCTTTCTAACCTAAAGACTCTCCCTGACACGGAGACTTTAATAATTTTTTTATTAGCTTTTGAATTAGTTGATTTTGCTTTTCTTCTTTTTAGCCCTTTTCTCTCTTACATTGAGAGGAGGGAAAAGGCTTAAAATTAAGGAGAAAACATTGACAAAAGTCTGAAAAATAGAAAAAGAGGAAGAATGTGAAAAGATCAATTAATGTAATGAAGAAATTACACAATTTCCCCAGAGAAAATAAGACCAAACAGACGCCTCTGATTCAGGATTACACAGGAGCACTGAAGCTCAAGTTTGTAGAAGGCAGGGCATGCATTCCCTTGGCAGGTCCCAGTCACACCAGCTCATCTCCCTAGGCTGCCAAATGGAAGACTTTGAGACTTGTTTGTTCCACAAGGTGTGTCTAAAAGCTGTTATGTCTTAATATTCTTGAGGGATGGTGAAACCTGGCCATAAGCTAGAGTAGAGAAGAAAGGACTGTGGAAGAGAGAAATGAGGTTTAAGGTGTCTCCTACAACAAGTCACCTTCATTCAAAGCCCTGCCTGCCTTTCTGTTAGCTTCTTAGGTTTAAACACAACACAGCCAAGGGTTAAAAACTCTCCTCTTAAATTCAGGCCTTCTTCATTAGCCAGCAGTCTGCATCTGTTTTGAGCTAAGCACTGAGGGTTAAGTGTTAGGAACACTACATTGAATAAACTTGGGATCCAGTTTATAGACTGGTGAGAGAGATGGGTAATATGAAAAGTGCTGTTACATAGCAACACACTTCAAGTGTCACAGGAGCCCTGTGAAGGAGCATCAGATTCAGGATCCAGGAAAAGCTCCCTGGAGGAATGCCCCTTAGGCTGAGCTTTAAGGGAATAGTTTAAAAGGGGCAGTTGGAGTGGGAATGGGGGGGGGGGTGGCTATCCAAAGAGCACATGTAAAGGCCAGAGGCTAGAAATAGCTTCCTTTGGAGAAGGACAAGTAATCTTTTAAAGGGGAAACTAATGGCACAAATGAAAAATAAAGGATTAGTGAAAAATACAGCTAAGGAAACAGAAAGGGACTATATCTTGAAAGGCCTAGTATGCTGACTTTGAAATTTATCCTGACAGGTATGAGAAGCTTTTGAAAGACTTTTAAAGTGGGAAACTCATAATATGATTTGCTCTTTAGAAAGATTATTTTGACAGTAACTTTGAGGACAGATAGGAAGGTTGGGTGAATTGTAGAGAAACCAGTTAGGAGACTACTGTAATTGCTGAGAATCTGAATTTAGACAGTGATAGTGGCTGTAGAAATGAAACTGAGGGGAGGGAAGGAAGAAAGGGAGGGAGGGACTGATACGAGATAATAAGAAGAGGACTTAATAGGAAGGACCTGATGACTAACTGAGTGTGGGAGAAGAGTGAGAATGAGCAGTAGAGGATTCCCAGTCTTCTGGCTTGGGCATATGGAGAGTCAGTGATGCCACTTTCTGAGAGAGAAGCCAGAACTGGAACAGAAAGTGTGACTGTAAGATAGCCAAGTAGAGATGTTAGATGAATAGGTGTTGGGTCTGGAATTCAGCAGTGACTGGGCAAAAGTTTCAGATTTAGAAGTCACCGGCAAAAAACAGTAGCTGAAGCTCTGTGTTTAGATAAAGTCACTAGGGGAGAACTTAAAGAACAGATTTAGGAAATACCAGTATTTAACAGGCCCTCAGAGGAAGAGGAGCCCCTGAAGCATATTAAGAAGGAATGGGGGGATGGATGTGGCTCAAATGGTTGGGTGTCTGTCTCCCATATGGAGGGACCCGGGTTCGATCCCTCAGACCTCCTGGTAAAAAAATAAAAAATAAAAAAAAAAAAAAGGAATGGCCAGTTGTGTGTGTTACTGAAGTTAAAAAAAAAAAAAAAATTCTTTTAAAGGAATGGCCAGAAAGGTAGAACTTAAACATAATGATAAACAGCATTTTGGAAGTTTCTGTTCTCTGCTAGGCAATTGCCTGGGATCTTTATATACATTATTTCATTGAATCCTCACAGCAACCCTAAAAGGTAGATGTTTTCAAATAAAAAATTTAACCTCTGAGAAGTAAGTAACGACTAAAGTGTGTTCAGCCTCTGGAATCTGATGAAACGTGGGTTCATATCCCACCTCACAGTAGCTGTGGGACTTGGGCAAATACTTAATCTCCCTGAGTCTCAGTCTCCTCATCTGCAAAATGGAAACAATAGAACCTACCTCAGAGGAGTTGTGAAGATTAGATGAGAGAGCATATGTAAAATGCCTGGCACAGAATAGGCATTCATTAACTGATAGTTATTATTATTATAAATAACCATAACCACATATTGCTATGTTAACATGAGTGGTTACTGTGTCTTCTTTAGCCCTTTGACCCAAACATGGACTCCAAATTCTTGCCTGAGGTCTTGATGCACAAGTGAGACCTGCTAAAGTGTATTGATAAGCCTTTACTAAAGGCTTGGGCAGGGCCAGATGGGAATGAACAGAGACCAACATAAAGCTAGATAATCTGAAAGTTTATCACTTCAGTTTAGGTACAGTTTATCACTTTCTGCCTAGCCCCTGGGAGAAGCCATCTGTCCCATACCACCAAGGAGCATCTTAGTCTGTACTCCTTAAAGTCCAGGAAGAGCATGAGCCCAGAGTAAGTCAGGAGTTCTCACCCAAGTCCACCTACCTTCCAAGATCCTGTTACCTGTCTGAGAACTGCCCTTTCCGGATGACTGATACAGGGAATGCCCGCTTTCTTGAGAGAGAATTGTGTCTACCTCTACAGGTGTAAGTAGGAGGCCCTCAGCAGAGAGCCTCTTCAGAACACAACAGAATAAGCCCAACATTCTTAATAAGGGTTATACACTTTTGATTATTGTTAGAAAAGATGAGGCATCTTGTATGAACTCATCTTAATCTTTCATGCCTCTCAGGTTATCTACTCAAAAATCACTCAGAAAAGTGGGTTTGGATAAAGGCAGAAACAGACTATAGTCCAAGAACAACAACAAGACATGATAACAAAAGGGACCTACCAGACCAAAGGTAAGAGAAAGAATTTATCAAGGAAAAAAGCCCATACTATTTTTTTTCCAAATTAAATGGTCTAAGTAGATATAGAAATTAATAAATTATTGGTGAGTGCTCATTCATATGTTTTTAATCCTGTAATATGATTAAGTATTTCAAAGTATAGAGACTTTTTGATCATGGCTTAAGTATAATTCATAATAGCAGTTCTTTTATTTTTTTCTTCACACTTGTTTCAAGGAATGTAGAAAACATATTCTGCTCTAGGGCTTCAGTCTGCCCTCCTCTAAGTTGAGGATCCTGTGGAGATTTTTTTGAGGGCTAGACACAGAGTTTTAGTAAGCAAGAGATTCTAATCATGACGTATTTTGCCTGTTATAAAAGCCATCTCCATTAACCATTTTTTATGGTAATAGTTACCCGTGAAACATAAGAAAAGCTAAAATGTAATGTCAGGATTTCTTTCATTGACCCACAGCATCTGTTTTTCATGAGAAATTGTCCTATTTAGGTTAAGAATTCTAATGGCATCTGTCAGAATGGCAATAGGTCTCCCCCCAACAACAACAAAAAAGAGGGTTGTGGTCAGGGAATTATGGGAAAAGTTGGATTATACTTGTTAATCATTACTACGGGATTTTTCAGAGACATTAATTGCTAATATGCATTGTGAAGTTTCAGATGTATTTGACTACGAAACCCTATTTGTCCCAAAGTGTCTGAAGATACTTTTGTGTCATGGATTATGCTTTAAGGAAAACTGCTATTTTCCATTACCATCTAATCATTACCAGGATAGCATACTTCCATTGGAGAAAATAATTTGCTGTCTCGCCACTGAAATCACATTCACTTCCTTCAGTGAATCTTGCTTATCGCCTCCTTTCCTCCATTACTGACGGGAACCTTCCACACACTTCTATAGAAGCTTGCACATACCTGGATCATAATATGTTTATTTCTTTATTCCTTTTACTTTTCTCTTATACTAAATTAATACAGTGCCGAACACATGGGATGTACTCAAATATTTGTTGATTGACTACCAAATGAATGAGAAGTTTTGGGAAAAATAAAAATTCAATATGCCATAGGACCCCAGGTTACAGAAAGATAAAAAGGACACCCACTTATTGGCATACCCATTAGGCAAACACCTATTACATATTCTTTTGTCCAGGCAACCTTAATCACTTCCAAGAGCTCCTGTGAGTGGAACCATAGCCTTATAATTTCATTGGATTGTTTCCATAAGGTTTTAGCTGAAGAGAGAAAACATGACCAGGAAAAAGGAATCCTTAATTACATCTTAAAAATATGATCAAAAGCAACATTTGAGAAAAGTGTTTCCAGGGAAGAGCTGAGGATGACACCCATCTTATAATAATTCATTTTTCCAAACCTCACAGCATGTGATCAAAGCTGATATCCATCATCTCAGGCTTGGTACCAGGTCCACTCATTTTTTTTTTCTTACTTTTTTTGAAGTTATTATTTGGATGAATAAATAGATGACGATGTGCCAAACCAGGTGTAGACTAAGCAGGTGTAGACTCTAAGAGTCCTGATGCATGATCTATAATCATTGATTTTATTTTCCCTTTTTTTTTTTTTTTTTTTTTTAATGAAGAAGCTGTGACCTTTGGCAGCTTTAGAGACTATCATGAAATGCAGGTCCTTTTTAATCAAGATGAGAGCATAGCATGTTAGAACCTGCAAGAGGAAGACAATGGAACCTCCTCATTAAAGGTGGAGGAAACTGCAATCAGATTAGTTATTAGGCAAATCAGTGTGATACAAGCACTCTTGACAATCTTGTATGCTCAGCACCGGGATCATTCAATTAATCCAGGACAGGGATTTAAAAGATTCTTACCCAGTAAGGTTTCAGCTCTAACCAGTTGATCCTCCTTTCTACCACACCACCAGAGGAGGAAATAAAACTATGAAAACCTAAAGCTTTTAATTCCTTCTTCCTCCTCCCACAAGGTGTGCTAACATTGATTCATTGGTAATTGTTGGCAGATCTCCAGGAAGACTGAAAATTTACTAAATCTATTACTATATTTGGATGGGAGAGATGAAAACGTCTTAGTCTACAGTCTAAATAAAGAGCAAGCAATGTATTTTTCTGAGGACCTGATAGTGTGGTGAAAGCCCTCCCTAACAATTTTAGACATTTTACAAAGTTCAATTCAAACATCTGTTTATTTAAGAGGAGTTCTCTCTTCCCTCTCCCCTAGTTTACAGCTAGAGAAAGTAGAGGGCAGGACTGGGACCAATCATTGAAATGCACAATAAGGTGGATTTTTGATTGAACATAAGACTTTTCTAACATTTTAGAGTTATCTAACAGTGGAAACTACTGATTCACAAAACAGTGATTTCCTCCAGTTAATAATCTTGTATGAAGAATGGATGCAGATATTTCTAAAGTTCCTTCCCAGCCGAAGATATTACTATTTTTGAAACACAATAAGAGATCACAACTGATAATATGCTAGCTATCCTAACTAGCAGACCAGTGCCCCATCAACTGTGGACCTCATTTTCTTTTGATAAGTAGTATGTGTTTCCTTCATTGGTTCTGAGAACCTGAGCGGAAGGTGGGATTGAAACGTAGAGAAAACAAAGCACCTCCTGTGCAACTAAAACCTATCTTGAACTACATGGTCACTGTTGTATATTTTAACAGAAAATTTAAAAGATGCTATTTCCAAAAGGTGGTACCGTATTGAAATAAAATACTGTTTGATCACCAGAACTGTAGGGTCGCCCTAATAGAAGACAGCTGATTGGGAGTCAGCATATGACTCCGCAAAGCAAATATTCAACTGCTGTTTAATCAGTACTCTAAGGCCTATTTTTTTTTTTTAATTTTTAAAATTTTTATTCATTTTTTCTAAGGCCTATTTTTAATCTGATGTTTTCCAGTGCTGTTATTCATCTAAAAGGATATATTATTTCTGATGTCAAAGAATAAGAATTAAAAAAAAAAAACTTTAAATTGGTTCCTATTTTAGGTACAGACTAAATTCTTTTAATCTTAAAACCCTATACTAATACATATGGCTTTATCAATTGTACCTTAGCTTGTTTTGTTTTTTAACATTTATTGAACACATATTCGCATTTGGATATTTAGTTTTAAGACAGTGAGTTAGCAGAGAAAATTAAATTATTAGTTTACAGGAAGGCTTCAGAGAGTTTGAAAAGCTAAATACTGCATGTAATAGTAATTATAATAATTATGAAGATTTAGGATGTATATTACAGTTTATAATTTTTTAAATACTTTAACATAAATTCCTTTACTTATTCTTTATTTCTCTGTTCCAGTAATTTTTAAGAACATCTTTACTGATATATAATTCACATACCATAACCTTTACTTGATTCTTAACTTTATTAAAATAGTGAGAGAAACTTGATACTAAGGACAAAGAAAGCCTTCATTTTAAAACAAATAAGCGATGGATTGAATGCTTTATTAATATGTATCAATAAAATTGAATTGTTAAAAAATAAATAAATAAAACACATAAGCAATTCTTCAAAACAATAATCCATGTACATATTTAAATATAAGTATGTTATATTATATAAATATATCCGATATACATGATATTTAAATATGTCTGTTTTTAAGAACAAATTAAAAAGAAGAAAATATTTTGAGGCAAAGTGAGAAGCACAGTGTTTGAGGAGAAAATAAAGGCATGTGAAAAAGAATATAAGAAAAGAAAGGTTGATGGTATACAGTATATAAATCATCAGGGGTGGGGCAATGTAAAGCCTGGAAACTGTGTTTGGTTTGGTGAATATCAAGAGGGATCATCAGGGTATTTGAGGGAAGATAGGAAAGATTAAGATACTAGCCAAGCTAATTTGGAAACAAGCCAGATTCACATATAATAAGTGAAAGAACTGTCTGAGGAGATAGGTAATTCAAGAAGGTGGCCAAAGAAGCCTTGCTGAACAGGAAGCTATCAAAAGATAGAACAGAGTAGACTGATGTCTGCAGTTTTACTCAAGGGAAAGAATAAGTTGCATATATTCCTGCGATATAAAACAAAGACAAGTGGCAGATAGCCTATTAATCAGATCCATGCATGTTTCTGCATTTATGTTTAGATTTCACTTTAAAGTAGATGATTCACCAGGAAAACCAGAATGAAAAAATGTTGTTAGTTCAACGTATACTAAATAAATCTATTTTAAATTCCAAATGTAATTATAGGATCCAGTTGAAACACTTAACATTATTTTAAAATCACATGCGCTGAAGAAATAACCTATCGTATTTGAATTTAAAATAAGATCTCTAAATTTTACCAAATGTTCCAAATATATATGTAGCTAGAATTAGTGTAATGATGATCAGATTATTTGTTATTCATTTTTTTAACATCAAAATGAATTTAAAAAAAAATTTTTTTAAAGATACTTAGATTATACAAATGTCACATAGGTATTCATTTTTAAATGTTACAAAACTTAAAAATATCTAGTAACTTTTTCACATCAGATTTTATTTCACTTATTGTCTCTACAAAATGAAATTTGTTTTTATTCAATGTGGATTTGAGTCACAATATAAATTAATTAATGCCACTTTGCAATAATTAGAGCTCAATTAATTAACCAAACAAATAGAAAACTTATTATTACTAAATGTAATGGAATATTTTCAAGCTGCTTTTTTATTTACCACTTTGTACCACCAATAAACATATTTTCACTTTCCAACCAAATTACTCTTTTTATGTTATTTACTCCAAATAGCCAGTCAAGTTCTTTTTGTTAAACCTGGTGGAGCAGAGTGTGCATGTAGGTAAATTTAGTTATAACAGATTTCACAAATTACCAAGATTCTAGTCAGTTATTAATATTTAGAAATTAGTATACTTACTAGCATTTAAAAATTTACGGACTTTCTTAGTAAAAAATTTAAAACTCTGTTCATTCAAAAACTTTGAAAATTTTAAGAAAGAAAATAAACCAACATTTGTTAACCTTTTTTGAACCACGGATGTCTTTGAAAACCTGATGAAAGCTACAGCTTCCCCCGACCCCAAGGAAAAAAAAAAAAACACATGAGTATATGCACATGAAATTTTGTTTACAATTTCACCGAGTTTATGGACTCTCTGAAGTCCCATATGGACCCACTAGAGGTCCATGAACTCTGGGTTTAAAACCTCTGCAATAAACCCACATTTTGGTTTGGCAAGATGGAAAACTTACCATTAGAGAGTATGACTGTTTAAGCTTTCACTCTTTGGGGGCATATATCTAAAAGGAATGATTTTTTTATATATATATATATCCTAAAAAACTTTGGCTAAGTTATCCCTCCTGTTTAGCCTTAAAATGAGGACCAATTTCCTTTGGGTCAAACCCAAAACTCTTAGTGTCTTGACTTTCTAAATGCTTGACAACTATAGACACTTTAATGAAATCCAAATGGGTGAAATTCAACACTTCATTCTGATGCTCTTTACAGATGTTCTTAATAAGGACACTAAAAAAAAAAAAAAAAGTCCTTAGAAGCCTAGCTTCACACATCAGCCAAGGGAAGAAAGAATTCACTGGAAAATGAAGATAGTAATTTTGGAGTGTTCCTGTATTAGTCAATATTGAGCACTTACAAGATAAACCTATAGACAGTTTTGTAGGGAAGTATGTGCTGCACTAGGATGAGGGCTGCTGATGACTCCAGGGTAGCAATAGTGTTAGACCGTGCTACTTATGATGTTGAATATTTAAATTCTGCTCAGAATAATTTTTCCCCATTAGGACTTTATTCCTACATGTGACAGGTTCTTTCTTTCTTTCTTTTTTTTTAATGAATACAGGAAGAAGAAGCTGAAACAATCACCTTCAGCTATCATGATATTGAGTATTATTTTAATAGAAATGAAGACAATTACTTTATTTTTTTTATTTTTTATTTTTATTTATTTATTTATTTTTTACCGGGAGGTCCCGGGGATCGAACCCGGGTCCCTCCACATGGGAGATGGACGCCCAACCAGTTGAGCCACATCCGACCCCCCAAGACAATTACTTTAATAGAAACATTATGAATGCTAGAAGTTTATAAGCAGAATGGATGTCATAACACTGTCTAGATACATGAGTTTACCATAATCATTCTGTTCTACTCTCTTTATTTGTTAATAGTGGATTAAAGCTCACCTGAAATCTGTCTTCAAAGTTCTGAATAGGACAGTTGCAGTCTAAGAAATTATTTCCCTGAACATTCTTTGGGACCATCTGGAGAGAAAGGTTTGCACACTCAGATGGACACAAAAGCTTACATTCATCATTTTTACCAGTGAATTTACAACTTTGAAGGTGAAAACATACTTAATTTGTCTGACAAGATGTTGTTGTTAAAGACCCTTTTATAATTTTCAAAGGAGTAATGCTGGCTTTACAGGAATGTGTAGAAGTGGGGCATATTATTCTGAAAGGGAAGATCAGAAAGAAACTCAACGTTTTGCATTAGATTAGTCAGAGTTCTGAATTCTGATCCAAGCCTTAGGCAGTTTACTTTACCTCGCTGCTACTCCCCCATTCATCTCTTTCTTCACCCATGAAATGAAGGTAATGCTGACTTATGAAATAGAGTTGTGTAAATTTAATGTCCTGTTCAAAATAAATTTAAAGCTAAGTTAAGTTTTAGCGTTTGATAAATTTGTATCTTATGCCTTATATTTTAATTTGGAGATGGCTAGAAAACAAGCAAAACACTGAAAGTGTGCTTGTGCCTAACACCATCAATCACCACAATAACATCAAGTTAAGTGAGTGAGGAGGGGAAAATAGAAGTATGTGGGAAGGCAGAGAACAGAGTTCTAGAACTGCCTTGAATCCTCGGGAAATCACTTCAATCCTTACCCTCAAATGAAATGAAATCTTCTGTGCAGTCCTTGTTAATAACTGGTTTTGTATGTTTACATGTATATTTATTCTTTATTTGGTCTCTTTCCAGTAGAATGTAAGCTCCAAAGGTATCTATACCTTGTCTCTCTGGGGCACCAGTGTGTCCCCAGGATCACAGAGTAACTGTTCAATAAATACTTAATCTTAGATGTTTCCTGAAGTTCCTTTAAGCTTCAAAATCTAATTCCTTTTTTTTTTTTTAAAAAAAAGGGTAATTATGAAAATTTCCAAGCATACAGAAAAGTACAGAGACTAATACATACATCACTCAGTTTTGTAAAAACTTAACAGTTTCTATATTTGCTTCAGATCTTTTTAAAAAATAACATATCATAAAAACAGGTGAAGAGTCCCCTCCCCTTATACCAGTTCCTAATTTCTTTCTTCTCCCCCCTTAAAGGTAATCACTAACCATGAATTGGATGTTTATTATTTCCAAGTACATTTTTATACTTTTATTATATATTTACATAAACCATATATCATGTCTTCAAACTTCACGTGAATGATATATACTTATCATTCTGCACTTGCTTTTTTTCACACATTCCATGCTTGCCATTAATCCATGAGACTAATGTAGTGCTAATCCAGTCATTTTAACTGCTATATGGTATTCCATTATGTGAATATGCCCAATTTATTTATCTATTTTCCTGTTAATGGACATTTACATTCTTCCCAGTTTTTCTCTATTACAACTATTTCAGAGGATATTCTTATTCATGTATCTTTCTGCAGATATGCTTGAGTTTATCTAGAGAGATATATATCTTCAACTTCACTAGTCTAGGCCACAATATCTGATTTATCTGCCTATCTATATTCTTACTGAGATGGCTGAATTCTCTCTCTCCTCCCTCTCTCTCCCCTCATGCTTGGCCTGGGCAGGAAATGAAGTTGTTAATCAAGTTGACAAGAGTATCATCTTTCTATTTCTAACCTTTTCAATCTCTAAATAGCAAAAAAGAAATAGGGCAGAGTCCTTTTAGAAGTTAGGAACATTAACATAAATAAGGAGCCTTCAGATGAATCTAGATCAGAACCACATAAAACATGGCCATGTCCTGTCATCACATTATGGTATTTACAACACAGCACTGTCAATATGTGATGTTGCAAAACACAGTGCCACATGGTAAATATTGCAGAGGCATGTGCGTAAGTCCCTCTGAGGGCTTATGACTCTTTATGACCTAGTTTGCAAATGAAATAATTTTCAGAACAGGGAATCACTGGCTTTTTAGACCACAGCAAAATAATGGAAATGTTAAATTCTGACCCATAACACCAAGTAGGCTATTTTAATGCTGTCCCTCAATAAGCAAAATGCCAGTTAATTTAACTTGGTTTTTCAAATGCTGGATCTTGTGCAATTCATTTATTCTCATATTTCAGTTGATCTATTTGGAAAGGTAAGCTATGTGAAAGTTTCTCAGTCTTTGCAATACAGCAGCTGTGGCATTTCAGCAGGTATGTCCTCATTCAATAAATATTAAAATATAATAAAGAATGGGAAGCCGATGTGGCTCAAGTGATTGGGCTCCCATCTACCATATAGGAGGTCCAGGATTCAATTCCCGGGGCTTCCTGGTGAAGGCAAGCTGGCCTGCATGGTGAGCTGGCCCATGTGAAGTGCTGGCCCACGTGGAATGCTGGCCTGTGCAGGAGTGCTGGCCCGCACAGAGTGCTGGCCTGCGTGGAGAGCTGGCACAGCAAGATGATGCAACAAAAAGAGATACAGAGGAGACGCAGCAGACCAGGGAGCTGAGGTGGTGCAAGAGATTAAGTGCCTCTCTCCCACTCCCGAAGGTCTCAGGATCAGTTCTCAGTGATGCCTAAAGAGAAGACAAGCAGACACAGAAGAACACACAGTGAATGGACAAGAAAGCAGAGAGTGAGTGCAAAAACAATGGTGGTGGGCGGGGAGAAATAGATAAATCTCTAGTGTGTGTGTGTGTGTGTATATATATATATATATAGTAAAGAAGATGAGGGCATTTGGATTATCTATTTAACATAGTTTCTTTTTCCTAGATTCATTTTCTTGTTTGGATAAAAGATATAGGGCAAGAACAGTGCAGTTTCACTGGGAAGTTTACCTTGGTAAAGAGACGGGAGCTATTACATTCTATCTTGTCAATGATCCATGGATAATGGGTCACCAGGGGATTTAAGAACTGTATCTTTCAGTTCTTGCCAGAGAGGTATATCAGTGTGCATTGATGTGAACCTTAATATGACACACCTTGAAGAATCTTCAAAACCCTTGGGGCACTCTCTTAGCCGCCTTCATGAAGATAGTTTGGAGACTAAATGTTGTCCGTTAAGGATAGTATATTGTAAATAATTTCAATAACAGAATAACTCTCCTATTTCTCCACATTAAATTCTAAAAAATAAGAATTAATCCTTATATTTTAGAAGTTTTTCCCCCATTACATTAGAAGCAGATCTTATATTCAATATAACTTTTAAATTGTTAAGTGGAAAATATAAAAGAAAGTTGCAAAACATTTTAATAGTATGATCTTATTTGTGAGTGTGTAAGTATACACTTAGATTTGCCTGTCCATAGCAAAATGTCTCAAAAGATATACCAAAAACCTTAATAATGTCTACATGTGGGGAGTAGGATTAAGAGGGTTCATTAGTGAAGGAGGAATAAGAGACTTTGAATTGTTTTTACAATGAGCAGGATTATCATCTGAAAAAGAATAAATAAATAAATAAATATACTTTTCAGTATAAAAACATTACTTTCAATCTACAGTCTTCTATAAGAGCCACTAAAATTGCAACATAGAACAACAGATGATATGACAGTTTCAAGTAGAGATCAATTAAAAAACCCACATTTATTTTTACAGGATTAATAATATTTTTATGAGAGAAAAGAGAAGTGATTTATTGATATTTTCTAGTTTTTATGAAGTCAACATTTTTTTTTTTAATGCTCTTAAGGCTTACCTCAATGAGAACCATAAATCTTAAATTGTAGAGATCTTATAAATTGTATAGTGCAAATTTTTATTTTACAGGTGAGGAAACTGAGTCTCAGAGAGATTAAATGTCTTGCTCTTAAACAGCGTGGAGCTTTTTTTTTTTTTTTTTTTTTTTAAAGATTTTATTTATTTATTCATTTATCCCCCCCTTGCTGCTTGTGCTCACTGGGTCAGCTAACCACACCGTGCGGGCGGGCTTGCCCTCACCAGGAGGCGCCGAACCCGGGGCCTCCCATATGGTAAACGGGAGCCCTACTGATTGAGCCACAGCCGCTTCTCAAGCGTGGAGCTTTAAAAACATTAAATCCGGGAAGCCCGCCCGCGCGGCGTGGTTGGCTGACCCAGCGAGCGCAGGTGGCAGGGGGGGGGATGAATGAATAAATAAATAATCTTAAAAAAAAAAAAAAAAAGAAAAAAACAAAACATTAAATCCATTTTCTGACTTCATGTCCGTGGCTTTTTCCATCACAAAAATGGCCTCCAGATCTGAAATTTTAGTGGGGTGATAATATAAATAATTTAAAAACAATTTAGTTTCTCTGTTCTTAAAACCAAAATATGCCCATACCTCAATATGCAAAACACCACTCATAGCAAATTAGTGTTCTTAATACAGAAACTGAGGTAACAAGGCCTTTGGTGACAATATTTCAATTAAAAATTGAAAATTAAATTATTTTTACTTCTCTGTAACTTTTCTCATCTCAATCATCACATTCCCTTTCTTCTTCTGCCTCTTTAAATTAGTTAATGTATTAAGAGAACAAAGAAGAACAAAAAAATACGGAAGAAGAAGACGACTATTAATATGAAAAGGAAAATGGAAATTTGAGACACTGACAATAGAAAAGTAGATGGGAGAGGCCAAATTATTCTTGACAAGGGGGCAAAGACCACTCAATTGGGAAAGAAGAATCTCTTCAACAAATGGTTCTTGGAAAACTGGATCTCCATTTGCAAAAGAATGAAGGAGGACCCTTACCTTACCCTTTATACAAAAATCAACTCAAAATGGATCAAAGACCTAGATATAAAAGCCATAACTATCAAACTCCTAGAAGAAAATGCAGGGAAGCATCTTCAGGACCTTGTGGTAGGCATTGGTTTCTTAGACTTTACACCCAAAGCACAAGAAACAAAAGAAAAAAAATAGATAAATGGGACCTCATCAAAGTAAAAACCTTTGCACCTCAAAGAATTTTATCATGAAAGTAAAAAGACAAACCATACAATGGGAGAAAATATTTGGAAACCACATATCTGATAAAGGTTTACTATCCAGAATATATAAAGATATCCTTTAACTTAACAAAAAGACAAACAATCCAATTTTAAAATGGGCAAAAAAAAAAAAAAAAAAAAGGGCAATAGTCCTGTACAGACATCTCTCCAAAAAAGATATACAAATGGCCAAAAAAAAGAAGCACTAGAATGACTGCTATTAAAAAAAAAAAAAAAAAAAAAAAAAACACCAGAAAATTACAAGTGTTAAAGAGGGTGCAGAGAAATAGGAACAGTCATTCATTGCTGGTAGCGAAGTAAAATGATTCAGCTGCTGTGGAAGAGAGTTTGGCAATTCCTTAAAAAGTTAAGTATAGAATTATCATATGGGGGAAGCGGCTGTGGCTCAATCCGTGGGGCTCCCGTTTACCATATGGGAGGCCCCGGGTTTGGTTCCTGGGGCCTCCTGGTGAGGGCGGGCCCGCCCGCACGGCGTGGTTGGCTGACCCAGCGAGCACAGGCAGCAAGGGGGGGATAAATGAATAAATAAATAAAATCTTTAAAAAAAAAAAAAGAATTATCATATGGCTTTGCAATCCCACTTCTAGGTGTATACCCAAAAGAATTGAAAGCAGGGACTCGAACAGATAGCTACACACCAATGTTCATTGAGGCATTATTCACAATCCCCAAAAGATGGAAGCAACCCAAGTGTCCATCAACCAATTAATGGGTAAATAAAATGTGGCAAATACATCCAATGGAATATTAGTCAGCTGTAAAAAGGAATGTAGTCCTGATACAGGCAACCACATGGATGAACCTTGAAGACATCATGTTGAGTGACAGGCCAGACACAAAAGGACAACTATTTTCTGATCTCACTGATATGAACTAATTAGAATAAGCAAACTCATAGAGTTGGAATCTAGTATGTATGCTACCAGCAGACAGGGTAGGGATAGGGAATAGAGAGTTAAGGTATAAAATATACGGAATTCCTATTTGGAATGATGGAAATATTTTGGTAATGGATGGTGGTAATGATAGCACAACATTGTGAATGTAATTAACAGCACTGAAATATATATCTGAATGTGGTTAAAACAGGAACTGTTAAATTGAAATATGATAATAGAACTGAAAGTTAAAAAAAAAAATCCATGAAACTGCACTACACAAACAATGAATCCTAAATTAAGCCATGGACTATAGATAATAGCACAATCATAAAATGTGCTTCCATCAGTTTTAAGAAATGTACCAAACCCATCCAAATTGTTAATAATAGGGTGGGTGGTATGTGGGAATCCTGCATTTTATGCATTTTTATTCTGTAAACCCACAACTTCTCTAAGAAAAAAGAAAAGAAGTAGATGGAAGAGACAATGGGAGAGCAGTAATAACCAAAGCAGAAGAAATTTGACAACCTCAAGGACACTGAGTAAGTAAGTAAAGAAAAGTAGGCTGAGATTTGTTTTATGTTTATTATGGTAGGCACATAGTAAATAGCTAAAGGATAAGATAAAGGGACTGATAGTGTCAAAGGCTAATGCAAAAGTTCTAAGTCTCTAATACACATAAGAACTACCTGAAATGTTTGTTTAAAATACAGACTCTTGAGCCATTATCACCAGAAATTCCAATTTACCCACTGAATTAGGGTCTTAAGTAATTCTAACATCACAAATTGAGAAAACTGGGCTAGAATTATTGAAGCCCTTACAAGGAAGAAAACAGAACCAGGATACAGAAACCTAGAGAAGAGAAAGGATAGGGAAAGGAGATCTTAATGGAAATCAAGTGAAGAAAGAAAGGAAAGTCAGAAAGTAAAAATGTAACTAAATTAGTGGAATGGTTTAAAAGCAGCATGAGGGTATATGTGTGGGGAGGATATGAAAAGAAATGGTCAGAGACAATCAAGGAAGATGAACAAACGAAAATATTGAGCAAATGAAGGCTTTCATCTTGGATTTTTAAAACATTTTATTACCTTTTTCTTTTATAAAACTAATACATGGTCATTGTAGAATAGCTGAAAAAGAAAAAAAAATGTACCCTTAGTTTGTCACTTATAAATAGCTGTTATTAACAATTTGGTATATTTTCTGCTAGTCTTTGTTTTTGTTTAGTTCTTTGAATGTTTTGTTTTATATAATTGGGATAATATTGTATATGCCATTTCATATCCTGATTTTATAACATAAGCAGCTACCAAGATTATTTATGGAAACTTCACTTTTAACATCTGAATAATATTCACAATGGCCAGTTCTCCTTTCTTCCTTGCTAACAGAACCACACTAAATATGGAAGAACAAAAAGGTGGGAAGAAGGGCCCTAGATGACCTTGTCACTCCAATTAATTAAATATCCCTGGACTCTGCCATGTGACTTCTTGTTACGTGAGAAAACAAATCCCCTATTATTTATACCCCTTTCGGCTGGGTTTTATGTTTCTTGTAGATATAATGACATAACTTACTTAAATATTTGTAGGCTATTTTTTTCACTATCAGTTTTTGCCTTGGATAGTTTCAAGGGAAAAGTGCATAATTTAGATAATATGGTAATTTGTGTCAAGGGGTAAAAACACAAAAAGCAATAAAGAAAGGAAACAGGAATGAACTTGATATATTTCTGATCATCAAAGCTGAATCATTTTAAATCTTCACTCCCTTTATTGCTCATTGCTGTCAGCAGAGGTGGTTATCAGTGGCAAGTTACATATCAGAAGAAAAATTGAGCAATACAGTCCAACATAACACACTAATAAATACAAAAGCCATTCTTGTTTGCATATGTTATACTGTTTTCTCAATTTTTTCTCTTTCCTTATATAATAATATTGAAATTACTTTGATGAGAAAGGCAACCCATTTTATATTAATATTTCATATTAATATTTACCATAGATTCTACACAGTGTTTAATCCAAAGGCATCTAATCTATCAAGTTTTGATATTCAAGAACTAAGGTTTTCCAAGTGCCTTTTAGGGCTGCCATCCAGAATCAAAATTATAGCTAGGTTACCTGACAGAACATTATTTATGTAAAAAGAGAGCCAATGTCTATGATAACATCTAACTATATACTATAGAAGAAACTCACAGTAACTGCCTCTGATTTCATCACTAGTGGAAGTTGGACCTATTTATAAGTTGGGATTTTAGATTTGTTGACTTTTTAAATATTAAATATTTAATTGTCCTATAGTCAAATTTTGGAAAGGTCGGCTCCAGGCTATGCCTGTGCAAAATTGCAATTTAAAAATTATTGTAATTTTAAAGCACTAGTATTACAATGACCTACTTTTCAAAATCAGCATCAGTAAGTGCACCTATCATGTATTCATAAATTTACAATAGCATTTGGTTACAATGTAATTCATTTTTAGAAATTATTTTTAAAATCCCTCACATAGCTTACAAAACAAGAATAATTCATAGTTCAAGAATAATACTTAACTGTTGTTCACGAAGTTCTTTAGTACTGTGGTCATGACTCGTGATATTTCCCACTCCTGGTCTCTAGCCAGGAGTATTGATTCATCAGTTGACTATGGTGGAGGGTGTAAGGAAAACACAGGCTAATCTAAAACTCAAATAATGACTCTTTTCTGAACCAAAAGAAAAAGAAAAAGCAGACCAATTTCCAAAGTGCAAGTTATCATTTTCTCTATAATGTCTTAAGGGTAAAATTCATATCATGCATACTTGGACATTCTAAATCAGAAGAACCAGAAACAAAACCAGAATATGGAGGGGAACACACTGTTCAAAAGTTCACCTGAGATCATGCAGAAGGTATGGAAAGAGTCAATTCTGACAGAGGCCAGATCTTTTCTGATCCTATGTAGAGGCCAGATTTAAGAATGCAGATAGAGGGGAACTGTTAAATTAGGCTCTATTGTAGATTTTTAAGTTATTTCACAGTCAAATTTCCAAAAAAGAGCCAGTTGATATAGAAAGACAGAAACTGCCCATGGAAATCAGTGGAACCTAGTACAGGGCTTAGCACATGGAAAGCACATAATAAGCACTTGTTAAACTAAGGAATAAATTATAAATAAATTAACCTTAAATTTTGAAATGGTATGTGTGTATGAGAGGGGGAACTATGCTCTCTCCTCTGTTCTTCCTGTTTCACTTTTGATTCCCATTTTTTCAACTAAAGAACAGCATTCTGGTTATACTTCTCTATATATCCCTGTGACAAGGACTTCAAGGATATGCCTGCAGTTTGATAGTGAGCAAGGGTCATTCTTTGATAATCAGCCCTGTGCAATGGAACTGTGATGCTTGTAGTCAGTCAGGGTGGGTGGGGTAGTGAGACTGACTACAAGGAAAAAGGCTAGCAAGATTAGGGGAGATCTAGGGACAGTCAATGTGTAACCCTGCCCTAAAGTATTCAAACCTTCTGTGCCAAGGTGGGCAGGATCTTGAGAGAGTAGGGGTAGGAAGGTCACCGAGTTAACTCTGTACAAACAAAAGAAAACAAACAACAGTTTCATTCCTCTAAATACCACACACCCATGCACCCCCACACTCCATTCCTGCCCCCTCTCCCCAGTGAAGTTTCTGGGCCCATCCCACGTGGAGGAATGCATTTGAGTAAGTATTAGACACACAGGTTGGTGAGTAGACACTTCGTTAGAGAGAACTGATATCGAGGGAGAAGTAGAAGTGACTTCCAGCCATCTATCCCGTGAACAGGATAAGCAGTGAGTCCGAACACTTTGAGACTTCCTGATAAATTGTAGTGTACAAGGCACAGGTAAGAAATGTTTTATCTAGTCCTCAATCCCTACCCTTCTGGAAGATTCTAACGTACAAACATAGGACAAGTTGCCTGGTCTCAGCCTGAAGGTGAAACACACTATTATCATATAAATATACAAATATATATATATGAAAATGTCTGTATTAACTCTGTTCAGTATTAAATGGTTTGTCAGAACTTACTGGACCACTGGGCCACAAGGATCCTCTGGTGTTCCTTCATTATGTTCATCATTTCCCTTCCAGTCTCTTCACAGTACCACTGTTTCTCTTTCCAAAGCCTTCCACCCAAATCCTACTCTAGACTTCAGGGTTGTCAATAAAAGGTTGAAATGCACCAGAATGTGATTACATATTTGCCATGAGCTCTATCCATGGAGTAACCTGCAATTCTGGCATTTTTCCCGAGACAAGAGGTCAATCAGTGATGGAAACCTCTCTAGTGACCTGACTCAGTTTGCTTTGCAAAGAAATTCTAACCTAGAAGAAAGGACGTCCACCCTTGGGAAGAAATATTTTGTGCAAACATAGCTAAGGAGTTTCTCCTGTTTTCCCCCATCTTCTTGTAGGTTGAATCTTTCTGCACTCTTCTATAGGAGGATTTTAGACTTCTCCCCTGAAGGCAGGATAAAGTCTCTGTCCGTAGTGATAAATCATAGTGTTCAAAGTCTAATGGTAAGAGAAGCTGCCCATCATAAACTTTGACAACAGGTCAAGGACTTTTAAATAATGAAGTAGAGAGAAGCTCCTTTCTCTTCTTTTTCCTTAAGCTTCTTTCCACTTTGTGCTTTCAAGTGGGGCAGACACTGACTTGCACATTATTAACAGTGATTAATCTATTGCTTTGATATGAAGGAATAATACACAAGGAAGTGGAATGAACAAAAGGGAATAAAATCTCAGAGGTATCATTTTTAATATCTTTGAAAAACAAAAAGGCAGCACAATTGTCCAAAATACCACAGTACAAAAGAGAAAGGCTGAAGTTTCAGCAAGAGAATTGCAAGAAGTCTTATTTTAAAAACATAGAGATAAAGAATACCCTTCAGTATCGAATTTTTAAAGAGGCAGACCACTTCAAGAACCCAGAGGAAAAAACAAGTTAAATAGCAAGACACTTTTTGCAGGAGGGTTAAAACAAACAAACAGACAAAGTTTTATTTTGAAATACAGTCTTTTAAAGATAAATTTGGCTTCCATTTTCCATATCTAGGTGCATCCAACAAAATACAAAACAATAACAACAAAACAAAGACCCACGACATTATGTACAGAGCTCTAAAATGAGCTGTGAATATCTACAAGAAACTAGCGTATGCTCTTTGTGAAGGGATGTAAGTGTGTGGCTTTCTACAGTTCTCAGTCCTCCAGAAGAGTTAACTCCTTGGAGCTGCAGGTGCGGCTGCAGCAAGGGAAGAAGAGCTGGGGTCAATGGGAGTATTTGGGGGTTGAACCCTTGGGTGGGAGGCATGGAGAGGTGTCTGGGGAGGGGAGCAGCGGCGGCACGGGACAGATCCTGGGCTTCTCTAGAAGTCCTGCCGTGGGGTGTGAGTCAGGCTGTGCCGCCGCAGATCACAGTTTCGCCTGAACACTTTGCCACACTGCTCGCAGCTGTAGGGCTTGATGTCTGTATGGGTGAGAAGGTGAGTTTTCAGATTACTTCTCTGATTAAAGGTTCTTCCACATGTGGGACATTTGTGTGGAGATTCCTGTTCAGATGTGAAGCAAGCAAAGGATTAATCCTTCACACCACCACTGCACCCTTCTCAATAGTTTCTGTCTTATCAGTATCACAAGCGTTAACATAACAGGCGCATGACAACAAAAGAGGGGACCTGCAGGAACAAATCTGTGCTCCTAATCCTCCAATCAGGAAAACACACGGTGGCGCAGGCACACAGAGGCCCAATTACACTGATAACTTGCGGAGGCAGATCCTCGGCCACCGTGGTGGGCTTTGTGATTTCCAGCTCTTTACATTTCATCACCATGTCATAAGCAGGAAAAGGGGGAAGGAAAAACTCTAATCCTCTCTTAAGGAACGACATTCTCCCGGGTAATAAGGCTCCTCTTTGCTGGAAAATTAAACTATTCCTCAATGTTCTGAAAGCTTCAAACTATGAGCCCTTTGGGAAAGAGAACGTATGGGATTTCACCAAGATTACATGACCAAAATTACCTTTATTTCCTCCTAAACACGAAATCTTTAAATGCAGGGCAGATGGGATGAAAAAAAATTGTAAAATTAGGATTTAGAATAAAGAGAGTGGCCTGTTCTTTAAAAAATATATTAAAATGTTTTGTTAAATTAAGATTCATTTTATGTATTTAAAAAAAATCAAGAGTGCTGCTTTCCCCCACCTCCAGAACTAGTCTAAACAGAACCTTTTAAGAGAAGACTGCATTGAAACTTTGTATAAAATGACAAGATGGAACCAGTCACTTTTTTAAAAACAAGAAATCTAACTTACCTGCATATGTAAAGTTTTGTGAACTGCTAGAGTTCTAGACTGACAAAATCCTTTCCCACACTCTTGACATTTGAAGGGTTTTTCTTTGGAATGGATGTACCTGAAAATCAAGTCAAGGATTCATTGAAATGGCTTTGACCTAAGTTTACCGCCAGGGTGAGGGTTTTCTTTAGACAATTGCCCAAAATGAAGTAGGAAAAAAATAAAAACAAAAACAAAAACTGAATTTCCAGTATTTATCTTCTTAGATTGAAATTTTTTCTATGTAATTCTGTTTATGGTTAGCCTAAACCAACAGACTTCAAAACATTCACCAGCAGCCGGCTTTATCTACACTTGATCGCCCTCTCTGGCGTGTTCTGGAGCTCCAAATCTTGCCGAATGAGCCCCTCTTGGCCTCCAAGGTTTTCTCTAGGATTTAAACTGGCCTAATCAGTATGTGAGGCAAAGCTGAGTTTAGGGGAACTGATCTGAGCGCATCTCATAATAGCCACGGAGGCTGAGTGAGGAAGCCTCATCTCGGGGAAGATCTCATCACTCCCACTTCTGGGTAGATTTTACCCGACGAAAACACTTGTTATAGTATCTTGCCGGTTGTTACTGCAGAGTGTAACGTTGAGGAGAGGAGGTGGGGAACTGTTTCTAAATTCAGTAGCCTCAATAGCCCGGCAAACAAAGCTTGAAAAAACAGAGCGCCGTGGCAGTGTCTGGGGTGCACCTCGGCGGGTGAAGTGGGAGAGGAGGGAGGAACCCAATGGAGGTGGTCAGAGCAGATCTCCAGAAATGGCCAAAAGGCAGTCAGGACCCGCACACACAATGGGGAGGACTCCGGGATCCCTCGGCTTTTTCGGTACCCTTCCCCACCCCCCAGGACGATTAGGAGGAAACTGGGAAACCAAACCCAGGACTAAGTCCAACCCACCCGATCTTTCCCTGTCCAAGGACGGGGAATGGCCCTGCCTGGCCTCAAACAAGAACGCAGCAAGGGCCTGGGAAAAAGGGTGATGTTGGGGATGAGCAGAAGAGGACTGGGGAAGGACTTTGGGAGATATATTCGAGTTCACAGGGACTTTTAATGATACTCTGAATATCTATCAAGAACTCAGTGTTCTAGGCAAATTCGCCTTTCCTCCCCAGCCAACCCCCTTTTCCACCTCACCTGTGATCCCGCAGGTGATCTTGCCTCCGGAAGGCCTTGTGGCAAATGTCACACGTGTAGGGCCTCTCATCTGTGTGGGTCCTTTCATGGATGAGCAAGTTGTAGGATTTAGTAAAGTGTCTGCCGCAAAACTTGCAGATAAACTCTTTTTTCGTTTTGGAGGGCAACCTTCCTCTGGAGGGCTTTCTGTCCGGAGTCAATTTACTGAGACCCGAGATGGGGCTGCCCAGCCCGGGGCTCAGCTTGGTCAGATCCCCCATCTTGGGGGGATCCTCCTGCGTGGCGGCTACTGCCAAGTTGGCAAAGTCAAAACGGGGCCGGTCCTTGTGCAGGGCTGGGAGGACATGAGCAATGGCCCCCTGCTTGGGGTGCAGGAGGTGGGTGGTAAAGGGCAGAGCCGGGAATGGAAAGCGTGCGTCCACGAGGCCCTGAGCCGCCGCCATCTCAGTGATGGTGGAGCGGGCGATCTCGTGCACATTGGGGTACCCCAGCGTCCAGTGATTCATGTGCATGGTCTGCACTGCGCTGAGACCATACAGGCCCTGCAGGTGGTCCACGGCGGCAGGAAAGGTGTTCACGGCCTGCAGAAAGGAGTAATTGGTGAGCTGCAGCGACGGGTGGAGTGGGATGGGTGCCGGCAGGGCCTTGCTCCCCATCTTCCGGGGTGCTGCGGGGCGGAGGGAGCCGCCCCTTTCTTCCAGGACTCGGAAGCAGGCGGGCGTGCGGCTGCGGCGAAAACTCAGATAACAGCACAAAGAGAAAGCCCTAGAAAATGACAAGGGGAGGGAGGGAGAGACGGTGAATATTGTCCCAGCCGGTTCGGTCAGCCTTTTGGCGCCTGCGCTGGTCATCAAACCTTTCTTCTAAGTCCCCCTCCACGCCCTACTCCATGGCCCCCAAAAGGAGACAGGAGTAAACCACGTAGCGCCTGTCCAGCAAGTCCTCACCAAGCTTGGCCCCGGGCCCGGTCGGCAAGCCGGCTGCTCCGGTGACCCTTCTGGGAGCCCGCAGAAAGGTCGGAGTCCGGACACGCAGGGAGCGGAATCCGGGCAGAGGAGAAAGAAAGGCGGGTAGGGGGACTCCGGCGGAGGCAACGCCCAGCCCAGCTCTCCCCATCCTGTCGGGTGAAGCTCAACCAACCGCGACCGCCCCGCGACGCCAACGCCAGCAGACCCCGGGCCGAGCCGCTGTTGTCAGGGCGCCTCCGAGCTCCCCGGGAATCGGCGGGTTGTGGGTCCGACCCCGGCTCGACGGCCCGGCCTGGCCCGGGTGCCGCCGCTCCTCGAGCTGCACCAGGCGCAGGCGAGTATGCCTTGCGGCCGCCTTTCCCGCGCTTACCCAGGCCATGCCGAGAGTGCGGGCGCGCAATCGCGCGCGCTTAGTCCCCTCTGGCCGGTCGGCCCAAGGAGGGGCCCGCTTCGCCCCGCGCTGACCTCGGAGGTTTTATTTTCCCTTCCTCCGTTGCAGCTCCATTTATCAGCGGTGACCGGCCGCAGGAAAGAAAAGTGACACCTTGGGGGTCGGGTTCGGCCTAGAATCGCCCCCTCCCCCTTCCGAAGGGCTGCCTCCTCCAGCACCACTCCAAGATCCCTTCCAGATGGTTCAAGCTCCCGGGGGTGGAGTGTGTGTGTGTGGGGGAACATCCCTGGGGCCGGACCCCCCTCTCCTAGACTGTGCGCCAAGCTCACGGGAGACCGGAGCGACTTCCCGGCCAGAGGAGCGGCCCCTGCACCCGGGAGGCCCTTAGAGAGGTAGGGTAGAGGAGAGAAGGCTCCCTGCGGAGGGAAAGGGAAACTCCAGCTGGCCGAGTGCGGTGCGGCCCTGCCGGCCGCGAGGAACCTTATTTATCGTCCTGGACGTGTGTGACGGCTGCGCAACTGCTACTAGGAAACACCGGTCGGGGTCTGAGGCCTGGGCCTAAGCAGGATACACACTTTGCTCTCTGCGCCCTCAGTGGCAACACAGGGGTCTGATTTCAGACCCAATTGCCCCAGGGTACCTCACAGGCCTTCCTCATCTGCACTTGCCCTCTCCTACTGCCATCGCCTTTTCAGTAGAGGGTCCAGTCAGTTCTGCGGACCTGGGCCTTTACTCTGAGAACGGTCCCCCGGCTGCGGGACCCACAGCGCAGAGCTCTCCCGGGAGAGGGGCAACCAACTCGCCTAGCTTTTGAACCCAGCAGGAAAGTGGGGGAGTCTGTCCATCCTTCCTTCCTCACCCACCCCTTTCTACGCCTGACTTTTCTTCTCTAGTGCAGTTGTGAAGTATTGTCCGTGGCTCTATCTGAGGGCAGAATTAGGGGACTATGCTAAAAACACCGCGCCAAACCGCATCTGACTGCCTCCGTGGGGTCCACACCATCCCTCTCCTGTCCTGCTTGGAACGGCTTGGAGACAGGGATTTATTGTCGAACCGCTTCTGCCTGGTGGTATGCGGCCTGGGAGTTCAGGCCGGGAGTAAATGAGAGGTGTGTGACAGTCAGGGGGTCTCGGTCAGACCATTCAACTGTAAGCCCCATTAGTTATAAACTTTCCCACCACTGAACACAGTTCATTTCTGTTCAAGCGGCAACCTTCAAGCTCTCTCCCAGAGAGGTGGGAAAAGGGATTCTAGCCACATCCCTCATAATCTGATTTCCCCTTTGATTAAAAATAATAAAATACACGTTTATTTCCTTCTCTCTGAGCAATAAGGATTTCCCACAGGTTTAAAAACAATACTTTCCCCCTAGTGCTGAAAAGCAGCGAGTTCTCCATAGAGAGGAAAATGAAATTATTATTTGGGTGTATTCCCGGACTAGATTTCTTAGAAATAAACACGGGAGGCAATGTACTACTCCCATCATCTTCCTCGAGGGGGGCCCATTTTCGATTGAGGGAATACCATCGCCTGGGATTTCCATTCCAAATGCAGGAAGTAAACTCTGCCATAAAGGTTACATGTTAATTCTGCCGGCCCAAGATTGAGCTCCATCAGAACACATAAATAAACGACTTTATTATAATTCATCCTCATGGTGGCACAAAAGTGCTGTTTCATAGTATGTGTCCATTTTAATTTGCAGTGCCGATACTTTTTTCACAGAGAAAGAAAAAACCACTGGTGCCTTCTGAAACCCTTTTACAAACAGAACAATCCCAAATATCCACCAAACACTTTAGCCATAAATAATTAAGGAATTTAGATTTCTACGCTGCTGCTAAGTTGCTGGAAATATATGTCAAAAGGTATTTTAAGTCAATGCACAGATCTAAAGTACTTTCGTTTTGACTAGAACTGAGCCATGCAGTTCCCACACTCCATTACAGGCAATAACAGCTATCATCATGTACTGTCATTTCTCCACCATACCGTTTCGGACCATTAGTTACTTTTAATTTTTCAAGGAAAGAAACTTAAACCAATGAAAAGACATAACTATTTCAATGGACCTGAGACTAGTTGTCTTTCATCAGTCTTTTTTTTTTTTTTTTAAGGAATTTCCAGACATGTACAGAAGTTTTGTAAAATTTAGTTCACTGGCTGTCAAGTGAGATGTGTACATACTAATTTCAGTTCAGTGAAGCTTTCAACACACTACAGAAAATAATGTATGTAGTAATTTGATAGGAAGACTTGCTCTTTGGCAATGGTGTTATTACAATGAATTATCTAAAAACAATATACAGTCAGGGGTCATTTGCTAAAATCCTGTGCATTAGTATCTCAGAGAAATGACTGATGGATCAATAGGCTCGCTGAATTTCAGCCCAAGCCACAACAGGGTTTTACGTAAATCCGAGAGCTATCGTCTAAATGGATCCAAGGAGGCCTTCTTTTTTATTTATTTATTTAAATAAATATGGCCAGAATGGATCAGGTGAATCGAGAAAAACAGCCGCGAAATTCCTGCCCCTTCGCAGCGCCTCTGACTTCCCAAGGAGTTAATTAAATTAAGATGCCTTCCGCATAATCTGGGTTCTGTTTCTCTGCTTCCCCTGCTTGAGTAATTTTCTTGTTCCAGCTCCCGACTGCAGTTCGTTTAGAGAGAAAGTAGCTGTCCGCGCCGTTTCGCTCCGGGAAACGCCAGCCCTCTTTTGTTCTCTGCTAACAGGTAGGCAGACAGATCCAGGGCTCCCTCCACAAACACTCTGCTCTCCCTTCTTCCTACAACCGCAACTCCTTTCTGTGTTGCTATTTCTCACGAATCCAAGGGTCTACTCCCGGGGGAGTTTGCCTTCTGCCCCCTTAGGCAAAACTGGAAGATGGAGAGGAAAGTCAAACGGCCAGCACAGGGTTGGAGAATTACCTAGGACTGAACTATTACTCCCTCTTCAAACACGCCTTCGGCGTCGCTGACTGGGCAGGCACCGAATGCCCCGACCGGTCCGCGCTGCGCTGCCGCGGCTGTCCCGGGACGGGTGGACCCGGGCTTTCTGGTGCAGGGGCTTTTAGAAACACCGTGGGATGGAGGGGTTTTATCTCGGCGTACGTCGGTCAGCTTTTATAAGAAGCCTTGCTGAATGCTTAGCTAAAATGTCCTGACACAAAACTAAGACACAGTATATAGAGGTGTGTGTGTGGTCGAGTGTTAGCTGGGAGTCGCGAGCGGGGATCCGAAGAAGTGAGAAACACAATGCCCCAGATTGCATCCATATGATTTCTTTCAACAATATCTGAACTTGAGGCACGCCGGACCGAAAATGTGAACGCCCTTGCACCCCCACACCTTTCTAACCACGGACAGTCCTTCCTTAGGGCCGCTGCAGCCCCTTCCCAGGGCGGACACTCACCTCCGGCAGAAGGGTCCGCCTGGGCAGCGCCGCTCAGACCCGGTCCAGGCAGCCAGGAGCGCGGCTTGGCAGGGTCATTGCGTCCACGCGAGGCAAACTTGTTTTTCCACGCGGAGTCCTGGGAGCTGCGGACATGATCTGGAGGTCGGCGAGCAGCGAAAGCTAGCGCGGGTCCTCGCCCTTGTCGGAGTCTGTGCATGCGGAAGTGTAAAGACCGGGGGTGCTTGCAGACCACGCTCAGCGCTCGCCGGGAACCCCGCGCCGTGGCGAGCCTCTCGACGCGGACTCGGGGTGAGGTCGGAGCCCGCAGCCTCGCAGGGCCATCACCCTTCAGCAGCGAGCGCGCCGAGCTCTGTCCCCGCCTGCGTCCCTCCCCAGGCTGCCCAGGGCCGGGAGTCGAGGGCTTTAGTAGCGGCCCCGCCTCCCCTCCGGGCGGGCCGCCTGCCGCCGCGCTGGGCCCACAGCGCCCTGGCTCCGCCCCCGCGCCCGGCGCGGGCTAATGGTCCGCTCTGTTTACTTGTGTTTAGATAGCAACTGAGTCTTAAAGGCACAGGTTTGCTCGAGGTTTCCCTGCTACTGAGACAGAGCCCAAGGTGACTCAAATCAAAACTCACACAAATACAACACCCACCCTCCTCCTTGTCGCTGTCACTTTGGAAACTCACTGTTATTATTTAGAAACTCAACAATTGGTCCTCTACCTGCCGAAGACCCTGTAGAACAACCCCAAAGGGCATTTTGTAGTTTTACTTGGCTAGCTAGCCAACTCAATTTCCACATCGTAATAAGTTTAACACAACCATCTTCTTCGTAGGGTAAAACCAGCCCGTTCTAGATTATATTCTCCAGCTTATAGCGCTTTTCCTCTATTTTTAAATAGCTTTGTACATACTTTTGGTCATTTATAACTATATGTGTTGTCTGCTTCTGCCTTCTGTTTTCAAAACGAAGTTTGTTTAAAGAGGCGACAATGGACTAATTTCGTAATTACTGCAAAGGCATATAGAATGTCCCAGGAGAAATTTCTTCCAGTATTTAAGCTTTAATCAGCCAATGTACATTTCATAAGCAGTTAACCAACTTGTTAAAGGGGTGGGCATCGGCGACCCATTGGCAAACAATAAAGAACCCATCTGGAATGGGTGAAAAGCAATCATTTTAAAAATTAAAGAAAATACTTTTCTAGCTTTTCAATTCTTCATTCCCAGCAAATTTATTGTTCAGTCACCAGGAAATTTAATCGAATTTGAGGTACAGTGACATTTTTTTAGGTTCTTCTAAAAGTCTGGTCTTGTGTGAGGGTCCAGACGCACTTAAGCCGCTCTGGAAGTCGGGTGACCGAGTGACAGAAAGGGAATGACAAACACCCATTTTGAGCAGACTCTTTTCAGAGGAGATCTGCGTGAGCGACACCGAGCAAAACGCTCTTCGCCCCAGACGAGTCGCCAGAGGGGCTTTGGCTTAGCCCACTGCAAGCCCGCGTTTGGAGGCGCAAAGATCCTCCAGTGCACAATTCAAAAGTGTTCGGCCAAAAGATAATTTTTAATAAACCACCCCAAAAGGACAATTAAGTAATCACAATCGTGTAGGGAAGCGGACAAATATAAGCAGAAGTCTAAAAACTGTCAAAAGGTTAACCAGAGATTGGAGAGCCAAGCAGAAGCGCTGAGACAATTATTTCACTAAAATAAACATCTTCTCTTTTATTTATAACAAGGTGGATAGAATTTTTCGTTCCTTTTGTAAAACATAAGTCAATGGTAGCAAATCTTTTTTCTTTCCAATTTAAGTCCGCAAAGATTAAAAAGTGAGCTTGGAACGAAAACCCGAGTGTGTAATATCAGCAGTATTGCTTCAATGTAAATTTAACAAACAGCATGGAAGTAGCAGAATGCCTACGAGTTCAGGGGCTTTTCAAAAACGTTTTCGCTAGTGGGTTCAATGGGGGTGCTTTCATTTTATCACTCAGTCCTGGGCCCCAGCTGCGGGATTGCCTGAGGTCCCTTCTCTGCAACCGCCTCGTTCCTTCCGCAGCTTTTCTCAATTTGGGAGAGTTGAAGGGAACTTTCTCTTCTTTCAGATTCCCCAGGACGCACACTCACGGGATGACCTAAAGAGTATTCCTTCGTTTTTCCTTTTCAGCAAAGAGGAGGCAAATTCTCCAACGGCCGGCTTCACACCTTTCCCGCCCTGTGGGTGTGTACGTGGTGTGCGGACCCTCCTGCTTTTCCCGCGGGGTGGGCAGAATTTCCAACCACCTAAGAGCTGCGCCCTCTTTCCGCAAACCTCCAGAGCCCGGGTTTTTCCATAAAGTGTTTACCTCGCCCCCCTCCCCCCGCCCCAGCTTTCGAAGTTCCAAAATGGAGTCTGGGCCACGGCGGCCCGAGCACTGCGGTGGTTTGGATGGTAGGGAAGGGTTGGCGAGCTCCGGGCTTTGGGGAGAAGCAGCGTGGGTTGGTAGCACGTCGGCAGCCGCCAGGCTGGGCCACCGCGGTGGGCAGGTGCGCGCCTCGGGCGCGTAGAAGCCGAAGTTCTGAGCGCGGTATGGCATTGCGCACTGAGCGTCTCCCGGCCACCCGGCGCGGGGTCTCGAGTTTCTCCGTGCTTAGCCCGGGCGAGCCTCTTGCAGGGGCAGCCAGCTAGGGCGCACACATTGCGGAAGCCCACCCACGAGCAGCCTCACCCGCCGGATTCCGGGACGACATCGCCTGACGCAGAGCGCAGGACACCAGGCCCACGGACAGGCAGTGGGGCCCCGGTGTGCGGAGAGGGAAGTACTGGAGCCCGGAGCAGCCCGGCTGCGCTCCGGAGAATGCGTCTCTGCGCGGTCGTCCGGCTCTCGCTACTCCCTCAGGGAGCTGCGCTGCGGGTTTACTCCGACATTTCCGCCGACCGGGTCATCTGTTGTCCTCGCAGCTCTGGGCTTTCGACACCAAGGACGCTTCCAGGGAAATGGCTAACAGATTGACGAGGGGCCCGCGAGCAGTTGCTTTCCGAACCCGAACCGCTGCATGTTTATGTTCCTGGAGGAAGGGAAGGCCGGGGAGAGGAAACGGGGAGGAGGTGGAAAAGGAGCGGGGCACACAGCGCAGGTCCCTTCCCCCCGGCCCACCCAGGCGGCTCTGCCAGCTAAGCTGCAAGCAGGTGTCAGATCCAGACTTTCCTGCAGTTGACTCCGAGCCTCTCCCGCTCTGACCCGGAGCTGCATACATCCTAAAAAATTTTACCCTTTAAAAAAAAATTCTGGATACACCATCTTTTCCCAGAAACCCTAGTTACAACCACCTCTAAGCACTTGCCTGCTTCTTCTCCAGGCTTCCCCTGCCTCTGCTTGGCGGGGACGTTTTGCATTTGAACTTCCCGCACTATTTGCCGCCTTCGCGGGAGCGCGGAGGAGTTGGGAGCCCAGCTCTGCTCTGCGCGTGAGCACGTCAGCCCCGGTGTGGACAAAGTGAGGGGGCTGGCGGGAACCCAGAGGAGGATCATTGCCACTTAGCTTAGTGCTGAGTCTGGAGACAGGGGCCAAAAAAACTAAGAATTTTATCTTTTTTAAAAAAGGAAGTCCAAGTTCGTGTTCTACACAGGGACGAGGTAGGAAAGCGAAGGCGCGGGTGAGAGCTCAGCAGCCAGCGGGAAAGAGCCGCAGCGCCCCCTGGAGGCGCGGACCGCTCACTACGTGGCGCGGGCGCCGGGGGCTGCCACTGCGCCCACCCGCTCCCGGGTGTGAGTTCGAGGCAGTCAGCGACCCTGCTGGCCGTTCGGCTCCCTTCACCTCGTCTGGGGCCCCTTTGCTGCGGAGAGAGGGTCGTGTGCGCGGTAGGCGTGCTGGCTAGAAGGCCTGGGCCTCTTGTCAGGGCCAATAAGCCGTTCTACGCATACCGCATGGGATTTTTGTGGGGGCCCCGCACAGTATCCCCACCCCCCGCCCGCCTCCCAACGATTCCCCTCCTGGCGGGCTTCTAAGGGGAAACCTCAGATCCACAACGCCGCTCCGGGCAGCCTTGATTTCCCCAGGACGAGGGGAAGACAATAGTTCTGACCCCAGCGCAGGGAGCGCGCGGGCGGTGCGGTGCTGGTCAGCGCAGATGATAGCTGATTGAAGGCCCAAGACATTTGCCGAGTCGGGAGAGGAAAGATGAGTTTTTTAAAGGACCGCATTCGGAAAGTCCATTTTACTCCCCGCGATTTACTCCTCAACCCACCCCAGCATCTGAACCCCTGTGGGGAATGGATCCAGAAACTTGGGAGCGGGAAGTGGCGCGTCCCTAGGCGCCTGCATCGCTTGGGATTGGCGTTACACAGCAAGCCCTAAGGACCGCCTCCCGCCCCCGGCGGGCCTTGCCTCCCAGACATCCCCCGGGTCGCGCCAACCGTGTAGGCCTTGTCTCTAGGTTTTTCTACCGGGGTAGGGAGAAGAGGACGAGAGCGTATTGGGCCCATGGGCGGTCTCCCAGTGCTTGCGCCCCTCGCTCAGCTTCTTTCCGCGGGAGGCGGTGGCGGGCGCTTTCCCGCCCCCAGCACTGCGGGATGCCGAGTCACTGCTCCCAGGGAGCAGTCCTGGGAGGTCGAAGGGGAAGTTATGGGCCCTAGCTGGGGGTGAGCAAGCCTGGGGTCAGAGCCCTCCGTGAGCCCGGGTCCAGTCCGGGTTTGAATTTTCCGGGTAAGGTTCGCTGCAGCCGCGAGGCCCAGAGCGGATCTGAGGCCGCCTGGGCTATCCCTCAGCCCCTAGCGAGTCGCGTTGGGCCGCGGCGGCCGAGGAAAATGAGAGCGCCCCAGCGCCCAGAGTCCCACGAGTTCTCTGTGCTCAGGAGGAGGCGGCGGCAGGCTGGCTCCGGCACGTGCTGGGCGTGGGGCAGGCTCGGCGACCCCGAGGCCCGCTGCATCCTTCGAGGGTGCAGCCACCCACGCGAGCTCCCAGGGCATGTGCGGATGAGCCGCGCTTTCGCGCAGGTTGCTTGGGGGGGGGGGGGGAGTGCCGGATCCAAGGACAGTTTCAAATTCATGGCATTTTTTGTAACGGAGTCCATCGCGAGGAGGCCAGGTTTAGTGACAGCCTCAGCGGAGAGCAAGACCCAAACGCCTGCCAGGAGGGAGCGCCCAGCGAAGGGTGTCCTTCCCTCGGCAGCCCCACTTGCCTTCCAAGCGCTCCGAAAAGATCCTCAGAAGAGGCTGCAAACCTTTTTTGTGTTTTTATTAGTTTTTCACTAAAAACAAAACAACCTAATTGCCAACTCTTAAAATTGGGAAAATTCAAACGAAAATCTTGATTCCCAGTGAGCTTCATTCCTACGCGGCAGTGAACTGGCTGGAGCTAGCTGAGCTAGCCCTGGTTTGTTTTAAAATGTCGAACCCTCGAATGCCTTGGAGTTTCCAACTCTAGCTGCAGGGGTCGTTTCTCTGGAACTTTGGGATCCGGCCAAAGATACCGTCTTAAGAGTAGCGGTTCTCAAAGTGTGGTTCATAAGCATCAGCAACGCCTGGAACACGTTAGAAATGCAAATTACCCGGCCCCATCTACTGAATCAGAAGTGGGGCCCAACAATCTGTGTTTGAACAAGCTCTCCAGGCGTTTCCGAGGCACGCTGAAGTTTGAGAACCACTGACCTAGATCTAATTGGTATTTGGGGGAAATCGCTGGTGCGCAAGCACGTTTGTATATGCCTGTATTTCTCTTTCGGGCTTTCTCTCCCCTTCCCTTCGTCTTTGTTTTCTCCTCCCATCTCCCTCCATTTCTTCCTTCCGCGTAGAGAATGCACGCGTAAACATCTGGTCTAGAGCAGCTTAGTCATTCTTTCACTCATTTATTCATTCTCTTGCTCACTCATTCATTTAACTTTACGCGAAACGAGCTGAAGATACTCAGTTGAATGCGGCACGACCCCTCCCAGCACGGAGTTGAGTCTGGATGAGCGAGGACGAGCGTGGGAGAGAAAGCAATACGAGTGCCTCCCCCTTTCAGGACCAGTTTTTTTTTTGTTGTTGTTGATTATTATAATCTAATAGTAGGTTTGATTTGATTTCAGGAAATGGTCCTTTAGGGATCGAGAAGTTTCGCACCTCATTTAAGTTTCTGATCTTTTGGGATCGTCACCTCCCGTCCCCTCCAGGTTGACGTTCTTCTCTATTTCCATCACGTCCTAGGGATACTGAGTGTTTGCTGCACACACTTCCACACACACACCTGACTCTCCCTGCCTACACCCTGCCTGCCCTCTCTCCATTCGGTCGGAGTGCGTGGCGCGTGGGTGAGGAAGTGTCACAATCGGCGGGAACATGTGTAGAGCAGGGCTTAGCGCGGCTTCTTACCTGACCCAGAGCCTGTTTCCCTGGAGCTGCCAGCGCAGGAGGCGCGCAGAACAGCTGAAACCCACGCTCACGTTCAGCTCACGGACTCTATGCGCGCTGTCCCCCACCGCTGGGATCCTGTGTTCTGTGACACCGAACTGCCCAGCTCACTGAGGCCAGGTGTACCCGGGCGTTGATGCCGTGATCCTCGACTCCACAGATTTGTCACGTTAAGAAGATTTGGTCTTATCCCCTTAACCTTTCGTTTGGGTGCCCAAGAATAGACTCCCTACCCCCCACCCCCGAACTAAAATCCGAGTGAAACTCGCACTTTCTGGTCTTCTTATGCCTAATCAATCTCTTTAAACTTTCACTCTGCACTTTGGCTCTAAGATCTTGAGTCGAATTTCTGTCCTCAGTCAAATAGGCGCCTCCAATTGGACCATGTGCTTCCCTCAGATTTTTCTGGTTGTGGGCAATAAGAGCAAGTAGAAGGGGCTTTGCCTTGTACCCAGTGGCGAGTCCCTCAAAAATCGGGTCTAACTAAAAGTCTCTTGTCATCTATTTTCATATTCAGAAAAAAAGGTTTCCTTTTAGTGCAGGGAAACCACTGAAAATGTACACAAAAATGAATTTTCATATTGACTGTAGTCATAAATTTTATGAAAGTGCTCAGCTCCATTTTGACAGAGTTGCTATTTTAAGTTGACCTTTTCTTATGGGGATTATCAAAATGTAAAATGTATAATGGTCAGGAACATGATAATCTCTTTACAACCAGTGATCATATTTCTTAACAGGATTTTGCTTCCCAGGGCAGATGGTTTGACATAGTAACATTCAAAGCAGCAAGCCCTTAGTTAGGAAATGCCAAGATACAAGTTTTAACAAAGGAAAATGTATATCCCTGTAGCTGTTTGCCTGTGAATATTCCCCAGAGGATTAATACACTATTCTTGAACCCAATCCAAGTCAGCCAACTCTCTAAAAACAGCGCCAATTCATAAGGCTCATGCAATCCCTTGTCAGCAAATATTTTTTTTTTTTACCGGGAGGTCCCGGGGATCGAACCCGGGTCCCTCCATATGGGAGACGGATGCTCAACCAGTTGAGCCACATCCGACCCCAGCAAATATTTTTGAGTGTCTACTATGTACCAGGTACTAAGCAATTAAATTATTGTTTGAGATCCTGAAGTTTGTTCTGACTTTGGGTGGGGGTGATGGCAAAGAACGTGGAATTTTAAGGTTGGCTTCCCAGGTTTTGTTAAATTGTTAAAGTATTTGTACTTAATAGCAATCTTTAAAACATTTTTTTGAACTCTCTCTTACATTTTCAGTCATTTTTTACAAGTTGAGGAGAAAAAGTCAGTGTATTAGCCAGCTCATTTATTGGAAAGCGAATGCCAGCTCAGGCTTAACTTTTGGTTTTCCAACTGGAAGACCTTAATATCATGACAACATTTTTTATAATAATGTTATTTCCATCAAGCCAGGTTGATAATTTAGTGGTAGATTCCTGGTGATTGGTGACCATAGCTCACTCAAGTGTGTTCTCACCTCCTAACTCTGTAAGAAACCACAGAAGGGAAAAAAAAAGAAAATCTCTTCTTTCTCTGTCCCCCTTGCTGGAGGGGTGGGAGATAAAGTAAGTAGCATCTGTCCCCAACCTCATTGTTTCTTGGGAGAATTTGGAATAAGATCAAGCTCAGACCCCAGCTTCAAAGAATCCAGGTCTTATAAGACATGAAGAGCTCTATTATCCTTCCTTGCCTTCAAGCTTCAAACACAATTACAATAGATCTGGAGCCACACTGCACTGAGTGGCTGAGAGACCCCATTCCACTCCTACCCTATGCTCTGTTATAATGCTTGGTTTCACTGCATGTCTCAGCCACACACTCCATTTCCTCATGTCTTCTCTTCCTACACCCTTCTCTGCCCATGCCTGGCAAGTGGGCCTGCCTCCAGGAATCCGATTGGGTGGGTGCTATGATGTCAAGATACCCAGCAGCAGCATTTCTAACATGTGCAAGAGCACGGTTGCCCTTTCTTTTCTCTGGAAAAGTACACAAAGTGCAAGTTGTCTCCCAGGCCATGAGGCACACATCCAAATGCCCTACGTGGTGGGTCCGCCCAGACCCGGGAGAGCATGGTGGAGAACACGAGTGTGTCATAAGGGTGTGTTCACAAGTCCTGCTCCCCTCTGTCTCATCTTTGACCACATTCTCTTGACAGACCATATGGTCTGGGAGTGACCTGGAATATGTAAAAATCATTGGCCTGTACCTTGCAGAACAAGGGAGCAATGGCAGAGTGGGATTTTGGGTTTGTTAATTCATTCAACATATATTTATTGAGGGTGTTCAGTATGGTAGCCCCTGTGGTGGGTGTTGGGGATACAACAGTGAATAAGGAGCTATGCAGTCATGGAAAAATAGACAGGTAAATAAGCAATTGTGATTCAGTAAGAATCAGAAAAATCTGGAGCCAAGGTCCCCAATTAATAGCCCTATTCTCTTGGGCAAGCTGTGCCACCTGTGAGACCCTCAGTTTTTGAATTGGCAAATGAAGGCTTAATTGAATGATGCATACTGATACTATTAATAGTTATGATTGATTTTCTCTCACCCATAAACATGAAGTGACCTTGTCAGCACATAATTATTCATTTCATTCCTACAAGGACTTGGAGTGGAGACTGAAGGGAAGAAATGTGACATGGTGCCAGGCATCTAGTTATCAAAGGTCTACCAATTAAGTCACTGCAACAAGTGTTTTTAAAGAAAAAGTCAGTCATCTGCTTTAAGACTTGCATCAGCAGAAATTGTCTCTATTTTCATTGTTTACTGAAAAGTAAGAATACTATGTATTATATTCCATTATACTCATGGGTTTTTTTATTGCAATTAGAGAATACATAGAGTAGACCTATGATGAATATGTAGGCTTCAAAGTTTTAATTTTGAGTGGCATTCTCCTAAGAAACAATGATGCAATTAATTCTGGAATGTCATTGATATATGAGGCCTTAAGGGGAAGGATGCTGTATTAGTTAGAATACAAGTGAGCCCTGAGTATCAGAAAATCCAGAATAACATGGGTTTAAACAAAGAGAAGTTGATTTCTCTCTCACATAAACAGGCAAGCTAGAGTCAATATGGCGGCTGACTTCTTGATTATCAGGTCCTGGTGCTCCTATCTTGTTGCTGCACCTCAAGACATGTCTCACTTTATGGTCCAGCCAGCCAGAAGGAGGAAGGCATGAAGAAAGCCGTGCCCCTTCTCTTTAAAGAGACCCCTTGGAAACCATACATAGCCATGCCTAGCTACACCGAGACTGGAAAATGTAATCTTTTCTCTGGGAGGCCATGTGCTCAGCTAAAACTCAGGATTCTACAACTACAGAAGAGGAGAATGGAATTTGGGGAACAACTAGCAGTCTCTCCCACAGGATGTCTAGGCCTGCTGCTCAGTTCTTTATATTTGCTATTTCATAGATATTAGCACCATAATCAGAGAAAGCCACAGGAGCTAAGAGAAAGCCACCTAAGCCAGAAGCCAAAAGCAAGGAAACCAGGAAGAGAAGGGAGACACCAGCAGACGCCACCATGTGCTTTGCCCTAACTGGCAGCCGGTCTCCTGAGCAGAAAGCACCTGATCAGGCCTTGATTTGGATATTTTTCTCAGCCTCAAAATTGTAAGCTTGTTAGCTAATAAATACCCATTGTTAAGCCAACCCATTTGTGGTGTATTGCTTTTGGCAGCCTTAGCAAACCAAAACACATGGTCTTTCCCCTTTGCTGCTTTTTTAAGTGTTTTAAGCATTATATGAGGTGGCAGGATTAGGGTTCTGCCTTGGAACCCCTGAGCATATTGCCATCATTTGCCTCTTTCTTTTTCACTCTTCCTTGTGGCTCCTGGTATGTGACTTTCTGCTTAGAGTGGGGAGGTGTGTCATGCTGGGAGAGAAGAGGTGTCAGGAACCTGGCTGGGGAAGCTGTGGATTGTGGGAAATGCCACTCATACCATGTAGCAGCACTCTGTTTGTGGGACACATCCTGGGGTGTCAGGTGGGCCGAGCGAGTGGTCTTCTACAGAAGCATTCAGCTTCCCTTGGAAGATGGGATGAGAAATGAGGCAGTACACACTAGTGGAAAAGTCCCTGTATTGAAAAAGACCCTGTAGAGGAAAGGCTTGGTGGACAACTGTGAAAGAACTGCCTTCTTAGAGCCTCTACAGCCAGAGGATGCAGAAGAAATGTGCAGCTCTGGTTACCCTGAGGGCATGGTCAAAACTGCAAGAAGACCCCCCACACAGCGGGGCCTCAGCTGGAGCCCAAGGACAACCTCCAAAGATAAGTGTGGAGAGACTGAATTACCATTTCAAGTTGTCCTGACCTGACCTCTCTGCCTGGTGGTTTAACTTTGCTTCTGAGTTTCATCCTGTGTTAAATTCTCCCCTCCAAGACCAGGAGTATTTTTAGCAACATAACCTTCCAGGTGTAGAGGGAGAGAATAGGGTGGGAGCAGAAGGGCCTGTGGCTCCCCAATCTCACCTGGGGTCACTCTTCAAGCTCAGCAAGGAGGTTACATGCAGGGCGTTATTGCCAATGTGCAAGGATAAGGATTCCTTCCCTGCAGAAACATCTGGAGCGACACTGAGGACATTCTTATACACATTTACACGAGTCCCAGGGGAATGCCATGCCTGAGATAGTTCCTATTACACATTTATTTCCTTAAAGGAGGTATTTTATAGTCTATCCTGTAATTTGATTCCTTTGGCTCCCCACCCTGCTGTAAAGGAAAAGAACATATAGTCCAAACAATTTTTAAAACGAAGTTATTTTCCTCCAAATAGTAAATGTGCACTATTTGTGCAGCTCTTACACACATCTGTAAGCTATGACTTGTTTACACCAGCCCTTACAATATTTTAAAAATAAAGTATAATGTTTTTCAGTCTGTATATAATAGCATTTTCTTGTATCAACCCCCCACATAAAAATGTATTTTCCCCTTTTAGGGTGTAATTACATGTCTAAATAGTAATGTATACAATCGATGGATAGGAAGGACATGGGTGTTTTACAGCTAACATACCAAAGGGATGTAAAATACTCAGGCTGATTCTTTAAAATACAGTAACTAATAACCTACAGAGTTAGAAAAGGCCACCTAAGTTGGTCTGACCTTATTCTATGTGCTGGGGGTTAGAGGAATGAGAAAATATATTAGAGATGATATAACTCAATCCTCTTATCTATGTGGCTCAGGGAGGAACGTAATTTTCTCAAGCTAGTTGACTTTTCCACAGCTAGTTTGCACAGAGCTGGAACTTCTGATTTCAGGTGAGGGCACTTTCTGCTTTGCCTCACAGCCTCACTTAGATTCAAGCTGGAATTTGGCTCCAGGAAAATAGGTCGACTTGATCCCAACAGCCTGCTGTACCACACTGAGAGCTTCCTAGCTCCTGAAATCTAGCCTCAGCTGTCTTCTAGTACTTTGCTTTTCAAAATGAGGTTGGAGGACCAGCAGCATTGGTCTCAACAGGTGGCTGGTTAGAAATGCAGAATCTCAGGCTCCATTCTAGACCTACTGAATAAGAATCTAAATTTTAACAAGATCCCAGGTAATTTGCACGTAGATTCAATTTGGGAAGAACTGCTCCGGGCCATTGTGCCTCTACTGCCAGATTGTTTCCTCATCATTTTGCTTTGTTGCCTTAAGAACTTATAATGGCTTCCAATGCTTACCTGTTCCTATAGGAATGTTCTGAAAGTCCAGTTCCAATCTATCCACTAATCCTGGGTAGTAGAGAACTAGACTTTCTCTGTATGTGGATCAAGTTATCTGGCTATTTAAAGACCTCCCTGGTAACTAATCTTCATGGGTCCTTAAATTGGCTGTTTTAGAACTATTGACCCAAAATGTTGCTTTGGAATAACTAAGAATAGGCAAACCTCGGCAACCAGGACCACTTTCTGCTGCCTTGTTTTTCTCAGGTATTAAATCACTAAAGTTATTTTTATACTGACTATATTTTCTCTTTTATTTCTTCTCCTTTCATTGGCTTCTCACTAACCCTAATTTGAGAAGATAACTTCTGCATGATTTTCAAATTTCCTCTTCCACTCCTACCTCTTAATCATTATTTCCAAAAGGAACTAACTATTCTAGAGAGCCATTAAGATCAGTGGGAGATTGGGCATGAGGTTGATTTGGCTGCAATATCTGTCATTCTACTGATTACCCTGTGGCAGTGTGAAATTCTTTTATGAATCCTGAAAAGAGAACTAATACATTCCTGTGAGTGTGAAACAATTTTGACTAGATTACATCAGTGAGGTGTGACTCAAGTTGAGTCTCCACCCCCTTCTTTGTTCTCATGTAAACCCAGAGACACAGAGACACAGACACAGGAAAAGGAAGCACTGTCATATTTGATCTGGCCATGTGAGAGAGGACTAGAGGATCAAGTAGCATGAAGTCCCCAAGAGGCTGGGCCCACAGAGCAGCTCAAGAAGGAACAAGACCTATGCCTGACAACTGACAGCTGAGCTCTGGCAACTGGGCCTTGAGAAACGGTAGATTCTGGATGGGAAGGCAGACAGACACCTCCATAGAGATCAGCAGCCATTTTTACCATGGGGCCGATGACTGGTGAGAAACCATCTCTGATGGTGCCTCGGTTTGGACTTTTCACAGCCTTGGAACTGCAAGCTTTAACCCCACATAAATCCGTTTTATAAATACCAACCCTTTTCTGGTACTTTGCATTGGCAGCCCTTTGGCAGACTAAAACACATCAGGATTGATTTGGCTAAATTGTTTCGCCAAGTGCAAATCTCCACCTACTAAATCATTCCATTAAAGTCCCTCCTCAAGTTTTGAAACTTTGTTAAAAGGCAACAACCTACCCAGAGAGAGCACCTTTCATTAGTCAAGGCTAAATCAATTAATGAGCTCTATTTTTTTTTTTAAGTAAAAGAAAGCGGACTTAGCCATTGTTCTCAGCTCTTAACTTGAGCCAACAGATTCCAGGACAGGAGATTTTATACCAGTAAGTAATCTAGTTCAGCATTATAGTGTTTGTTCTAACTGACTCCTTAATTACAAGGCAATGATTTAGGGTGGGGCCAGTCAACAAAGTTTTTTGTATATAGAAAAGTCTGTTCCCAAATGCTGATGTCTCTCCTGGATGTTCACTGTTAACCTCATTACAACAGTGATGCTATCTCTTGAGTATCTGGGTTTACCACTGACCACAGTAGAGGTTTGGATGTTATTTGTTCAAATGATTTTCTTCTCCTCCTTTTTTTTTTTTTTTTAAGTTAAATATGTGCAGAATAGATCCAGGGAGAGCAAATGTGGCTTAAGCAGTTGCCCACCCACCTCCCACGTGGGAAGTCCTGGTTTGGTTCCCGGTGCCTCCTAAAGAAGGTGAGCTGACCCAGTGAGCAGAGACAATGAGCAGAGAGAGGAGGGAGCCATCTCAGGGGAAAAAAAAAGAATAGATTCAGCTGGGGCAGGGTGGGCATGGGATAGGGGTAGTTACTCCACTGAGTACTACTTCCATAAAGCAGACTCTATGAGCTGTATGCTTGCATTTTTGTTTTATGACTTATTGTTCTCTATCCTACAATTGTTCTATCAATTTGATAGTGTATAGTTTCACCAAACATTTGTCCCAAATTCTGCCAGATTGAGGGGAAGTTTCCAGACAAAACCCTGCCCAGGAGCTTTCCCACATGAGCAGAACTTTACCGACCCATCCCTGGGTCCCTGCACCATCTCCTCAGGGGCCTTCAGGGGCTGAACTGGGTCATGTAAACCCTAGCTCAGCTCATTTCAATGATCCCTCAACATTCGGTGGCAAGGCATATCCACCGGAAATTCTCTGACCAGCATCTAGGCAGAAGCGTGGATCGGACAAGCGATGAGTTAGGACCCACATATTAGTGTTGAGATATAAAGTACAGAAGCCTGCGGGGGTCAACTCCATCCTTCTTACTCAAAGCGTTTTCCTTCAGGCGTTCCACAGGCCCATTCACCCGAGCATGACATTCACATTTCACTCTAGTAGTCTGCTCTTGTAATTCTTTGGGAATTTTCATGAGTTTAGAGGTCACTGTCTCTGAAAATTAAGCTTTAAAGTTAATTCCCAAGATAAATAGAGCAAATTGACACCACTTTGGTTGTGATTTTTCTTGCTTCAAACTCTAGAAGACAACAGTGAACCAGCTGCCAGACTTGGTTCCTGGAAACTGAAGAAACATAGGCATTTTGTTTTCTACCTTTCTAAATGAGGCAATTTGGGGACCATCAGAAACAACAAGATCCATGTAAACGTCTTAATTCTGCAATTTTGCTTCCATTTCTGAGAGGACAGAGAATCATTGTTTCCATTTTTTTTTTCAAGCTACATAAGTAGTGGTTTCTTTTTAAACTGGAATGATAGAGGGTTGTAATCTTTTTAATTCAGACCTTGCAGCAGAAAAGCTGGGCTTCCTCATGAGCTGTATTATTTAGTAACACACTCTGCATGGAACAGGGAAAGTAAATAACTGAACACATACTTTATAATTACATGCGTGGGGGGGGGATTCTAAACTGCAGCTCTGGGAGTGGAGTTTGGGGCCTGGGGCAGCAGCTGCAGTTTCTGGCTTCTCCCTCACAAACAGAGCCTGGGAGAGAAGAGGAACCTAGAGGTCCCAACAGAAACCCCAGTAGTGAGGGGGGTTGAGGTGCACTGAGCAGAAAATGAAGGATCTGTCATTCTGGGCCTCAGCTAGTAGGAACCCGATTAGGATTTATAGAATAAATTGTGAGCCCAGGCAGAAACCCTAGAGATCTACTTCATGGTTTCCTAGACGGTGCTCAGGACATCTCAAGATTTTAATAACTTTGCTGAAGAAAAAGAGATTTGAAGGTCAAATAAGTTTGAGAAAGGTTGCATGCCATATCCCCTACTGGAGAATCAGTATGCACATAAGCAAGACCAAACCTCTGAAAAGTCCTATAATAAAGAAATCTGTTTAATACAGTCTTCCCCACACCTGTTTGATTTTAAGAGTTCCTTCCAGCCACAAAGTTCTACGGGATTTTGCTGCCCAAACACTTCCTGCTTTTCAAGCTAGTTCATCTGGTTACAGAGGAAATTGTGATAATTTATTTAGATATAAAAAACTGGATTATAAGACATGCAAAAATGTAGGGACTTATTTCACCCCAAGAATGAAAACAAGACAAGGATAACTGCTGTCACTACTGTCATTCAACATTGTACTGGAAGTTCTAGCCAGAGCAATCAGGCAAGAGAAAGAAATAAAAGGCATCCAAATTGGGAAAGAAGAAGTAAATTTATCCCTATTTGCAGATGATGTGACCCAAATATATAGAAAATCCCACAAAATCCACACACAAAAAAAACGATTAGAGCTAATAAAGAAATTCAGCAAAGTTGCAGTGTACAAGATAAACATACAGAAGTCAGTTTGGTTTCTATACACAAGTAATGAACAATCTGAAAAGAAAATCAAGAAAACAATTTTATTTACAATAGCATATAAAAGAATAAAACATCTAGGAATAAATTTAAGCAAGGAGGTGAAAGACTTGTACACTGAAAACTATATAAAACATTGCTGAAAGAAATTAAAGAAGACCTAAATAAATGGAAAGACAGTGTATGTTCATAGATTTAAAGACTTAAAATTGTGAATATGTCAATGTTGCTTGAAGTGATCTATAAATTCAATGCAATCCTATCAAAATTCAAACATCTTTTTTTTTTTTTTTGCAGAAATTGAAAAGCCAATCCTCAAATTCATATGAAATTGCAAAGGGCTCTGAATAGCCAAACAATCTTGAAGAAAAAGAGCAAAGTTGGAAAAATCACACTTCCTGATTTCAAAACTTACTACAAAGCTACCGTAATTCAAACAGAGTGTTACTGGCACAGGGATAGACATATAGACCAATGGAATTGACCTGAGAGTCCAGAGTTAAATCCACACATCTATGGCCAGTTGATTTTTGACAAGGGGGTAAATAATTGTCTCTTCAACAAATGTTGAGATAGCTGGAAATCTACATGCAAAAGAATGAATGTAGGGGGGCGGATGTGGCTCAAATGGTTTGCCATATGGAGGGACCTGGGTTCGATCCCCAGGACCTCCCGGTAAAATAAAAAATATACATATAGAAGCTGCATGGGCTGCCGGGCTTTGTGTGCTGGTGAGCCGCCAGGCCCCGGGAGCCATGCAGCAAGATGATGACGTAACAGGAGAGAGATGCTGGGGAGAGACAAGACGAGATGCTCCAAAAGCTCTGAAAACCAGGAACCGAGGTGGCGCAGATGGCAGAACACCTCTCTCCTACATCGGAGGTCTCCAGGATGGAATCCTGGTGAAGACTGGAGGAGGAGGATGAAAAGAGATGGCAGGAAACAGACACAGAGAATTGCCCAGCAAATGGACACAAAACAACAAATGGGGAAGGGAGGGTTTAAAATGGATAAAGTAAATAAATAAATCTTAAAAAAAAAAAAAAAAAAAAAAAAAGAATGAATGTAGATCCTACCTCTCCCCTTATACACAAATCAATTCAAAATGGATTAGCAAACTAAATATAAGAGCTAATATAAGAGCTAATACTATAAAACTCTTACAAGAAAACATAGAGAAATATTTCAGGACCTTGTAGTAGGCAATGGAATTTTAGATTTTACTCGAAAAGCACAATCAAAAGAAAAAATGGATTAAATGGACTTCATCAAAATTAAAAATTTCTGTGCATCAAAGGACATTGTCAAGAAAGGGAAACGGCAACCTACAGAATGGAAGAACATATGTGGAAACCATATATCTGACAAAGATTTAATATCCAGAATACATAAAGAACTCTCACAACTCAATAACAAAAGAACCAAGGATTTGAATAGACATTTCTCCAAAGAAGATGTTGAATGGCCAATAAGTATATGTAAAGATGCTCAACATCATTAGCTAATAGAGAAATGCAAACTAAACCTGTGATGAGATACTACTCATACCCACGAGGTTGGCTATTGTTTTAAAAAATTGAAAAAAACAAGGCCATTTAGGCTCAATTCTTGTCCTTTTCCAGGGGCAGCCTTAGTTCTCATGGCCCCAAAATATACACACTCATATTTCCCTTCCTTTTCCAGAACCCACTGGACCCTCCACCCCCCACCCCCACCCCCAAAGCACCCAGTGCATCCTTTTTTCACAAGTGGACAAACTAGAATGACTCTGAAATCTCTTAGGAATGAAGTTGAAGTTCTTTCTCTGTGCAGCTTTCCCCATGGAACAGGAGCAAAGCTGCTTCATTGCCTTGGGGCTGGGAAACCATTTTCCCAGGCTGTTTCTTCTCTCCTCCCCACCACCCCATTTCTCCCCTAGGAACAGGATTGGCCTTAGCTTCTGGGCCTGTCTGCTGCCTTCCCTCTATTTCCTCCCAGCTCTTCTGCTTTGCTTTGAGCTCTTTTGGGATTGGGGATCTCATTTTTTTGTTTCCCAGATCTTCATTTTTCTTTTTTTTCCCGGTCACTTTTGTTTTATACAGCTCTACCAGTCACTTTGCTTTCTTTGCTTCTGGAAAACACAGTAATATGTTAAGAGGCTTTTCTCATATTACAAAGCTACAGTGGTCAAAACAGCATGGTACTGGCATAAAGATAGACACATAGATCAGTTGAATAGAACTGAGAACCCAGAAATAAACCCTCACCTATACAGTCAACTGGTTTTTGACAAACCTACCAAGCCCACGCTAATGGGAAAAAACAGTCTCTTTAACAAATGGTGTTGGGAGAACTGGATATCTATAACCAAAAGAATGAAAGAGGACCCCTATCTCACCCCCTATACAAGAATCAACTAAAAATGGATCAAAGATCTAAATATAAAAGCCAGGACCATAAAACTACTAGAAGAAAATGTAGGGAAACATCTTCAAGACCTTGTAGTAGGTGGTGGTTTCTTGGACCTTACACCCAAAGCACATGCTACAAAACGAAAAATAGATAAATGGGATCTCCTCAAAGTTAAACACTTTTGCACCTCACAGGACTTTGTCAAAAGGGTGAAAAGGCAGCCAACTCAATGGGAAAAAAATATTTGGAAATCACATATCTGATAAGGGTTTAATATCCAGGATATATAAAGATGTTACAACTCAACAATAAAAAGACAAACGACCCAATTAAAAAATGGGCAAAAGACTTGAATAGACATTTGTCCAAAGAAGAAATGCAAATGGCAAAAAACACATGAAGAAATGCTCAACATCGCTTATGATTAGGGAAATGGAAATCAAAACTACAATGAGATATTATTTCACACCTATCAGAATGGCCACTATTAAAAAGATAGAGAACTGCAAGTGTTGGAGAGGATGTGGAGAGATAGGAACACTTCTTCAGTGTTGGTGGGAATGCAGAATGGGACAGCCACTATGGAGGACTGTTTGGCAGTTCCTAAAGAAGTTGAGTATAGACTTGCCACATGACCCTGCAATACCACTACTGGGTATATACACAGAAGAACTGAGAGCTGTGACACGAACAGATATCTGCACACCAATGTTCATAGCAACATTATTCACCATTGCCAAAAGTTGGAAACAACCCAGGTGTCCTTCAACAGACAAATGGATAAACAGTGGTCTAGTTACACGATGAAATATTATGCAGCTGTAAGAAGAAGTCGTAAAGCATGTGACAACATGGATGAACCTGGAGGACATTATGTTGAGCGCAGCAAGCCAGATACAAAAGGACAAATACTGTATGAATGTGTTACTATGAACCAAATATATTGTGTAACATATTGTTTGATTTAAAAAAAATTTTATTTATATCCAGTACATTTAATTGAGAAATGTATATATTTATTCATCTGTGTTTACTTTTTAGCTTTTAATTTTTTATATTTTCAATTATTAAATGTACAAAGTAAAGCAAACAAAAACAACAACAAAAAAGAGGGTTTTCTTTTTTCATTTAAAAATCACATAATTAAGACCACCAATTGTTTTTCCTTAAAATAAACAAAACAGCCTGGTTATTAAAAAAAATCCTGGCAAGGATGCATAGAAATAGGAACCCTCATACGTTGTTGATGGGAGTATAAAATGGTTCAGCCACTGTGGAAAACATGGTGGTGATTTCCTCAGAAAGTTAAACAGAATTACCATATGTGGCAGTTTGGCATTGTTTATGAATTCCAAAAATAGATATTGATAGTAAACTGGTCTGTACCTGGGCATGATTAAATTATGATTAGGGCTTTGATTGGGTCATGTCAGTAGGCTATTGAGTCCCCGTCCCGTTGGTGGGCAGGGACTCAGAGAAAACTACATGGCAGAGAAGAGAGTTGGGGTTTTGATGCTGAGTTTTTGAGCTGGAGCTCTGGGAAGTAAGCACACAGAGGTGCTTGATTGTGAGGAAGGAGAGAAGGCCTAGCCGTTCACCTGACAGTCTAGAGCTGGCCTTGTAGAGAGAACAAGCAGCTGAGCTGGGAGAGAATTGAGCCCCAGGGGGAGAGACAAAGCTTAGAGAGGCTGACCATGGAGCCTTAAGAGGAAGAGGAAGGCTGAATGTCAGCAGCCATCTTCCTCCAACACATGGCAAAAGACCGGTGAGGGAAGTAACTTAGACTTTATGGCCTGGTAACTGTAAGTTTCTACCCCAAATAAATGCCCTTTATAGAAGCTGACCGATTTCTGGTATTTTATATCAGCACCCCATTTGGCTGACTAATACACCATATGACCTGGCAATTCCACTCCTAGATATATACCCCAAAGAAATCAAAGCAGAGACTTAGACAATTTTTGTACACCAATGTTCAATGCAGCATTATTCATAATAGCCAAAAGGTAGAAGCAACCCAAGGGTCAGTCAACAGATGAATGGATAAATAAAATGTGGTACTTCCGTACAACAGAATATTATTCAGCCACAAAAAGAAGTGATGTACTGGTACATGCTACAACATGGGTGAACCTTGAAGATATCATGTTGAGTGAAATAAGCCAGACATAAAGGAACAAATATTGTATGATTTCTCTTATATGAAATACTTAGAATAAGCAAATTCATAGGGACAGAAAGCAGAATAGTCATTAAAAGGGATGGGGAGGGGAACATGGAGAATTATTGCTAAATAAGTCTGGGTTTTGGTTGGGATGATGAAAATAGTCTGGACATATTGGTGAAAGTCACACAGTATAGTCAATGTACTTAATGTCCAAGAATTGTCCACTTAAAATGGTTAAAATAGTTTTTATGTTTTATATCTATTACCACAATTAAAAATAAATAATTTTTTTTAAGTGTAGAAACTTCTCATTATTTGTCAATGCAGAGTTAGAGCCTGGCACAATTTAATTGTATTAACTGATCTTTTAATTGCAACTCAGTTACATATCAGCTTTGTGACCCTGGGCATTCACTTGGCCTTGGTTTCTTCAGTTTTGGCCTTTAAATTAAAAATCCTTTCCACTCCACACTTACTCAGGTGTGAGAATATTGATTGGAGATTCTTCCAGTACATCCATTTGTTAAACCCTTTCCTACTCCTCCCACCATAGAATCTCTTAGTAGGTTTGGAAATTGTCCTCTTGTCCATCCCCAGATTTTATGGGGATCTATATCCAAGTAAAAAATTTGTGCTTCCTCTTTGGATAGCCAGCAATTTATAATTGATTTTTTGTTTTTTAAAGGAGGTACTGGGGATTGAACCTGGGACCTTGTACATGCAAAGCAGGCACTCAACCACTGCGCTATGCCTGCTCTGCTCTAACTGATTTTTTAATTAGAAAAGTAATACTAGTAATACAGAATCACTGGAAAACCAAGAAGAGAGGAAAAGAATGAGCACTTACTAGGTATCAGACACTGTTCTAAGAGCTTCATTTGCATTAACACCAAGCCCCACTGCTCTGCAGCCAAGGAACCTAGGAAGCATGCTTTCAACTAGTCAAGGTGGATCAAGTATTAAATCTACTTAGCTACTCCTGAGAGACCAACCAACCAACCAGTCACCTAATCACCCAGCCTTTTAAAGGAGGCATGTAGGTGTATTTCAAGCACAAACATTGCAATTATCTTGCTCTCACAGTTCCACAGGTCTGACCTTTTTGTGCTCAACCAGCATTCTCCAGGTTATTTGCAGTGTGCTATAAAACCAGGCATTGATAAGGCAGATCAAACATTTTCTCCTGGCGAGGTGATAGCTCTGAATTGCTTTAACTTTAGACTTCTTTACAGTGGCCAGTAGGCTGATAATGGAGGGACAGTAGTGTATTCACAGACCATCACAGAGGCAGGAAACAGTGATAATGTGAGGACAACTGGAGCTGTGGAATGCCATGACGATTATACACAGGCCATAGGATGCCAACCTGTTTTTTTACATACCCTGATTTATTTCTTCTGCTCTCATCTTTCCAACTCCTACAGTGTGTACTGAAGCACCTTACAGACAAGCCTATATTAGTCAGGACTTTTGTTTGCAAGTGACAAAAACTCAACTCTAGATTAAGCAATAAAGGGAATTTTCTGGTCCATGAAGCTGAAAAGTCCATGGGTTGAGTGACTTCAGACACATCTAGATCCAGGAACTCAAGGTTTCTCTTTCTCTTCATAACATATGGCCTCTTTCTCCCCTACTGTAGACAACTCCCATTCTGTGGCCCTGAAAGATGGCCATTGGTAGCTCCAGCTTACATTATCCTTATAGCTTACAATTCCAGAGGAAGCAAGTGTGTCTTTCCTGATGGTATAAAAGTTAATAATAGCACAGGCTCTGAGATGAGATTGCCTAATTATAGAGACTGTCTCTACCACTTACAAACTCTGTGATCTTGGACAAGTTACTTGATATGTCTTTTTCTGAGTTCCTTCATCTGTGAAGTGGAGATAATAATAGCATTACCTTATTGAATTGTTATAGGGATTAAGTTAGTTAGTATATATGAAGCATTTAGAGAGGTTCCTGGCACATGGTAAGCACTCAGTAACTTTAGTAGTAATAGTAGCAGTAGAAGACCTTCAGTAGAAGGGTTGGCTCAGTTTGTATGATATGCCTATCGTTGGATGAATCACTGTGGGTCAGGCAGCAGAATAATCTATTGGCCAGACTTGAGACAGATATCCACTCCTGTGTACAATACCCCAACCACAGTCAATCATAAGTCATTTCCAAAGGAAGGACTGTTGGGCAAACAAATAACATACTTCCATGACAGGGCCAACACCTGGTCGAATCCCTACTATGACAGGAAGGAGATAGGTAGCCTCAGCCCTGTCTTCCTGTGTGAGTTGGAATGCAGTTGGATTGCCAGCATGATCTGATATTCAGAGCTTGAGCCGTGGGCCTAATGTAGCACTGAAGTGGAAGCATGACCACCCTCACCCTGTCAGAACCGGGCCCACCTAGAGGTCTTGATACCAGCTTCATAGCTTTTTTTTTTTTTTTTTTAAGATTTTATTTATTTTTTCATTTATCCCCCCCTTGCTGCTTGCGCTCGCTGGGTCAGCTAACCACGCCGTGCGGGCGGGCTTGCCTTCACCAGGAGGCCCCAGGAACCGAACCCGGGGCCTCCCATATGGTAAACGGGAGCCCTACTGATTGAGCCACAGCCGCTTCCCAGCTTCATAGCTTCTTAGTCACCCAGCCTAGACCTCCTGGCTCTATATGTTGCTGGGACACACTGGGAGCCTCATTTTGCTTGGCTGTGGCCCTGACACAACCTGGACAAGATTCTGGTCCCAGGGCCCCTGCGGTTCTGACCGACACCCACACTATTGCCCATAGCTGCTGCCTGGAACCTCTCAACAACTTGTCTTACCCATTGGTTTGGACCAGATGATATTGACTACACCTAAGCCTGCTGCATCCTGAGACACTGTGTCTGAGGTCCGTTTTCTGGTGGCTTTACCTCTGCCCTGCCCTAACTTGCTCTTGTGTTGTCCAAGATCCCAATATGTGTTGGCCCTGTTTTAACAAGACCAGGCTACTCCTCATTTCTCGATGGCCTTGCTTTTGCAACTGGGCTTGCATGCTGCTGGGCATTCTTTCAAGACTTTGGTTCTAACTAAAAAACTTCTTTCCATCTCCCCATCCGTATTACTGGGTAACATTGTTTTTATTTTCTCTTGAAGAGAGCATTATTTTCAATGTATTAGCCCCTCTCCATAAATAACAACTTGGGTAAAGTGGAAAGTTCCATGGTTACCATATATGCATTCACAGACAACCAGTTCTGTAGCTGGCTAACAAATTGCATTTCCATGTCAGAGAGTACGTATTTACTTGACAAATAATGATTCCCCAAATACAAGAACATCTAAAGACCAGATAAAAGCAGCTGCAAATGTGATCTAGGAATAAATATCAAGAAAGAAAACACAAGCAGCCTGTGAGTTCCAGCTGCTGCCTACCCCCTCCCCCAATGCTTATCAGCGTTCTTATGGTCAGGCACATTTTGAAGTGGAAAGGCACATTTCCAACAGCTCTTGCCCTTATCCATGGCTCTTGAAATATTGCAGACATTCTGGTTCCTATCAAAATAGTAGTCACTGTCACCAAAATTATTCATTTCCTCTTCTTCCTCTGTTTTCCCTCTGGCCCCTCTTTGGCATCTGTGTCTTCCATCCTGATGCTCAAGATGACAAATCCTGATTACAGGGAGGTTGTGATGCTACATACTTTAATATGGGTTGAGTGGAGCCAACGTTAGCCTGTGATTTATGTGATCATTCTACACACTGGGGTAAGAAAGGCTCTCTTAATCCCATACCTTTAATCCTTGCCTCCTCCAAACCAGTCACATTTCCATCTTATTGTTGCAGCTGCAGCAAGTTCCTTGAAACTAAACTGCAGTTTTCCAGGGATGGTAATTCCATCTTCCTGAGCTGATTTAAAGATTAAACCGAGTGCCTTAGAGACTGCCTTCTCAGCAGGGCAATCAAAAAGCGGTGTTTCGGCCAACAACAATACAAATTTCAGATGGAAAGAGGAACTGAAAAAAATCTTTAAAATTAGAGGTATTTGAATGGGTTTAGATTCTCAACATTGGAGACATTATATACCATAAAATGCTAAGGATTTTGTATCACAATTTCCTCAAAACCTGGGTTCCTCAGATAAATGAGTGAGTAAGGCATACGGTACAGAAAACAATTTTCTCTTCAGTTCTGCTGCCAAATCTGCTCCATGATTTTGGGAGAACTAATGAACGTTTTGCAGAATATTCATATCACTCTCTTTGGATTTTCATTGTGTTCTTTCTTGCCTTGTGATACTACACATCTGACTGCCTTACTTTGTAGTTTTTAATTGAAAGGTAAAGTGGTTGTTTTACGACTACTAAACATGCAAGAAAAAATCAGGATTATTGAAACAAAGTGTAGCAGTTTGGCATTGTTTATGAATTCCAAAAATAGATACCAGATTGTTTGTAAACTGGTCTGTACCTGGGCATGATTAAATTATGATTAGGGCTTTGATTGGGCCAGTAGGATGTTGAGTTCCTGCCCTTTGGTGGGTGGGGGACTCACAGAGAAAACTATATGGCAGAGAAGAGAGTTGGAGTTTTGATGCTGGAGTTTTTGAGCTGGAGCCCCGGGAAGTAAGCACACAGAGGAACTTGGTCGTGAGGAAAGAGAAAAGATTCAGGGAAGAGAAACAAGCCATTCGCATGATAGTCTACAGCTGGCCTTGTGGAGATAGCAGAGGCACTGAGCCTGGAGAGAAATAAGCCCCAGGAAGAGAGGAACCCAGGAAGCCTGAACCCTCACAGATGTCAGCAGCCACTTTACTCCAACACGTGGCAATAGACTTTGGTGAGAGAAGTAACTTATGCTTTATGGCCTGGTAACTGTAAGCTTCTACCCCAAATAAATACCCTTTATAAAAGCCAACAGATTTCTGGTATTTTGTATCAGCACCCTTTTGGCTAACTAATACACAAAGGAAGGATAAAAAATTTGTCTTAGAGCTTGTCAGGAGAGCTAACTGAACCTGGTGTGTAGAGATGGTAATCAGAAGCTGATGGAAGACTTTGGAGAGGTGGTGGGCACCAGTGCACCCACTCCATCCAGCCAATTCTTGTGGCTACTAGGGGGGAATGTTTGAACACCACAACCTCATTGCAGGACAGCTTTCCAGAGAGATCTAGCAGCTTTGTATATTTGGTTTCGTAGTTTCCCTCCTGGTCCCTTCCCTTGTTCTTCCCTGCCATGTCATGGAACAGAGGACCTGTGTTCCTTCTTCTGATTGGTACCATATTGTGTCACACACCAGCAGCAATCCTGTGGCATTTTATGGGCACAGTGTGCATCCTTTGGGGGCAATGAACCCAGAGTCCACCCCCTATGTGGAATGTTAGGTTCATCCCTGTTCCTCTGAACTCTCACAGCCTCTCATTGTACCTACTGCTCTCTGCAGACCTGAATTCTAATCCTGACTTTCCCTCTTTTTAGTTGTTTGATCTTGAGTCCGGAAGCTTAACTCTTTGTTCCTCAGTTCTGGCTTTTACAAAGACTGTTCCCTACCTCGCATGCTTTTAGGTTCTCATTCTCAAATATAAACCCTACCTCCATGCCCAAAATTCAGTCTTTAGTGATTCATTCCTTTATCTGTGCCTTTTCTCATGGTCTTCTTTTAAAACTTAAAGAATCCTGGGAAGAAATCCATCGAGCCTTTAATAGGTTGATGAGAGATGAAAATAGGGGCAACACGAGCTGCCTGGGCCTTTGAAACAGGAAGAGTGTGCATAAACAAGAAATAAGGAACTCCAAGAAATAAACTGTACTGGCTTCACAACTCTACACAGGGCTGCCTGGTTATACAATCTGCCGTTTCTTTCTTTCTTTTTTTTTTTTTTTCCTGTGTATATAAAGTCTTTGTATAACCAGTTGGGGTAAGCAGAAACTCAATTTAGCAGAGAAACAGAAGCAGATAATGTTTGTTTATTGACAAGGGAAGCAATCAGCCTTTGTTCACAATCTTATTAAACAGACAAGGGTTCTCCCTGCTGTCCAAACTGCAGTTTGAAGAAACAAGATGAGGGAGGCCTGCCAAAGGAGGGGAACACTCTTCACAAAGTTTTCAGGGACAACAATGGGATCCCTTCTTCATGCCCTTTTGCTTCTTTGACACAGGCTCTCCAAGACCTCAAACCTCCAAGAGCCCCTTAGGAAGGCCCGGCAACTCTTTTAGGATGCCAGGCATGGTTTTAGTGCTGGGATTTTTCTTTTTCTTATATCATGAATCTAAACAACTTCCAAAATAAAAAATAAAATAAAATAAAAAGAGCTGGCTGGCTAGACATAAAACCATCAACATGCCTCCAAATTCTCTCCCATCACAGTCAACATATGCACACATGTGTTTGCAAAGCTGTAATCTGTGTGCATACACAGTTTTGTGTTCTTTTTTCACTTAACCTTATTCCATATATATATATTTCCATATCTTGGTCAGGTCTCAGAACTTGAAATTTTTAATGGCTCTAGAATGTTCCATCTTGTTCGTAGACCTCAGGTTGCATGACCATTCATCTCCTTACTCTGGGCCCTTAATTTGTTTTAGCTCATTTGTGTTAGAGGAAATGCCCCTGGGGTTTCTTGGACCATTTTTGCAAGTAGTGCAGGATTTTAGGTTTTTTTTTTGTTTGTTTGTTTAAATGAATTTCTTCTGTCACATTTCACATTTTATGTTTGCATGAAGATATTATTTCTAGACCTGTTTGCTTAAAAAATTATTAATCTTTACCATCTTTCAGTGCATTTGTTCTGAAGTGCAATGAAGTCCCACTTTAAAAAGCAAACAATATAAGTGTTGCTACCTGCTGATGGGACATTTATTACGCTTGTTTCACTTGGGCCCTGATGAAGAGCAGCCTGGAAGGAAAAGAGAAATTTTATTGTAATTCCCACAAACTCAGTTCCCAGACTTATTAACATAATTTGCATTATTGCTGTATTTTTTAATTTCAGACTTTCTTATAACATGGATCATTTTGCATCATCACAGTTTGCATTAGATATTTAAAACCCTTCCATTTCATCAAGGCTCCACTTTTTTTTTTTTTAATTTAAAAGTTCCAAAAACTCCAAACATTTTGAAAAACCCATGTATAGCACATATCCTGGTGCTCTAAATGAAATGATGTCAGCAAACAGCCAAAGTTTTGACAATCCTCAGAGGAACCAATTTTAGCTAATTTCAAAGGAGAAAATAGTTTCCATCTTTCATAAAATAGATTCCCCTAAAAACACAGAAAGTTACTTTTCTTTAAATGTCAAGAATGAGTATGTGGATATTAAAAAAATAATCAAACAACACGTACTTTGAGAAGCCATAATATGTAAATATAAAATATATATTTATAATACATAAATCAAAGAATAAGTACCAAATATTACACCAGTTTGTAACCAATACCTTATAAATACTATAGTTCTAAAATATGCAACTAAATAATAAATTCTAATAACCTTCATTCAGCAACCAGCAGTGTCTTATATATATATTAGAAGCTCAGTAAATGCTTATTGGGAAGCGGCTGTGGCTCAATCAGTAGGGCTCCCGTTTACCATATGGGAGGCCCCGGGTTTGGTTCCCGGGGCCTCCTGGTGAAGGCAAGCCCGCCCGCACGGCATGGTTAGCTGACCCAGCGAGCACAAGCAGCAAGGGGGGGATAAATGAATAAATAAATAAAATCTTTAAAAAAAATAAATAAATAAATAAATGCTTATTATCTAAAGAAGCTCCAAATACTGAATACTTTTTATTCGTTTCTTGAGTCACCATCATTTATTCATTTATTATTCGTTTGTTAATGAATCATTCATTCATTCATTCATTTATTCAATACTTATTGAGCTCTTATTGTGTACCAGAGTCTGGGCTGTGTGCTTGAGAATAACAAGTTGAATCAGACACAGTCTCTGTCCTGCCTTTAGTGTGGAAGATAGAAAAGTGTATCAGTTATGAAGTATTTGAATGCAGGTAATAGAAGTATCAGTTACCTATCTTATTTTTTTCTGCTCTACAGTCCTTAGCTGTTGGATTTTCCTCATGCTTTTCACTATTGTTTGCAAGATGGCTATCCCAGTGTCCTGCTTTACAGTCCACATTCACAGCAAAAAGAAGGGAGATGGGGAAAGGCCAGCAAATTCTCTTTTGTCTGACTTTTTTTTTTTTTTTTTAAATCAGGAAGCAAAATATCTTTCCCAGAAATACTCTAGTAGGCTTGTATAATGGGAATTTACTAGGTTAAAAGCTTACAGTTCTCAGGCCCTGGAAGTGTCCAAATCAAGGCATCAACAAGAGATGTTGTCTTAGCAAGTTGCAGTTATGGGCAATCAGAGGCATATGGCTTGTTTCTCCTCCAGGCCTCATCTCTTTTAGCTGCTTGGGGGGCCACTGTCCGTGCTTCTGTGCTCCACTTATTCCAGCCTCCAGCCTCCAGGACCTCTCTCTCAGCCTCTGGGGGTTTCTCTGACTCTGCAGCTTTCCCCCTATGTCTGAAGCTTTTATTTCTCCATTTATAAAGGACTCCAGTAAAAGGATTAAGACCCACCCTGGGGGGAGCGGATGTGGCTCAAACAGTTGAGCACCTGCTTCCCATATGGGAGGTCTCAGATTCGATCCCTGGGTGCCTCCTAAAAACATAAAGCAAACAAAAAGCAAAACAAATGGAAAAAAACAAATGAAAAAAAAACCAACTCCGGGGGAGCTGATGTGGCTCAGTGGTTGAGTACCAGCTTCCCACATACGAAGTCTGGGGTTCAATCCCTGGCCCTAGAACTTAAAAAAAAAAAAAAAGACCCACCCTGGGTCATCTCTACTGAAGTGACCTAATCAAAATGTTCCATCTACAATAGGTTTACATGCACAGGAATGGACTAGCTTCATGGACATGGTCTCCTGGTGTCCACCCAGCTCCAAACTGCCACATATGGCTACCCTTGGCTGCAAGGGAGGCTTCCCACCCTCTGCAGTAGGAGTTGAGAATGGCTTCTAGATACTCAACTAACAATATCTGCTACAAGTGAACTAGTGCATCATGAAATATTTCCAGACCTTCAAAGGCTGTAGCAACTTAAAGATTCAACATATTCATTTATTCAATAAAGATTTATTTGAGGACTTTCTCTGGGCCAGGAATTGAAGATATAACAGTAATTAAGACAGACACAACTCTTGTCCTTGAAGAACTTAAAACCTATCAGGGAAAACAGAGAGTAAACAAATAATTACAGTAAAATATGATGAGTTTTTTATCATCAGATACCCTTCAGGATTTAACTCCAAATCCAGTTGTCCCAGGTCCCATTGTTCTGCAGCTTAGAAAACCAGAAAGGACCCTTTTAAGTTGATATATTCACCAGCCACTCGATCAACCCATTTCAAGGGCGTATTTCAAACACAAGTGTTACAATGAACCTTTTTTGCACAATTTCACAGGTATGCTCTTGGCAGGCACTTTTTGTGTTCACCGGACCCCTCCCTCCCAGCTGTTTACACCATGTTAGAATCCCAGGCACCCACAAGGCAGATCAAACGGGTGAAGTGTAGCCTCTGCTGTTCTGACTTCAGCTTTTTGTCTCTCCTCTCCAGGGGCCCCAGGATGTGGCCAGCCATGAGCATGGCTGCAGGCCAGCACAGGAGCCTGGGGGGCTTGCTCAGTGTACACTGGTAACGTCTGGACAAACTGGAGCTGCTGGAAAAATCAAAGCGCAAAGCCCCAGCTCTGAGAAAACCCGTCAATGGGCTCAGCCAGGCCCAAACAACGGCTGGGCCACTTGTGGCAACATAAAAAGCCAGCATCCCGGCCATGAGTAATGTGCTCTTGGCAGCTCTTAAAAGGGGCCTAAAACCCCACTGGCTCCTGGACCCAGCCGGCCGGGCCAGGTGCAGGCTGACAGGAGAGCTGTGTTGATTCTAAAGGCCGAGATGTTATTTTGAGGTTTGACTGTTTATGTCTCATTACTGCTAATTTCCATGAGTTTGTAGGCCTTGTTCTGTCAATCCCGTCCCCTGGTGGAGAAATCTTTCTACACATGAAGCCTATTCACTAACCTCTCCCTACCCCCCAATTTTTCATTTGATGAGAGTCATTTCTGGGAATACAAAAATCTTCATGTCGATGTCTCTTAAGCAATTTTAGTTTGGGCTTGTGGGTCCCTCTCCTCTGAAGTCTCTCAGGGTGTGAGTAGGACTGGCCTGGAAAACATTTAAACAAAGTTTAGCTTCGATTTGCCCTCTCCTTAGAATGCTTGTGGCTATTAAGTGGCTTGTATACATAAACAGAAATATTAGCTTTCTTTTCTACAGTTAGAAAATTCGGTGGAAAAAGATCTGATTCATAGTCACAACCAAAATAATACATAATATGTAGGATTACATTTATAAGAAATATTCAGGGGGACGGATGTGGCTCAAATGGTTGGGCGTCGGTCTCCCATATGGAGGGACCTGGGTTCGATCCCCGGGACCTCCCGGTAAAAAAAAAAAAAAAAAGAAATATTCAGGAGGCAAAGGGCTCACCTCCCCGGGGCACGTTTTGTCTGTTGCCCATTCTGCCCTTCCACTGTGTGGGCCCTCATGTCACATAGACACTTTCTGGCCCCTGATACCATCTTCCTCTGCTCCTGACAAAGACTTTCCTTAGCTTTTTTTTTTTTTTTTTCTCTTAGCTTTTTAGTATGGAAAATTCTAAACATATAGTGTACAAAGTAAATTGAATACTATAATGAACCCCCATGTACCTGTCACATTCTGCCGTTCCTTTATCATTTATACCTCCACCTGTGCCCCCCCAATTCCATTACTATTTTTCTTTTCGTTTTTTTTTTAAGGTAAAATTCACATATATTGTATGAACAGATTTTAACCATACAAGTTTGACAAATGGATGCGCCCAGATAACCTTCACCCCTATTACCATATAAAATGTCCAGGTCCCCAGTCAGCCTTCCCCTTCGCCCTGCCCAGGGCAACTTTTGTTCTGATATTTTTTTAACGGTAGATTGGGGGGCGGGGGGGGGGGGACGGAGATGGTTGTTCTTGCTTTAAAACGGATTTTTGGATCTGTGTCCTATCTTTGAAGTCTACTCTGAGTTTCCTAAAACAAGAGCTGGCTTATCTGCTGAGACAATACACCCTCATCTCCTGTAGGTGCTAATGGATGGATTGTACCCTTTTCCAGTCAAATCTTGGCATTTCACAGAGGCCTTTGGAGATATAGACAATAGACCCAAAGGGCCCCTCTTCCAAAGTGAGGTCTTCTGGCTGGTCTAGGGTCCAGGGAGGTATAGGAGGGGACCCTCAACTCTCACCCCGCAGGGCCTGTTGTGTATGGTGCAGGCCCCACGGTTGGGGGTGGGGTGAAGATAGGATCTATACAACGATACACAGACAGTTCTTGCTTGAAAAATCTTGGCTTATTAACACTCTCTGTTTCTTCTCTCATTACCAGGGGTTATTCTCTCTGTTTTTGACCCATCTGCCTGAACCAAGCTCCCCTGGCCCCTTCTTCTGCTTGGCCGTGACCTTGCTACAGCCCTCTTTCTCTGGGGCAGTTCCTGACATGGCTGATGGACACCTCCTCCTCATGTTCAACCTTTCGGCTGAAGCATAAGCATAGTTTTGACACTGAAGAATGCCTGCTCAAAACACAGATTTAGATTTTCTTCTCCAGTTGATGTTAAGCCATTTTTTCTGAGGTAGGACAGCTACTGTTTAGGTGTTTTCTGGTCTGATCTTAAAACCATGCCTCAGCAGAGAAGAATGAATATTTGCTGAGCATCTATTAGTGTCAGGCTCTTTTTTTATTTTTTTATTTTAAAGATTTTATTTATTTATTCATTTATCCCCCCCTTGCTGCTTGTGCTCGCTGGGTCAGCTAACCACGCCGTGTGGGCGGGCTTGCCTTCACCAGGAAACGGTGAATATGGTAAACGGGAGCCCTACTGATTGAGCCACAGCCGCTTCCCTAGTGTCAGGCTCTTAATTGGCCTCCAGGACAAGTTCGCAACAATATGTACCTACAAATAGCTGCTTCTGTAAGTCACTCAGCAGGGTTTTAACCCTTCTGATAAACTAGGACTTGACTTCTCAAGGGAAGACTTGGCATTATCATAGCTATGATATATTGAGCACTCACTGTGGGCCAGGAGCTTTATATACTTTATCTTTTCTAATGCTTTTGAAGGTAGTCATTTTAGTTTTCTGAGAAGAGGGGGGAGGGAACAAATATTTATTGTGTATAAATTATACGCCTAACATCCTAGACTATGAAGTAGGCACTATTGTTATCTCCTCTTTACAGATGGTGAAACTGAAGAGTAAATGAATTAATAGATGTAAGATCCTTAGAACAGTGCCTGGCACATAGAAAGCATGACATGAATATTTACTTTTATCATCATTAGGTAATTCACTCTTTCAAGGTTGCATAGCTAGTAAGGGTCAGAGCAGGGGATCCCGAGCTGGTGGTCTTTCCCCTATGGCACTGCCCCCAGGGATGGTTTCTGAGTCCTCAGGCCCTGAAAACATGGCACTTCCTCAGGCTCAGCTCCTGCTATTTGGCAGGGGGTTGGTGGTATCTGGGTATCTACAGTAGGATAGGAGGAGAAGTTTCTGCCAAGACAGGTGAGAAGCCAGTGTCTGGGTTCTATTCCCTGAAATGCAGTCTGCACTGCTGCCCTCTTAAAAAGGGTTATGCTGGTATATCTGCCAGTTATTCAGTGTTCTTGTCAATTAGATGGTTGTTGAATGATGGATTTATCCAAAGCATTATTTCTGTAGGAAACCGATTAGCCCACATATTAAGAGCCTATGTTTTGAGGCAATTGAACAGGTTTTCAGAAATGTGTGCATTTCCATAGGTCTCTGAAATAATCCTTACAATGACTTCGATGACCTGGCTTCTATTTTTCTGCCCTCTTCTTCTGTCCCTCGTCCCTCTCCCATTTGTTCACCATCTTTCACCCACACTGATTGTCTTCCTATTTCATTCACACATCAAGCTCAGGCCCATCTCAGACTCTGTGCCAGGGCTCTTCCTAGTCTGGAATACTCCTCCCCCGGATCTGCTCATGCCTGGCTCCTTCCCATTGCTCAGCTTCAGCTCCCAAATCTTCATCCTGAGAGAGGCCTATCTAAAAGGTAGAAGCACTCCCATCTCCACCCTGTTATGGTTTTTTGGTTTTGTTTTCAATTAGATTGCCCTGTGTATTTCCCACACAGTCCTAACTTCAAACTGAAATTATTTTATGATTACTTATAAAGTAATCTGCATGAAGAGCAGAGACCTTGGTCTGTTTATATAATGAGATATTCCCAGAGTTGAGAACAATGATCAATTAATATTTAGCTAATATATGATGGTTAATAACAATGCATTCCATTTAGATAATGCTCTGCTGCCACTCTGAGTCTTGTGGTCCACACAATAATTGGGAGAGACAGAGAGGGCAGTTATACTCATGTTTCAGAAAGAGAAACTGAATCTCAATGGTGGAGACACTGTGTTTTCCCCATCTTAAAATTTTTTCACACCCTTCATTGCATGTCCAATACTAGGCTGGAAGCTGGCTGTTTAACACTGCCTTTATTTTGAGGAAGTTTGCGGCCTGGGAGCTTGTGCTGGCTTATGCGACAGCAAGGGGGAAAAGTGCATTTGAAACAGTGAAAAAGGCACCTCGCAGAGCTCCCAGCAGGAAGTGTAGAATCTACTGCTTCTTTGTAGGTCTTTCAAACAGGGGGAATTTTCTCCTACCTTTAATAGTGTCTGGAAAAGCTATTCTAAAATAGAAGGATGGATAGAATGACCTCTTAATCTTTGATTTCCTTAATCTCACAAGAAAAGACAGTATGAGCTAATGCTGGCATGGCAGAGAGGCAGGGGACCTGCTGTTTGGGGATAAATTGATTGTAGGTGTGTGTGATAGCTTTCAGATGGCAGATGTTTTGTGTGACAATGAATATAGCCCAACCTGAGGACGTTTTAAAAATAAGATCCAGTCTTTAAAATGAGACACACGCACATACAGAGTCAGTGTTGATTATTATTTGCATTTCAAAAAGATTCCTCAAATCATAAAATAACTATTTTATTATCCAACAAATTTTTGAGTGTATTAAGTACTATATCAGGCACTTTTACATGCAGTCTCCTCACAACCATCCTTTGAGGTGGGTGTTGTATCTACTTTTCAGAGGGGAAGCTAAATCTCAGAAAGTGAGAGTTTAGGTATGTTGCCCAAAGTTTTGTGGTAAGTGGCAGATATAAATTTGGACCTAAATCCAGAATTCTTTTAAAAAATGTAGTACTAAATAAGGATTGTCTACAACACATAAAATATGATTCCATTTAACGAAAGATTTATTTACCTTCAATTTTTCAGGATTTTTTCCTTCAGTCAACCAATATTTATTGTCCTTGAGTCATATCCATCTTTTAGGCACATATTTGGCATATCAGTACGTTTAGCTCTTACATGCCCCTGAGCATCTGGTGTTGGCTCAAACATCCTCTTTTGAGGACCCATGTTTAGAAATCTATTCTGCTTAAAGAGAAATGAGGACACTTTGAAAGGATTGAAAACAACCAGGTACAATGAACATGTCAGTAGTGGCAACCATTGAAGTGCAAAGTTGAACAATTTGGGCCCCTGTGAAAACACAATTGAAATAACCCAAGCCCCTTACTTTGTGAGTGTGTGTGCCTGCCTTACAAACCAAAAATTTTTTTAAATTGACATCGACTGCATAATCACTCAGTGGAATAATTTTCAACTTAGTTTATTGGTTTATCATAAGAATGTTTGAAAAGTAAGAAACTGAAGAATCAGAATATCAAGACAGTTACAGCCTAATAAATCCAACCACTGTATTTTTGAAATAGAGGCTTAAAGAGGCTCAAAAGGGACTGAGAGTGGCTCAGGGTCTCTCAATAACGTCAGAAGAGATCCCAGGTACCTTACGCTATGACTGCCAGTGGAGATTGCTATGGAGAACTCTGTCCCACTCCAGGACTTGTTTCTTCCTAACAGATATTTTCATTTGTGCCTGGTATGGAAGATTCTTTTCCTCAGGTTCAGTCACACTGTGGTGTGGAAAGGGGTTTAATTTAATGCCTCAGTGGGCAAATATGGGGCAAGAAGGGTGAACACTGAAATATCTATGTGAAAATCGCCTAACCTGGCATCTCCTTGGCAGCACTCACAAGCGTGTGGGCATCTCATCCCAAGAAGTCTGGATGAAGGCCAGGAATCTTGCACAGTAACTGTGGGTGTTGAGTCAACATTTCTGGTTATGACTCTTCCAGTGATGCTTCTTTGAAGATTTTGCAATTCCAGCTAAGGGGATGGGCTTTCCTTACCAGCTTTACACACTGGATTAACTTTTTAAAAACAAACAACAGTTCCTTTACTCGCTTTAAATTTTCTATTTTTATTTCTCTATTTCTGGCTAAGTAGTGTTTGGGAAGGGAGAGAGAATTCTATTAAGCATGGCAATATTTTTCTCATTTTAGATTTAATTTGCAAGACAATTTGTGGAATACGAAAGAGGCATAAATCAAGTGAATATATGATAGCACATTTTAAAAAGAAAGCTCCTGTTCACTTTTTAAAATGCAAGAGATTTCTCTATCGAATGATTACTTTTTGGCATTTACATAGCACCAATATTTTTCATCAATTTAGTTTTTTAAAAAGTCAAAACTATTTCTCAGGGTCATATAGCCCTGGCTATCTGAGTGAAGTTTTACCATTTCTTATTGTCGCAGGTGGGTTGGGATTCTTCTTTTCCCCTCTGGTTCTCATAGTTCTGTGTAGAGGACTTCCCTTAAGGTGAGAGTCCTGTTCTCTCTCTACCCCTCTGCTCAGGGTGACTTACCTGGTTGTGCTGGGGCATAAGAAGTCTGGATTTCCCTTTCCTGTTGGTTCTGCCTCCTGCAGAGAACATGTTCTCTGGTCTGCTCTTCATGCCCTGCTGCGAGCAGGGCCCATCCATCTTTGTGGGGAAAGCTTTACAGTGACCAAGTGGATAAGTTTAATTTGGGGGCAAAGTAGGAGTCCATTGTGGTCACAGATCTAAAGCCATATTCTTCAACCCAGCCTGACCAGTAATCAAGCTAAAGTTTTGATCTTCAACTGTCTGAGTCTTGTATCTACCTCTCAATTGTCTGCAAATTCAGAAGGGGAAGGAAGAAAGGGGTTAGCCCTCCAAAAACCTCATCAGATATGATGCTCTATAGGCAAATTCTTAGTTTGGCAGTTCCTCAAAAAGTTAAACATAGAATTATCCTATGATTGGGAAATTCACTTCTAAAACAGGAATTCAAACATATTTGTATACCAATGGTCATAAGAGCATTATTCATAATAGTCAAGAGGTAGAAAGAAGGGTCCATCAACAGATGAATGGATAAATAAAATGTGGTATACACATACAATGAAATATTATTCAGCCATATAAAGGAATGGAGCTCTGATACATGCTACAACATAGATGAACCATGAAACATTTTGCTGAGTGAAATAAGGCACAGATGGACAAATATTATGTGATTCCACTTATATAAAATATCTAGATTAAGCAAATTCATAGAGACAGAAAGTACGTTAGAGGTTATCAGGGGTCAGAGGTACAGAAGAATGGGGGCATTAATCCTTTTTTTTTTTTTAAACAATTTATTGGAGTATATCATTCATACATGAACATACATTAACTATAAGTGTTCAGTAAACATCATGAACTTACAAAACAAACATGCATAACATCATACGGGGCTCCCACACATTACCCCCCCCTCCACAAACACCCTGCATTATTGTGAAACATTTGTTAACAAATCATGAAAGAGCATCAAAGTATTACTACTAATTATAGTCCATATCTTCCTCCCCTATACATTTTTTTAAGGATTTATTTATTTATTTACGTTTATCCATTTTTACCCCCTACCCCCCCCCCCTGGTTTTTGCTGTTTCTGTGTCTGTTTCCTGCCCTCTCTTCTCATCCTTCTCCTCCTGTCTTCACTGGGATTCGATCCTCAGAACTTCCAATATGGGAGAGAGGCATATTACCGCCTGCGCCACCTTAGTTCCTGGTTTTTCGGCGTGTCTCATCTTGGCTCTCCCTTGTGTCACTCTCCTGTTACATCATCATCTTGCTGCGTGGCTCGCAGGGTCTGGTGGCTCACACACTCATGGGATCTGGTGGCTTACCTGCTCTCAGGGCATGGTGGTGCACTCGTGCACAGGGCCTGGTGACCCACGCACCTTCTATATTTTTCTTTTTTTAATTTTTACTGAGAGGTCCTGGGGATCAAACCCAGGCCCCTCCATATGGGAGACGGACACCCAACCACCTGAGCCACATCCATCCCCTTGCTATATCTCTTAAGGTTGACCAAAGATACCCAAAGTTACAGTCTTTTCCCATACAGGATGGTCATATAATAAATCAGGCTTAGTTTATCACCAGCATCCTAAAAACCAGACCTAGGGAGAAAAACTAGGTCTGGGGACACATGCGTGGTTTCTACTATAGCGAATGTTTAGCCTCCCCTGATTATCACAGAATCAGGACAGCAAGAATATTTGCTTGTGGGCATTATTCCTTAATGGATACAGAGTTTCTGTTTGGGGTTATGAAAAAGTTGTGCTAATGGATGGATGGTGGTGATGGTAGCACACATTGTGAATGTCATTAAAGCCACTAAATTGTATGAATAAAAATGAATAAAATGGCAGATTTTGTGTTATATATATGTTATCATAATAATAATTAGTAAAATAAAAACACAATTTTAAATTATGTGCTATATATATCCAAGTAAATGACAGGCTTTCTGAAAAATATTCCTCAGAAAAGAGTTGCTGTATGTTCAAGTCTTTATAAAGTCTATCTATAGGCGGCTCTTTCTCAATTACTTTATTTTGAATAACAATGTATTATTTGGGGAATATATATATGAACTTGGGAAAAAGTTCTTTCAATGCTAGTTTTCCATGTTTATTGAGGCCACCTGTGGGAATCTTTAAAAGGTAGCAAAATAATTAATACAGAGTCAGTAATTTATTCCTGGGATTATGACCACACAACTGTAAATGCTAGTTATAATTATAAGTAAGACTTTTAAAGATTACTTTAAAAAAACAGCAAGAAGTGGTTATATTAATGAGCACTGCCAAGTACATATATTTAAGGCAAATTTTAAAAATCCGCTGTCTAAATAGTTAACAGTTGTTTGTTTGTAACTTGTAATAAGATTCCACGGTCAGCAACATTTATAGAATAAACAAGTAGTATGTCAAAAACAAGACAAAACAACAACAACAACAAAAATAACACATGCAAACCTCACTTTTGTTGGATGCTAAGAAACCAACTCATTCTGAAAGCTAATAAATAAAGGTAAAGAATCAAGCATTTATCTTGCCTATCCTGAAGACTGCAAATTAGGGTGATCAAAAAAGTTGATGAGGGAAAATTTCTCTTTACAGAGGTATTCCAGGCAATAAATGGAGAAGTAATAGAATAATTAGAATATCACCATTTTGCATCCGTAATGAAAGAGTAGATTTAGGCAATGATGATTAATGGCTGTAATATCACAAAAAAGAAAGACAACCAATACTACATGCCTTCTGATGAAAGTATTCAATGCCAGGTATGACTTATTCTTGCAACTAAACAAATAGAACCTGATTTTAAAAAGCCTTTAAAGTTAACTACTAGTTTACTCAGAAAGAAGGGAATTCAGAGGAACATTTTATGTGACACCACAGAGGTGCAATCAGCAAAATTCCAGATGTGGAAAACTCTAAAGTACCAATCAACAAATAAATTGTATGAAAAGAGAAAAAGAGTGAGCAGAACGGAGAAACCTATAGATTAAAAGAGTATTAAAAAACTATCAACCAAATGCAATGTATAGACCTGATTTAAACAACTTTATGAGATAAGTGGAGAAACTTGAATCATGTGAAAGAATTATTGTTAATTTTTAGATGTTATAATGATATTGTGGATATATATTTAAAGACCTTTATATTAGGGATACATACTGAAATGTTTATGGATGAAATGACGTGATGTCTGACATCTGGGATTTGGTTAAAAACAGGAGGGAGAGCATGGGAGATTATAAAAAACAACATTGGCAATGAGTTGATAATTGCTGAGTTTCTATATACTTCAGTTAATGTTTGAAATTTTCTATAATACAAAGTTAAAAAAAAAAAAAGCAAAAACCTACATTGTGAACAATTTAGAATAGAGGTGAAAATGAGGTGGCCTGAAAAATTGTAGACAACATCTCTTTAATGATCATATAGAAACCGATGTCAGGAATGCTTGGGAAGAGTTTGAATAAATTTTTTTTCATGAAATGTAAGAGTGGAAAAAAGCAATATTAAAAAATAGTATAGGGGAGCAGATGTAGCTTCAGTGGTTGAACACCTGCTTCCCATGTATGAGATCCTGGGTTTGATCCCCAGTACCTCCTAAAAAAAAAAAAGAAAGTATATTATTTTATACGTGTGATTTTGTATAAATATTTTAAACTAAATTAGTAAATTAATTATTATAAGAAGATATTTAAATATTTCAACTTTATTGCTTTATTTTATGTGGGTTTTTTTTTTTTTTACCGGGAGGTCCTGGAGATCGAACCTAGGTCCCTCCATATGGGAGAAGGACACCCAACCATTTGAGCCACATCCGTCCCAGATATTGCTTTATTTTAAACTTTATATGTTCCATTTCCCTCTCCCTGACCCCCAAAACCCTATATGTAAAATTCTCATTGGGGAAATAGGAATTGCCTAATGTTCAAAGTTGTCTTATTTTCGGCATATGTAATATAGACAATTATGCATATTCATTCAGTGTTGTAGCCTAGACATTACCACGTGCTATAGTGTACTTGTGGTAAACATAATTTTAATAGCTACATAATACAGTGGCTATACTAGAGTTTATTTGTTGAAGTTTGATTGCAATTTGTTTTTCACTATTATAAACATGCTAAGATAAAGTATTTCTATATAAAAGCAATTTGTTTTGATATTATTTCCTTACAGTAGAGTTCCTGAAGTAGAGTTATAAAAGGATTAAATATTTTAAGATTCTTGATATTTGTCAAATTGTTTTTTGAAAAAAAATTTTTTTAACCAATGAAAACTTTCACCATCAAAATATGAAAAGGCCAATTTGATCATCAGCATTAAGAAGTTTTATTTATTTTTTTCATTTTGGCTATTAAAATAGGTGAAAAGTTATATCTCATTTCTGTTTCAATTTATCTGATTACTCAAGAAGTTAGAACATACCCCCTGTTCATTTGTTTTCTTTCCAATTTTGTTCACTGGTATCATTTACCTATTTATTCACTGGGGAATATAATGCTTTTCTTACTTTTGTGCATAATTTATCTTATAAAGATAAATAAGTTTATTTAATATTAATTGAGCATCTACTACTATGCTAAACTAGAGATACACTGATGAAAAAGTCATATGATCTCTGATCTCATGGAACTTATGTTTAGGGGAGAAAGAAACATTAACTAATATATTATATATATATATGATAAAATTTGGAAAGTCCTCTGAAGGAAAAGTACAGGATGCAAAGAGAAAGCATTACATAAGAAAAAAAATTAGATCAGAGTTAGGAAAAGTTCTGTTGGTGAGAAAGTGACATTTAAGTTTCATCCTAAACGATGAGGAAGAGTTAGGTTACATATATGGAAAAGTGTTACAGACAGAGGAAACCATATGTGCAAAGGCCCTGAGGCAGGAAAGAGTTTAATGTATTAGAGGTGCTGAAAGAAGATCAGTGTGGCTGGAACACAACGACCAACAGTGATGATGAAGGAGATGATGATGATGGTGACGTAGACAGAGGCCAAGTTGCATAAGGACTTAAATTTAGGACACATTAGGGAGTTTGGAGTTCATCTTAAGTGAAAGGCAGCATAGCAGTGATTTAAGAGACTGAGTTCAAATCCTAGCTCTACCTCTTTCTGTTTCTGTAATTGGGGGCAAATATTTAATCTCTCCAAGCCTCCGTTTCCTTGTCTGTAAAATAGGATGTTAATCACTGGGTGGTGAGGATTAATTGAGATAATGCGTGTAGGGTTCTTTGCACAGTACCTGATACATTGGCTACTAGTAAGTGCAATGAGAAGCATTGAAATGTTTTGTGGTGCATATTGACACGATCCCATTTATTATGTTTTTAAACAATCCCTCTGGTTGCCAAGTGGAGGGTACAGGGAGACCAGCTAGCCAGCTATTGAAAGGGAAGGCTTGGATCAGGATAATGACAGTGGGAGGACCCAAAAGATATTGTAGAGGAGGAATTGAAAGGAATTTGCAATAAATTGAATGGGTGTAGTGAGGAAAGAGGGAGGAGTCAGGGATGGCTCCCAGGACTCTGGCATGCATTTGGGGGAGAAAGTGTTGGGATGTTAAAGATCAAGGATTACGTTTTCGACATGTTTACGTTTTCGACATGTTCAGTTGCAGAAGATTTTTGAGACACCCAAGTGGAGAACTGCATATCCAAGGGTATTGGATAAATAGATCTGGAGCTTCGAAGAGAGGTCTGAGCTGGAGATATAAATTTAGAAGTAGCAGGATGCAGATGATATTTCAAATCATATGAATAGATGAGCTCATCTAGCAAGAGGGAAAGCTCAAAAAGAGGACAGGGGCTTAGGTCCATGCCCTAAGGAACTCCCAAGTTTACAGGTCAAGTAGAGGAGAAGGGGCTGACGAAGGAGAGTGAGATCCATCCAGAGAAGTAGGAGAAAGCCCAGGAGAGAATGGTGTCATGGAATCCAAGAGAATAGACTATTTCAAGATCCAGGGAGTGTTCAACTGTGTGGAATACTTCTGGAGTCTTCCTGGCACAGCCCCAGGAAGAGGTGGCTTCAGTGGGGTGGTATGTGCAAAAATCATCCTGTGAGTTGAAGGGTAAATGGAGTAAGGAAGTGGAGAGCACATGTGAAGTCAAACCTTTTGAGAAGAGCTAGGGGTTGACCTTTTGTCCTCTTTACTGCCCATTCTTTCCCAGCTTGCCTATTAATGATTTATTTGACTCAGAGCAGTTTCACATTTCTGTGGAGGGATCAGCCCTACTTTGAAAGGCTGGGTATTTCAGACAACTGAGAAGCTCTCACAGAACCATAAAGCTGCCCTGCCCTTCCCAGCTGCCTGCATCCCAGGGCCCAGCAGCTTTGGTCATCCCGAGGGAGCCAGCATGGAATGAGGCTGCCATGGAGGGAGCAGGTGGGCACAGCCCACACATCCGAGCAGTGACCAGATCTGCCCTGTGAGCTACCTGGGAATGGAATTTCAGCCTGGGAACCCCTGCTGCTCCTGCGGTTGCGAAGAGTTGGGCTGGGGGGGCGGGCCTGATGTGCAGCCAGAGCTCTGCAGAGCCTCCCAGCTCTCCTCTTGCTCTTTTTCTCTCCTCTTTTTCCTCTCCCTCCCTTAAACCGGCATAATCTCTAAACATATTTCTGTAAAGCCATTGATTAACTGAAAGTGTGAAGTAAAGCTATTTGGATGGGGAAGGAAGGGAAGCTTGTAGTTAGTGAATAAAAGCTTACAGTTAATAATCATGAAAGCATAGGGACTTTCTGTATATGACATCATTCAGTCCTCACAATATTCCTATGATGTAGCAATCATTACCCCCATTTTCCAAATAAATAGAGGCTTAAAGAATTAAGAAACTTTCCTACAGTTACATGGTGATAAAATGTTGGAGGGAGAATTTTCTTCTAGGTTTCTCTCACACTAAGTCCATGTTTTCATGGCCATGCTGTACCTTCTCATGACTGTGTGGTTGAGAGAAAAGGATTTCCGATTGGTACGTCTATCTGCAATGCCTTATCAGGATGCCCTTAAAGATGATAATTATGAATACTAGGTAGCAACAGAAAAATATTGATGACAATATTCAGGGAAAAAAGCAAAGTATAAAACTATAACAATGTAAATAAATATAAGGAAACAGCAGGAGCAAATTAGCAAAACTATGCATATGTGATGGTATTATGGGTGATTTTATATTCTCCCTTTACATTCTGAACGTTTGGTAATGTTTCCAAACTTGACATTTTTTAAAATACAAAAAAAGGAATGACATACTAGATTGGAAATAAAGGAAACCAGTTTTTAGCCAATGGTTCCCCTGTGACATAGCTCTCTGGACTCCCTTTTTTCATGTGTTAAATTCTTTTACTATCCATCATTTATTGAGCAGCTACTATATTCCATGCACATTACAAATATGTATATCTCCCCACAGTTCTCAAAGGAGGTATAATTGTAGCCATTCTATAGATGAGGACATTAAGGCTTAGTGAGGATAACTAGGAAAGGCAGGAGAGAACCTCAGTCAGGCCTGGCTTTGAATCCTGGTTTTCTCTTATAGGCTGGTTGGCTGGTAAAGTTACTGAGAGTCTCAATAATCTCTACTTTCCAGGGTCCTTCTGAGGAGTAAATGTGATCATGTATTTCATGACCTTAGCACAGAGTAAAGCACTTGATGGTCAGTGACTACCATCAATATTAAGCAACTTGCAAAACACTTTGCAACCTGGGAAGAGGCAAAATAGGAATTCAATCCTAAAGCTTTATGAGAACAAAGTCTAGGCTCCTTTCCCCAGGAGGTGCTGCCTGGTGATTCTGTAGTGCTATCTTCCAGGCCTAATGGGTTTATGATGCTAACATTTTCAGCTCTGCTTCTGAAATGATGGATGAAAAGCAGTCACATATTTTGTTTATATTTTTCTATTTATAAAAAGTTGTCCATTGTCAAAGGCCCTGGGCTCATGGGCCAGCAGCTCATCTTTCTATGATAATTATGAATACTAGGTAGCAACAGAGTACAAGGAGAGGTACACGGGTAGGCATACCCCTTCCAGAAAGTACCCTTGTTTGTGTGGGAGGAGGGAGTACCCCAGGACAGGAGTGTGGGAGAGGGTCTACAAACTGGAGATTTCATCACTGGCTGTGTCTGAACATGTACCAGGCAGGCTGTGTTTGAATTAGCTACATGTCAGAAGGTTATGAAACACTTTCATCCTGTTTCCTCTTTAAAATATGTATGTGGTTTTTTTTTTTTTTTAAGTAATGAATACTGTATTATGTTAAAGGTCTTTGGAGTCCAGAAAGTCTTTAAGGAAATTGGTTTTATGCATTTTGCAGTTTGCCTCTTCTCTAGGCCTACTCTTCTACTGTGCAGGAAGTTTAAGTTACTGCTAAGCAAATAATGTAATATTTCATTCATAATGTATTTGTCTTAATGATTTTTATGATGATTGGCAGTATTTGGTTAAATAACATAAAACATCAGAGAAGAGTTAATGGAGCCCTAAGTTTGTGCTATACTTAAAGCCCCCTTTTCTGAGAATGGCGGCCCAAACCAGGTCTCGCTTACATAAAGTTGCTAGGGTGAATGAAACCAACCCTAATAGCTAGGCCCTGGCTGATTAGACCAGGGATTAGGGTCCAAGCCAAAGAAAATCATGTTTGAGCTGAATATACAGGAGGTTAACTGCTTTTGACAGAGCTTGCTGAGGAACTCTGCCCTACTGAGGCATCCATGTTCAATGGGGACAAACTGATGCTGAGTTCACACAGAGAAGGGTAGTCAGTCATGCTGGGGTTGTATCAGGAGCTGTTGTTCCAGTTCTCCATGAGGTCTGGCATATGGCTATGGCTTGGAAGTCCAGGAACTCCAAGTATAGCCAGGGACATGGCGGTTGACCCACATCCTCCCAATGAACCCCATTCCCACAGGCAATTTGCTAATCTGTGTGCTTCTTCCAGCACACTTGAAAGCACCCTCATACTGACCCTCAGAAATAATTTAATCATGTGTCTGCTTCCAGATGAAGAAAACTGAGGCCCAGAAGACAAAATGGCTGCACAGTTAGTGAGTAGCACTCCTGGGAGAGGAACTCAGTCTTCCTGATTCCTCATGCATGTCGTTTAAGCTATAGTACTGCCACATGTTTTGATCCACTGGGGTGATCATATAAGCATGCTTTAGAAGAGATCAATTGATATTTATCTTTAATATTCAGTCATCCAATGTGTATTTATTTAGTACTTGCTAAATGACTATAACTGAGCCAGGAGTTAAGGGGAAAATAAAGAGGAAACATAGGTCTTCCACTTCAGTCAGATTTATAATCTGAGAAACCACAGTCATTAAACTATTTTATAGTTAAGTGACAATGTGAGTCTACAGGATGATGGAATGAGAGCTATGTTTACTACAGGGGATGAAAAAGGCATTTCATTTTGAGTACCAAATCATTGGATTGATACTGGTCGATTGATGTGATGGAGGGAAGAGGTTTGTGCAGCTACCAGGCTCAGAGGGAAGAATGTCTGATGGCCTGTGATTGGCCATGCCTGCCGTGGGTGCTGGGAGCACGAGTACTGTGTTGTAGTCAGGTCTCTTGTGAAGGTAGATCAGTTCTGCATAGACACCTAGGTGGACAGACGATGTTGCAGGTGCAAGAAACAGCCTCGCAAATGAGTATGTATGTCTGAAGGATAATGGGGAGATGGATCTGGCTGAGTCAAGAGCAGGGTGGAGTGGGGGCGATTACAATTGGATAAGTAGGGCAGGGCAGATAATAGAGGGTTCTGAATGACAAGTGAAAGTATTTGATTTTACCCAATGACAAGGCCAGTGTTTGTGCAATGACAAAGCCGGTATTTGTGAAACCAGGTGAAATGAAGCCCCAGGGGTGGAGTAGGGGTGCAGGTGAGTCTCTGGTAGCCCTTCATTCCTCTCCACGTCTGCAGTACAACACTGGTTTATCTGTTTTATACATTGGGATTTTGTATAAGACAATTTTTTGCCTTTGAAGAAATGGTTTCTTGCTTAAAAAAAAAAAAAAAAAACAAGCTTGAAAATCACTGCTATAAACAATGAGGGTCTCTGGAGGTTTTTGTCCTGTGAATTTGATGCCTTAGAAAGACTGATTGGGACTGGTTTGTAGATGGGATCAGAGAAGGATATTAGTTAGGGTACTGTTGTAATTCTCAATTGCAAGGAGACAAAGCTCTGATTTAGGATTAGCATAGTTGTACCAGGGCAAGAGATGATGAATAAGAACCATTTCAGAGGCAGAGCCAGAAAGGGAGGACTATTTCCCACCGAAGGAAATACATACATACATCCATACATGAATGAAATGTTGTGACTCTCATTAATTTGGGTTTTATGAAATTATCTTCTTAAAGTATAAACTTTATGAGGGGAGAGACTGGGTCTATCTTGTTTACTTAGGGTGATAGGCCCGGGAATAGGGCACAGCCATGGGGCCGGTCCTGGGTGAGGCCCTTGGGCCAAGGGCGGGTAACTGGCTCTTCAACCCATGCCATGGAACTGACCTGTCATTGGTGGTAGCCTCAGGGACACAATCAGGGACAAAACCAAGTAGACAGCACTGCTCTACTGCTCGTTTCTTTTTACCCACCCAGGGCCTTGCTAACGTCTCCCAAGAGTACCTTTTTGTTCCTTTCTGCACTTTCTCTGTCCCTTTCTCTCTTGGCTAACCATAGCCTCTGTACTGTGCCCTGGTTCTCCAGAGCCATTTCTGTCTTTCTTTCATTAACCTCCTCAAAACAAATTCTCAGAGAGCCTTAGTAAGGAAAAATCACACTAAAGTGTGAATGACTAACATTTGTACATTAATAGAAGGCATGCTAATTACTGGAGTTCATGTGTTCATCTATTTGGCAAATATTTTGAGTGATATTATTATGACAAGCTCTGTGCTAACCCTGGAAATACAGTGGTAAATAAGTGACAGTTTGACTTTCATGAAATACATAGTGTAATTGGGGAGAAAAAGCTAAATAGGTAAAGCTTACATAGTATGAAAGTGCTAAAATAGGGTTAAATTCTGGGCTATGTAGTTTTAGGGGAGAAGGAGAGAAGGGGCAGGGAGGAGTCCAAGCTGAGGGCATGTCCAGGTCTGGAGGCAAGAAAGAGGAATGGAAGCCAGGTGAGCATGTGCATGCCAAAGGGAGGCAGTGGCAAGAGATGGGCCCAGAGCGCTCAGCAGGGGCCAGACCCTGAGGACCTTGCAAGCCCTTTGCTAAGGAACCTGGGGGCCATGAGAAGCTAGCTAATGGCTCTAAGCTGGGGGTTGTCATGACCAGATTTGCATCTTAGAAAGATCATATTAGTTGCAATGTGGAGAACGGTCTGGAGGTACAGAGACAAGTCAGGAGGCCAACTGCAGTCATCCTGGAAGGAATTGACAGTGACCTGAACTATCTACTGTCAGAGGGAATGAAGATAAAGGGACAGAGTCAAGACTGTAGGAGGAATGTGTGATTGATTGAATGGGGTCAGAGAAGGAAAGACAGGAGTCAAGAATGATTTCCAGGTTTCTGACTGGGATGGAAATACTCCCTAATGGCAGAATTGCTGGCATCCGTGACACGGGTCTGTACCATAGATATTTTTTGGGTGGGGTGCATGCTTGTCACACTTAAAATCACATTATGAAAACAGCTGCCTACCCCAAATATTTACCTTTAAGGATGACTCTGGCACTCATTTTTCCTTACTGGCATAGGGAGGTCTTTTGTCATGTCAGGACTGGGAATATTTGTGGTCTGAACGCTTGCAAAGTACAGTGAAAGAGTATGGAGAATATTTCCTAGAATTATTCAGGTTATTAGCAATTTTCACCTAAATGATGACTGGAGTCCAATTTCTGGCCCCTCACATTATGAAATTTCACCTATATGCAATCTCTTTTCCCTCTGGATCCCATTTTCCCCACCTCCTGTTTACAGTGCAAGTACTTGACAGCTGGAAATCTTTTAACAGCATGACATACTGAAATGAATCAGTTTACTTTTACTACTGTTTATATCTGAACAATGTGTATGTCTCTCTCTTTCTCTCTCTCTTACACCCCCGCCCCCACAGTTTTATTTTTAAAAAGTTTGCATGGCTTACAAAGCCTTTAACAAAACTCCATGCAACTCAAATAGCAATCCATGCTATGTATATCCAGAGTGCTAAAATCTACCTAGAAATCATTAATTATCATTAAAAATAGTTTATATGATCTTGTTGTAATTTACAATGCAACAAAGGATGGTTAATATTGCACCCAAAGAGTATTAGAGCTATAAATGAGAAAGCAAAGGGATTGAAAAATAACAATAATAAGTGCACCTGGTCTGCCTTACATGCTTTTTAAAAGACTCTTTCAGGAAAGTTCCTGTAAATGAATTAAGTCTCTGTTTCTCCCAGGGCTGCCAGCACTTTTCCTGGCCAATACAACAGCTGCACCGTGCGGTCCTGAACTGCAAGAGGCTCAGCACGTGGCTGTGGTTGCTGCCCCAGCCCTGGCCGACTGGCGTTCAGAAGCTCATAGCTGGCACCTTTCAGAACTGCTGGGAAGTCAGATTTTTTACTTGTGCATGTGGTGTAGGAGCCCATGTGCTTTCAGCAAGTCCCTATTAACTGAATAAAAAACATTTGCAAGTTGGACACCGAGGCCATCTTTCCAATTAGGTTACTGGCATCGATAACCATGCTCAAGGCTAAGACAATAAAACACTATCGTTCTTCAATTCAAGGACTAACACAATGCTGAGGCAAGGGGTATTTAGAAGATGTATGTTTACCAAAATAACGGTTTATCTCTCTATCTGTGGTTCCAGATGATGGACTGTTGTGAACCCTGGCCTGTTCACATGGAGACCAACTCCCAAAGGGTTTCACGTCTCTGCAATTAGAAAAAGACTAGTATCATAGGTGTTTTCTTTTCTTCTTCTTCGTGTCTCTAGTTGCTGAATTATGTGTTGCGCCAAGGCCTGTGGAAGAAGTTCGTAGCTTTGTGAGTTAGAAAGGCCTGATAAAAACTTCTATTTATGTGACCCCTGGTGGCTGGTGGGAGAGATTAGTGTGCCCAAACAATTCTTAAAGGCTAATTCTTCATAGTAACAGAGTAGTTCCCTAAGATTCTATCATTGCTTGCTGTCATATGGACAAAGTAGATAGAAAAGTAAAGAAATGGCTCTACGATTCATTAATCCATCCCCCAAATATTGTAACTAAAGGCTGCTGTGGCTATTTGGCTAACCAAAATTGCCTGCCTGTTTTAGGAAGAAGGCAGGGGAGGAATTTCTGAGTTGGGGATTTGGGCAGAGGAATTAAATCTCTGCCAAAGCAGAGGAAACCACACGGTGAGAGCCAACGGAGGAAAGGGTGTGAAACGGATCATGGTGGTTTCCCTGTTCCTTGCCAGGCTCCCTTGTCTCATTTTACCCTAGTGGTAGCAGGAGCACTGGTGAGCGAGCCACAACATCTGTGTACTTCATCCCAGCACAACCAAGGCCTCAATGTGAGCCTTTAAGCACGTTGAATCTCTCTAAGCCTCAATTTCCTCACTGGGAAAATCAAAGTATTGGACCAGACAATGTCACTTTCTGGATCTCTTGGATCTGCCTTTTACCCCTCCTAACACTGCTAGGGAAGGCAGGTGCCTTCCGTCCTATGGAAGTTGCTGGTTCAAAATCAGAGTAAGTGGAAATCAGTAACTGTGTGCCTACTTTTCCCATAGATTTGGAACAGGCCATGCAGATCATCTAAATCAGTGGTTCTTAAAGTGTGATCCCTGGACCAGGGGAATTGGCATCACCTGGAGTTTGTAAGAAATGCACATTCTAGGACCCTACCCCAGATCTACCGAGTCAGAGAATCTGGGGGTAAGGTCCAGATAATTTGGATGCACACTGAGTTTGAAAACCACTGATCTAACTGAAATGTAATACATATGGTTGAGTGTAAAAAGCACTGAATACTTACTCTATTAAGCTTTGCTGATACTGGCAAAGCCTAACAGTATGGTCTTATTGAAAATTCCTAAGGGCACTGGTGATAAAGATGAGATTTGAAATAAGCTGAATCACCTCTATATATCAAAAAGATTGTTACATTCTGACATTTCTACTTTTGCGGGGAAGCAACTTCGAGGTGGTTTAAAATATAGCCCTAGAATTCTGGGAAATGTATTTGTTTATTTATTACAGGGGCGCTTTGTAAAGGGGAGTTCTGGGATCTGTCTCCCTGGAGAGGTATGAAGTTCTTCAGGGCATCCCAGACTTGGCTGAAAGTCAGCCATTTCTGCTGTGGCTGGCAACAGCCCGCGGGGGAAAGCCCACTCACTGCATTTTATCTTCGCACGTTTGTTTGTTCTGCTTGTTGAAGACTGGCTTTCATACCATCTTCTTCTGTAATCCAAAACTGACATTATAGTTAGGTCTGGTTCCCAGGCCATTTCTGTATGAAGCTGGTAGAGACGGGTGCATTCACTTTGGCTGGCTTTGGTGTAATTTGTCTGAGGGCTGCAGCGTTGCTCCGTTTTAAGTTATATTGGGCTGGCCTCTCCTCTGTGTGTTTGTAGGGGAAAGGGGAGGGCTGAATCCTGCCCTTGGGAACATTGTGTGGACAAGCAGAAGATGCTGGCCGACTTTTCTCTTTCATCTTTGGACAGTCAACTCTGAACTGGTTCATGTGTTTAAGCCCACCTGGCTCAAGTTTATCCGTCTGGCCCGAGGAAAGGTTTAGCCAGCTAAATTACAGGGGACACGGGGACAGCAGAGAGAGCAGACTGAAAGTGATTACCATGGTGCTAATTCAAAGCTTCCCTTTAGGGATTCCATCCAATGGGGCCTCAAGACATTTTAGTTAGTTTGCATACTTGTAATTCGGGGTTCAAGTCTAACTTTTCAAGAGAGAAAATCATCACTGCATTTGTGAATTCCTTTTTGCTTCAACATCTGGGGGTAGGCCCATCAGGAGGACTGGGGCGGCAGAGGCAGGCCCCACCTGGGAGGACTTGGATCCCTAACCCTGGCTTCAGTCGGAGCAGCTATACTCTATTTGTTTTGGTTATTTACACTTCCACTTAAGGTTTCCTTTGGAAAAAATGTTCCACTACTTTAAAAAGTGTGAAAACTACTGGTTTAGACTAGGAGTGTCCACCCCACCCCTGACCTATAAATCAGGTTAGTCCACACACGTAACCGACACTGGAGACCACCCTTCCTCAGCCCTGTGCTGTCTACTTTCCTTTTCTCACGAGCTCAGACTTCAAATCCATCTCTAGTCCCTGACTCAGACATCACTCTCAGCCTCCACCAACATGCATATACTCAGTTCTCATGAAAGGCTTCCCCTGGCCCACCTCACGCTGGTCTCTGCTTGGCCTCTAGTGAAATGGCCAAGCACTTGCCTCATAGACAGGGGGATCAGGGAGGCCTCATGAGCCCTAAAGTCTCTGTAGAGCTTGGCTAGGTGGTCGCTTACCCAGGTGAGTGCACTCTGGTGTTCTTAGTACTCTTGTCCCGAAGGGAGTCACCCTTGCTGATGGCTCCTTGCTGTGGAGTCATCTCTGCTATACAGTTTTAGAGAATCCCACTGCCAGGCTTTGACCAGCAGTTGAGTCAGTGTGGCCTTAGAAAGTGTTAGTCCCATCAGTTGTGCAGTGGTCCCATTTCTAAATAGGAAATAGCAACCATTTGGGTGTCTTGCTACTGTTTATTGCGAACCCATTGCTTCAATGTAGAAAGTCAAATATTTTAACCCCTCACCCCTCGGCCTGGATGGAGCTATCTTAAATTTTGGCATTGAGGATGGCTTATCAGTGCTACTGATGGATTGCTTAAGAAACAGAGAGTCTAAGAAGGGTCTAGGTTTACCATTCACAGTAAAAACTTAGGCCTTGAAATCAGGAAAGACTCGGGTTCTTCTCCTGACTCCATTATTTCCTAGCTGGGTGACCTAGGACAAATCACTTAATCCTTCTGAGTTTCAGATTGCTCATCTATAACTTGGGGGGTGATATTATCTACCCCAAAGCATAATTGTAAAAACTAAATAAGAGAGAGGGAGAAAGAGTTTGGGTATATCCTAGTATTATTTGGCATATAAGAGCATTCAAAAAACATTTATTTTTGTCTCTCTTCCTTGAGCCTCTTCCATAGCACATAGTAAGTGCTCCAAAGTGCTACAACCATTGTTCCAGAGATTAGAGATGCAGTCATGTTATATGGCCCTCAATCTGTCTATATGCAAGTTGGATTTGGTTTCTCACCATGGTGATCATGGTGTAGCTTTCTGTTCTATGTTACCAATCAAGTTCTTAGTGTTCATAACATTTTCCTGTTGATGGTATATAACCTCAGCTCTGCAGAATAGCTGATAATTTTTGTATTGCAAGTACAATTGTCAGTTACAGTGGCCCCCAGCTTAAAACACTTTATTTGCATCTCATTGCTCTTAAGTTAAAGTCCAAAATTTATCATGGCCTCCTGTGCCCTGCATGGTCTGACTCCCCCCACCCCAGTCTCAGTTTCATCTTCTACCCCTCTCCCTTGCTCTCTAACTTGGATCATGTTCCTCAATTGAGCAGTACCCCCTTCCAGCCATAGGACCTCTGCACAGGTCACCCCTCTGCCTAGAAAGCTATTCCCTCCCTGCTCCCTCTACTTCTTTCCCCCACTGGTGCAAACGCACCAGTCATTTGCTCAGATCCATTTCCTGCCTCCCTCCTGCTCTGCTCTGCTCTGTATATAGGGGGCTGACCCAAGCAAACTTGATTTTCTAGAGTCCTTTTCCAATTGGTGTCTAGCTATGTTTGCCCAAGAGATTAGAGGGCAGGAGGAAAGGAGAAACCTGGGTATCCTCCCCTCCCCTTGCAAAGCATCTCTGGCAATGCCTGTACCATCTCTGTGTTTCCAGGATCTGCAGACAGCTCCTTCCTTGTGTTCCCAGCTCTCACCATGAGTCCTGGTTCCTATGCTCTGTACTATGATTTCCCTTTGGCCCCCAAGTCCTGGGGTGGCTGCAGCTTCCTTCTATTTCTTATCTCTGAGTTATCTCACCATCCCCTTTGCTCATCATATGCTTGTAACTGGTTTTCTAAATTAAATACTCCCCTAGTAAATAACCTGGAATGGCTTCCATTTTCTTGTCTGAGCCCTGACTGGTACAATTCTTGTTCATCTTTCAAATTGCAGCTCAATGTTCATTTTCTCGGGGAAGCCTTCTGACTATCCCCTTCCCCTTCCATAACCAACAGCAACTAGATATGCATTTCATAGCACCATGTACCTCTCCTCTATAGAACTTATCCCAGTTGTAACTTCACATTTTTTTTTCATGTGATTTTTTGATTAATTTTTGTCTCCCCCCCTTAGATTATGAATTCCTGGGAGCAGTGAACATGTCATTTTCTTCATCACTAATTGGTACTGTGTTCTCAGAATCTAAAATAGTATCTGGTACATAATATGAATACTTAAGCAAATGAATGAATGAATCCTTTTAAAAAATGTTTTTTTGTGATTCTGGAAACCATTTTTTGAAAGAATTGTTTTTGCCTAAAAACTCCAACAATACTATGATACCTGCTGCCAAATCCCTGTGTGGTTGGGCATGGTTTGGTAAAAGAGATTATGTAAATTTCAAACAATTGAACTACCCTATTAACAATGAGGACTGTGTTGGACAAATCACTTATAACTCAGCTGTAACTGGCCACATTATTATGGAGAATGGCCTTAGGGACTTAAACAAGCTTCTCATAATATAATATACTAGAATCTAGCTGTGCCAAGGGTGTAAAATCACTGAGTAATTAACTGAACCAAGACCGGGCCTGTTTCCTTGGCCCAACACAGACATGCACTGATTTCAGGAGGGCACAGTTCATGTTTAGAGGTGAGTAAAGGAGGCTTCAGACAAAGAATTTTTCCCTAGTGACTAGTCATGCTGAAGTCAAAATTTTCTCTCTTTTAATAGTGAAGATGGTGTTATCTTCAACCTCTGTAGTACTTCTTTGAACTTTATGTTTTTAGGCTGTTGTTTCTTTTTAATTAGAAAAGCAATATGTTTATTTGTAATAGCCAAAAATTAGAAACAACTTAAGTTTGACGAATGGTTAGACAAACTGTTGTACATCCATATCATGGAAAACAACTTAAGCAATATAAAGGAACAAACTATTAATGTATAGAATAACTTGGATGGATCTCAAAGGAAGTATGCTGAGTGAAAAAAGCCAATATCAAAAGGTTACATATGGGGAGTGGATGTGGTTCATGTGGTTGAGTGCCTGCTTCCCATGTATGATATCCTGGGTTCAATCCCCAGTACTTCCTAAAAACAAGCAAACAAATGACAAAAAACAACTCTCATTGGGGAGTGGATGTATCTCAGTGGGTATCTCCTTAAAAAAAAAAGGTTACATACTGTATGATTCCACATATATGACATTGTCAAAATGATGAAATTATAGATTTGGAAACCAGATTAGTGATTTCCAGGGGTTGGGAGAAGTGGGGGTGGGTGAGTGTGATTATAAAGTGGTTGCAAAAGGGGTTGTTGTGGTGATAGAATATTTCTGTATCTTGATTGTGGTGGTAGTTACATGAATCTACACATATCATAAAATTTCATAGAACTATACACACACATGACTGCGTGTAAAACTGGTGAAATCTGAATGAGGTATGGGGATTGTAACAATGTCAGTTTCCTGGTTTGATATTATACTGTAGTTATGTAAGATCTTAATATTGAGGAAAGCTAGGGGATGGGTACATGAGGTTTCTCTGTGCTATTTTTTTTTTTTTTTTACAATGTTCTATGAAGTTTTAATTACTTTAAAATTAAAAGGAAAAAAATACAGGCCCCATCCTGATCAAGAGGGCATGTGAGGGAAGCGGCTGTGGCTCAATCAGTAGGGCTCCCGTTTACCATATGGGAGGCCCCGGGTTCGGTTCCTGGGGCCTCCTGGTGAAGGCAAGCCCGCCCGCACAGCGTGGTTGGCTGACCCAGCGAGCACAAGCAGCAAAGGGGGGGATAAATTAATAAATAAATAAAAAATCTTTAAAAAAAAAAAAAAAAAAAAAAGAGGGCATGTGGGACACTTTAGGGTTCCATCCCTCCAGAGAAGCTTTAAACAACTAGCAAGAACTGACAGAAACATCCTTCTCAAGGCTCCAAAAAACAGTTAAAGGACTGCAATAACAGGGCAAGTGCCATATCAAGAAAATGGCCAATTAAAAGTGGTAGGATCTGGGAAGCTGACGTGCTCAAGCAGTTGGGTGCCTGCCTATCACATAAGAGGTCCTGGGTTCAGTTCCTGTGCCTCCTAAAGAAGACAAATGAGACAGTGAGCTGATGTGACAGACTGGTGCAGCAAGCTGACGCAACGAGATGACTCAACAATATGACACAACAAAGAGACACAGCGAGGAAACACGAGGGACCAACAAGCAGGAAGCAGAGGTGGCTCAAGTGATTGGGTGCCTCCCTCCCACAAGGGAGGTCCCAGGTTCAGCTCCCAGTTCCTCCCAAAGAAGATGAGCAAGACAGCGAGCTGACGCAACAGGCTGGTGCAGCGAGCTGATGCAACAATATGACGCAGCGAGATGACGCAACGAAGAGACACAGTGAGGAAACACAATGAGAGACACAACAAGTAGGGAGCAGAGGTGGCTCAAGTGATTGGGTGCCTTCCTCCCACATGGGAGGTCCTAGGTTTGGTTCCCAGTGCCTCCTAAAAGATGAAAAGAGAGCAGACAGCAAGCTCAAACAACGAAGGGGGGAAGGGATAAATAAATAAACAAAATAAATCTTAAAAAAAAAAGTGGTAGGATCTCAGAGCACCCTGGCTGGCCCCTCCCCCACCCCTCTATTTAGCTTTGATTCCAAACCTGGAGATGGGAGAAGGGATCCAGAATCCATATTTTAAAAAAGTGTCTCCAGGTGATTCTAATGATTAACTGAGTTTGGAAACTTCCAAGCAATTCACATTTTAGGCTTGATGAGGTCAGTCTCCATCATCCCTGACATTATTTATAGACTGGCCAGAATGAAAAGTACAGCATATTACAAAATGGCATCCAAACCATCTAAACCATCTAAATTACTCTCTTAGGAAGTAAAAAGTGGAATTAAAAGCAAAAAATACAATAGTACTAGCATTTATATTTACCCAAGTTGTTACCCTTACTTGAGATCTTTATTTCTTCAGGCAGCTTCAATCTTTTATCTATTGTCCTTTCCTTTCAACCTGAAGAACTCTCTTTAGCATCTCTTATAGGGCTGGTTTAGTGATTACTAACTCCCTCAATTTTTGTTTATATGGGATTATCTTAAATTCTCCCTCATTTTTGAAGGACCATTTTGCCAAATACAGAATTCTTTTTTTTTTTTTTTTTATTATGGGTAAAAATCAAAATTCTCACAATACATACAAACATTTGCAAAATGATATATAAATATATATGCATATGTGTGTATTTGCTTACAAAATCTGGACAGGCAGAATTCTTGGTTGGTAGTTTTTTGCTTTCAGCACTTTAATATGTCCTCACACTGCTTTCTTGTCTCCTTGGTTTCTGATGGGAATTTGGCACTTAATCTTACTGACACTCCTTTGTACATGACATGTTGCTTCTCTCTTGTGACTTTCAGAATTCTCTCTTTATCGTTGACATTTGACAGTTTGATTACAATATGCCATGGTATGTATCTATTTGGGTTTATCTTGCTTGGAGTGTGTTGAGTTTCTTGGATGTGTACATTCATGTCTTTTGTTAATTTGGGGAAGTTTCAGTCATTATTTCTTTGAATACTCTCTCTTCCCCTTTCTCTTTTTCTTTTCTTCTGTGATTCCCATGATGTGTGTATTGGTATGTTTGATGGTAAACCACAAGTTCTTCAGGTTCTGTTCACTTCATTCTTTCTTCCTTCTACTCCTCAGACTTGGTGATTTCTATTGTCTTATTTTCAAGTTCACTGATTCTATCTTCTGACAACTCCAATCTCCTATTGGAAATCTTGTTTCCTTCTAGGAATTTTTAATTTCTGTTACTGTGATCTTAGTTCTGTTTGGTTTCTTTTCATAATTTCTCTCTCTCTATTGATAGTCTCTTTGTGTTCACATTATTTTCTTGATTTCCTTTAGTTCTTTGTTCATGTTTTCCTTTAGCTCTTTGAGCATAATTAGGACAAGTTTTTAAAAAGTCTTTGTCTGATATATCCCAGATCTGGTCCTCCTGGTTGATGGATTCTAATTTTTAATATTCTCCTTTGACTGGGTCATTGCTTCCTGTTTCTTTGTTTTGTAGCCTTTTGTTGAAACCTGGACATTTTGATATTTTAATGTGTTATCATTGGAATTTATACTCTGAGACATCTATTCCTTAAGCTTGTATCCAGCTAGTGTTATGACAGAACTTTTCTTGAATGATAGGAGCTAGCCAAACAAAACAAAATAAAACCAAAACTTTTTCCATAGTTCTCTGTTGCAGGGCTCAGTGAGCCTCCTTCTATGTGCAGGGCAAGTTCTCTGATGGCAGTCCCTCAAGCCACCCAGAGATTAGGCCAGATATACAACCTCCCACTGTGTGCAGAATGCTTACTCTGCTCCCTCCAGACTGGGACCAGGGATCCATGTACTGGGTGGGCAGGCCAGACCACACCAAGCTGGTGAGGGTTGAAGGAAGGGCTAGCCAGGAACTAGGAGAACCTACCACTTTTAAGTGGTTTTTTTCTTGATCTGGCACTTGCCTTTTTATTGCAGTCCTTTAACTGTCTTCTGGAGCTTTGAGACAGATGCATCTGCCAGTTCTTTCTGGTTCTCAAAGCTTCTGCCATCATGACTGGGGCCAAGTGGTACTGATAATTTTTGTTTAACAACATCCTCTTTGACCTGAGCATTCCCTGTTCTAGTGGTTCCTCCAGATAAGGCTACTTTTAAAGAATGAATGACCTGATGGGTAAAAAAAAGATACTAATGGTAAGAAATAGTGAGTGCCAATATATTTAAATGTCAATTATTTTTAACTATTCACATTACTCAATTCTAGGATGTGTCATTGATTAGAAATGAAAAAACTATGAACAGCTAAAGCAGTTTAGGTGAGTGATTCTGATTCTTTTAAATGTTTTTAGAAGTACCTAATTTTTCAGGATGAACCCATGTGTAAAACTTATTTGATTTACTTTGGATTTGCTGTGGATTATTCAATAATGTATGGTAGTTAAAATTTATTAGATCATATCATGAAATATTTATTCCAGTTATGATCAATTCTCATCTCACTTTATTTTATCAAATATATAATATTTTTTTCTCCCAATTAATGAGAAATTATATGCTATATGTTAGATTCATGAATTTTTAGTAGTGCATACATTCCTCTTTCATTAACTCAACATTGATCATGTTTTTTTAACAAAATTAATAGTTTAATTTTTATTTGATTCTTGTTTAATTTTTCCTGAAAAATTAATACCAGAGTTTGATACACTTACCAGAGGACCCTAAGCCATTTATGATACTACTTACTTCACAAATGACCTAAAAGTATAGTAACATATATTACATTTTCACAAATTAATTAATGAGAAACTGAAAATTAATTTATTACTTTGTTTATTTTGTTTTTAAACATGCTATAAAACAAACTATGTTATGATCATATCAATTTAGTATTTAAAAGTAATGTTATTTGGTGCTTTCCTGAAGCTATTTCTCAATGTTTTTTTATAATATTTTAAATATAAATTAACACATTAGTTTGAATTGAAAAATGAAGACAGGCTTTTTCTGAAAGTAAAAAAGGTTGGACAAAGAGGACTGGCTCTTTAGGCTATTTTCCATAAATTGCATGCGCTATTTCTGCAACTGCAACTTTTGACAAAATATATTTAAAGCATGTGGTTGATTAAAAACATTTTATTGAGAAAAAATTGAATTGGTAAAAGTGTAATGCAATTAAGATTGACACAATTTTCCTAACCCTGTCTAAGTCTACAGGATTAGACATGATGCCTTTACGTGAATGAGTAGCAAGTGTAATTAATGGTCATTTAATGAAACTTTGTAAAGTCTTTTTGGTAGACTTCCCAGAAATAGCATGTGACTGACTCTAGTGACTAACAAACTGTTTTGTAAGTTAGGAGGTTTCCAATTCTATTCTTTCAGTAGTCTGAAGGAGGAGCTAATCTGTTAGCTGATAGATCATTAAACATAAATTTTGATGACAAGTTACCATGCGATTTTTGAAATATAAATTACAAGGAATTCAAAACTTGACTCTACAGTAACAAAATTCCTTGTGTTCCCATCTTTTTAATATGACAAGATTTTTCAGTGTTTACATTTATAAAATTAAAAAATAAGAATAAAGGTGATATGAAACCCAGTTATTTTAAAATTTCATAGTAATCCATGGATACATGAACTAATCAAGAAAATAAGCCCCATTCATCTCATTAAGAGAGATGATCATTTCTATCAAAAATTATTTTTTATGTTCAGTGATTTTAATCAAGTACTACAATATATTGTATGTAAATAAGAATTGTAATACTAAATCAAATCAGAAGAACAATGTTAATACCTAGAGACTTGTGGTCACAGAAAATTTTTTAAAAATTTGCAATTCAGCTTATAGTCATCTTTTAATTGCAGAGAAGTATGATAGGGTGATTAACAAAAGAGTTTTTGTTTTTTGTGGGAGAGGAACTGGAGATTGAACTGAGGACCTTGTACATGGGAAGCAGGTGTCAACCACTGTGCTACATCCGCTCCCCAATAACACTTGTTTTTTTTGTTTTGTTTTGTTTTTAGGAGGCACCAAGGCTCGATCCTGGAACTTCTTGCATGGGAAGCAGGTGCTCAACCACTTAATTTATATCCAGTCCCCAAGAAAAGAGTTTTAAGAAAGGAAAAAAAGACTATAATAAGATAAGATTCTGTGGACGAATTAGGAGAAAAAGCAATAATGTAAGTTTCAAATGTTAAAGAAGGGATTCAGCACGCCTTGTGGTCCCGTGGATCTGTCTCTTGTTTCAACAGTATTTTAACAGAACAGACCTGGGGATTACTGCCCACACCTCCTCAGCATGGACCACCTTCCAAGTGCTTCTCAAGTTGAATCCTAGCTTCCAGATCCAGCTAACACCCTTTGTGGTTAGCCCTCATTGTCTACCAACCATGACCTCCCAGATCCGTCAATATTATTCCGTCCAAGTGGAGGCCTCTGTTAACCGCCTGGTCAACCTGCAGCTGCAGGCCTCCTACACTTACCTCTCTCTGGGCTACTATTTCCACCACGACCATGTGGCCCTGAAGGGCGTGGCCACTTCCTCTGCCAGTTGGTAAAGGAGAAGCACAAGTGCTGAGCGTCTCTCCAAGATGCAAAACCAGTGCTGCGGTAGCGCCCTCTTCCAGGACGTGCAGAAGCCATCCAAAGGTGAGTGGGGTGAAACCCTGGACGCCTCGGAAGCTGCCTGGGTCCTGGAGAAGAGCCTGAACCAGGTCCTTCCAGCTCTTCATGCTCTGGGATCTGCCAACACAGACCCCCATCTCTGGGACTTCCTGGAGAACTATTTCCTAAGAAGGAGGTGAAACTGATCAAGAAGATGGGCGAGGGAGACGGATGTGGCTCAAATGGTTGGGTGTCCGTCTCCCATAGGGAGGGACCTGGGTTCAATCCCTGGGACCTCCTGGTAAAAAAAAAAAAAAAAAAGAAGATGGGCGACCACCTGACCAACTTTAGCAGGACGGCCTGCAAGCCGGGCTGGGCGAGTATCTCTTTGAAAGGCTCACCCTCAAGCACAAATAGGAGCCTCCAGATCCCAGAGGCTGTGGGGGGTGGGGGGGATCCCCCTCTATTCCCCCGGCATCCAGGCTTCTGCCTGAGCCCCTCCGGCTAGGAGGCATCTTTCTTTTTTTAAAATAGTCTGCTGTTATATGCCTCTAATGTGTTTTTTTGTTTTTATTTTATTTTTCTTTCTTTATTCCCCCTTTCCCTCAGATGGATCACTCGTCTGTCTGCTCATTGTTTGCTCGCCTTCTCCAGGAGGCATCTTTCTAACTGCCTTCTTGTAGCCCTCTAACAAGCCCTGAACCAAGTGTAAACAATAAGGCTTTTTTGCAGGAAAAAAAAAAAAAAGAAGGGATTGTTTGGATTTTTGTTTTTAATGTATGATGTATAATGGCAACCAATTGTCCTATTTATATTATTTTAGATACATTTAAAGTTGATATGAGATGTGACAATTTTATTTTAAAATTTCCATATTTACAAATATGACAAAATTGTATCTATTTCAAATATACAGACCTATGATGGAAAATTCTTTTAGGGTTTTATGAGCAAAGAAACCTTCAATACCACTGTTGTAGGTGATTCTGATATGGAAGACTATAGACTGGGTCTTAGGTTGGCTGCACCCATTTCTAGAACATTCTATGATGACCCATTCTAATTAGGTTCCCGTTGCTTCAGTCTATACAGTCAGGAAGCAGACCTTCAAGTTCACTGTGGTTGTGTGAGGCTTCTGTGGACCCCAGAAAATTATGTTCTTAAATTAATCCATCCCTGTGGGTATGAACCTATTGTGGGGGGTGGGCGCTTTTGATTAGATCACTTCAGTTAAGGGCCTTTGATTAGATTACTTCAGTAAGGTGTGGCCAGGGTAGGTCTTAATCCTCCTACTGGAGTACTTTATAAATGGGATGAATATGGAGAGATGGGGCCACAGAGACAGAGAGAAAGCCATGAGAGCAAGAAGCTGAAATCAACAGAACCCGGGAGAGATGAAGATAGAAGCTGTGGACAACAGAACGCGGGAGAGGAGGCAGACACTGGCAGGTGTCACCATGTGCCTTCCCATATGAGAGAGGAATCCAGAACCAGCAGCCAGTCCTTGGGAAGGAAGTATCTCTTGATAATGCTTTGATTTGGACACTTGCATATTCTCAGAACTGTAAGCTTAAAAGTTAATAAATCCCCAATGTAAAAGCCAATCATTTCTGGCATATGGCCTTGGCAGCCTTTAGCAAACTAAACCATTCACTTGTTAGAGATTCAAGTGTATCAATTCCTTAATCACATTATGTAGATCCTATAACAAATAACCTCACCCACAGTAAGATTATGATTGTACTTACAGAAATCCTCAAATTTATTATAGTTGTCTTTCTAAAATCTCTTTTAATAGACTTTTTTGCGATACGTTTCTTTATAAATTTGTAATACCAGATTGGGCAGGTCAGTTCACCTAGATCTCTGGACCCAGTTTTTTCATCTGTAGAATGAGAAAATCAACTAAGTTCTCTTAGGCCCCTTATAATTGTGTTACTCTTGTGTTTTAAAAGTGTCTGACAAACATTTTTTTTAAAGATTTATTTTATTTATTTCTACCTGCCCCCTATTGTTTTGCACTTGCTGTCTGCTCTCTGTGTGTTCTTCTGTGTCTGCTTGTCTTCTCTTTAGGTGGTACCGGGAACCAATCCTGGGACCTTCTGGAGTGGGAGAGAGATGCTCTATCTCTTGGGCCACCTCAGCTCCCTGGTCTGCTGCATCTCTTATTGTCTCTCCTCTGTGTCTCTTTTTGTTGCGTCATCTTGCTGCACCAGCACTCTGCGTGGGCCAGCACTCCATGTGGGCCAGGTCTCTGCTCAGGCCAGCTCGTCATGCAGGACAGTTTGGCTTTGACCAGGAGGCCCCGGGAATCAAAGCCTGGACCTCCTATATGGTAGACAAGAGCCCAATTGCTTGAGCCACACCCGTTTCCCTCTGGCAAACATTTAAAAAATACTATATAGTTATTCCAATATCTTTTCAAGTTACTTTTGCCACAAAACATGGAATGACTGAATTTATTAACATGGTGTTATTGCTAATTTTTCAGTGAGCCTGAGAAAGAGAAATCTAAAACAATCAGTTGAATGCATTGTTCTAACATTTTAAGCTCTGGAATTTGAAAAGTAGATTGTACAGTTTCCTGAGCTAGGACAGAGACAGTATGGAGGATGCCAGCCTGGCCATTATTTTAAATTCTAAACAGGCAGTTCATAGAATTATAATGGCATGATAAGTATTGAATAATACTGCTTTGTTATAAAAATGCCCTTTTGTGGTTAATTATGGGCAGCATGGTCATTACATAGCCTCTCTGCTTCCAGTATTCTTAAATCTTAGAAGAAATATTTACTTTGACCTCTAGTTATAATATATGATAATGCCTGCTGTTTCAAAAACCTTTGGAAATAAATGTCATAAATTCTAAATCACAGTTTTAGAATTTTCAAGCTGTGAGAACTCAGAGATCATCTAATCAGAGTCAGCAAGCAAACACAGTTTACGAAATGTGTAGCAAATTCTTAGATAACACTACAAGGCTATGTTAGAGTTTTAATGGTTAGCACGGATCTTTTTGTCCTGGGCAGAATAAAGCTTCCTTTATCTTTTCTGTGAGGAGTTGGCAGACTACTCGAGGGCATTTCTAACTTTTCAAAATGCAAATTTACAAGTATATTGCCTTCATTTTTCTTCTTTTGATCTTTACAACAATTCTCTGCAACAGACGGGTGATGTGAGTCACATTTTAGAGAAGTAACTGGAACGATGGGAGACAGGCCTTTCTAGCATTCATACAACTTCTTAGAGACGATCAAGCAACAAATTTTACTGAGTCCTACTAGGAGCAAGTCATTGCCTCAGGCCTGGACGCCAGACATCCTGACCCCAAGAGACTTTCCTGTAGACCCAAGAATTCAGAACTTTGAGGAACCCCAGCGAGGCGAGAGTGTTCCCGGAGCCCTTCCATGTATAAGTGTCTCTTGTCTGTTGTTGACATCCCTGGGCACCACTTGGCCTGTTAGCTTTGCTAATGGCAGCCAGAGATCATTGATTTCTGACTCACTTACAGACCCCAAAGTCTGGCTTTTAGGGGCATGTCCTTCTAATATGATAATGTGGCAGTTTGATCCATTGAGATATTAATTTCTGTTATGATTCTTGCAGTAAGGAAACATGAAAAAAGTTAGAGGACTTTCTCCCTATTGGTCCGTGACCCACTCCTCCAACGGCCAAGCAGGCCTGGGTGGTGGTCCTGCTTTTGTTCCCTGGGCAGATTAAAAGCCTTCTTCCTCACCTAACTTCCCAAACTCTAGGCTCCTAGAGGTGTTAGAACGAGGTTGTGCAAGAAATAGAGGGGCCCTAAAGATTGAAGGGGGCTAAGTGGACCAACTGCTCCATGTTATGCCCCAGAAGGGACTGGATTTTTTTTCCCCCTCTTCTTTTAGAGCCATTGTAGGTTTACAGAAACATCACTCAGGAAGCACAGAGTTCACACATAACCCCCTCTCCCACACAGTGTTCTCTATTATTAGCATTTTGCATTAGTGTGATACCTCTGTTACCATTCATAAAACAATATTATTATAATTATACTATTAACTTTTTTTTTTTTTTTTGAGGCACTGCAGGCTGGAGATTGAACCTGGGACCTCATATGTGGGAAGCCTGTGCTCAAACACTGAGCCACATCGGCTTCCCTGAGTTGATTTTTTCATTTGTTTGCTTGTTGCTTTTTTTTTTTTTTTTTTTTAAGGAGGCACTGGGAACTGAACTTGGGACTTCCCATGTGGGAAGCAGGCACTCGACCACTTGAGCCATGTCCACTCCCTATGCTGTTAACTTTAGAGCACTGTTTATATTGTGTTGTAAGCTCTATGGAGTTTTGTGTGTGTGTGTGTGTGTGGGAGGGTAACTTATATACTACCTAAATTTCCCTTTTCTCTCTTTTTGAATGTACAATTCAATGGTGTTAATTACATATGCAAAGTTGTGCCTCCATCCTCATCATCCATTGCCCAAACTTTTCCATCACCCCTGTGGCAGTTTGAAGCTTTAGTGGACCCCAGAAAATCCTTTTCTTAAAGCTAATCCATTCCTGTGAGTGTAAACCAATTGTAGGTGGGACCCTTTGATTAATTACTTCAGTTGAGAGCCTTTGATTAGATTGCGGGACCCAAGGTGGGTCTTAACCCTCCTACTGGAGTCCTTTATAAATAAGGGAATAACAAGCCACAGATACAGAAGAACCTGCAGAGACAGAGAGGAAACCAGGAGAGAGAATACCACAAGAGCAAGAAGTTGAAAGTAACAAGGCCAGCAGATGATGCTGTTGTGCCCTGCCACAGGAGAGGAATCCAGGACCACAGCAGCTGGTCTCAGGGAGAAAAGCGTCTCCTGATGAAGCCTTAATTTGGACATTTTCACAGCTTCAGAACTGTAATAAATCCCATTGGTAAAGCCAACCCATTTTCTGGTATATTGCTCCCAGCAGCTTTTAGCAAACAAAAGAACCCCAAACAGAAAACGCCATACCAATTAAATGTTAACTCCCCACTCCTGTCCCCCTCTTAGCCCCTGGTAACCTGTATTCTAGCTTCTGACTTCATGAATATACTTTTTCTGCTTATTTCATATAAGCAAGATCATAGAGTTTTTGTCCATTTGTGTCTGGGTTATTTCATTTAATATGCTGTCTTCAAGGTTCATCTATATAGTAGCATACATCATAACTTCATTCCTTTTTATAATAATCCATTGTACGGATATACCACATTTTATTTATCCATTCATCTGTTGATGGACACTTAGGTGGTGTCTACCTTTGGCAATTGTGAATAATGCAACTAGGAACATTGGAGTGCAAATATCTGTTTGAGTCCCTGCTTTTAAGTGGGATTGCCTGGTCATATGGTAATCCTATACTTGACTTTCTGAGGGATTGCCATACTGTTTTCCACAGTGGCTGCACCAGTTTACATTACCAGCAACAACATACATATCCCACCACCAGCACTTGTTATTTTCTTTTTTTTTTTAATAGTAGCCATTGTAGTGAGTATGAGATGGTATCTCATTGTGGTTTGATTTGCATTTCCCTAATGACTAATGACTTTGTGCATCTTTTCTTATGCTTATTGGCCATTTGTATCTTTTTTTTTTTTTTTTTTTGAGAAATGTCTATTCCAGTCTTTTCCCCATTTTTAAATTGGGTCATGTGTCTTTTTGTCATTGAGTTATAGAAGCTCTTTATAAATTCTAGATATTAAACCTTTATCAAATGTATGGTTTCCAAATATTGTTTCCCATTCTGTGGGTTGTCTTTTTTACTTTCTTGATAAAGTCCTTTTTGCACAAAACTTTTAAATTTTGATGTACTCCCATTTATCTCTTTTTTCTTTTGCTGCTCATGCTTTTTCTTTTTTCTTTTCTTTTTTTTTTTTTACTTTTTAAAAATCTTTTTTGCTCATGCTTTTGATATAAAGTCTAAGACACAACCTCCTAACACAAGGTCCTGAAGATGCTTCCCTATGTTTTCTTATAGGAGTCTTACAGTTCTTACATTTAGGTCTTTGGTCCATTTTAAGTTAATTTTTGTATATGGTGTGAAGTATGGGTCCACCTTCAATCTTTTGCATATGGCTAGCCAGTTCTCCAAGCACCATTTGTTGAAGTGACTATTCTTTCCCCACTGAATGGACTCGGCACCTTTGTCAAAGATAAATGTGCCAAAGGTATGAGAGTTTATTTCTGAATTCTCATTTTGATTTCATTGGTCTATATGTCTGTCCTTGTGCTAGTACCACACTGGTTTTGATTACAGTAGCTTTGTAATAAGTTTTAAGATCAGGAAGCGTGAGTCCTCCAACTTTGTTCATCTTTTCCAAGATGGTTTTGGCTATTTGGGCCCCTTACCCTTCCATATAAAGTGGATGATTGGCTTTTCCATTTCTGCAAAGGAAGTCATTGGAATTTTAATTAGGATCGCATTGAATCTGTAAATCACTTTGGATAGAATTGACATCTTAACAACGTTTAGTCTTCTAATCCACGAACATGAAAAGTCCTTCCCTTTATTTAGATCTTATTTGATTTCTTTTAGCAATGTTTTATAGTTTTCTGTGTACACATCCTTTATATCCTTTGTTAGAGTCATTCCTAGATATTTGATTCTTTTAGTTGCTATTGTAAATGAAATTTTTTTATTGATTTCTTCTTCTAATTGTTCATTACTAGTATATAGAAACACTACCAATTTGGGGTGTAGATATTGTACCCTACCACTTTGCTGATTTTATTTATTAGCTTTAGTTGCTTTGTTGGGGATTTTTCAGGATTTTTTGTGTATAGGATTATGTCATCTGCAAACAAGGAAAGTTTTACTTTCTCCTTTCCTATTTGGATGCCTTTTATTTCTTTTTCTTGCCTAATTGCTCTGGCAAGAACTTCCAGTACAATGTTGAGTAACAATGGTGACAGTGGGCATCTTTGTCTTATTCCTGATATTACAGGGAAAGCTTTCAGTATTTCACCATTAAGTAGGATACTAGCTGTGGCTTTTTAATATATGGCCCTTGTAATCACGTTGGGGAAATTTCCTTCTATTCCTAGAGTTCTAAGTGTATTTTATCAAGAAGTGGTGCTGGATTTTGTCAAATGTCTTTTCTGCATCTACTGAGAAGATCACGTGTGTGTGTGTTTTTTTTTTTTCCTTCATTCTGTTACTGTGGTATATTACATTATATTATCTTCTTACGTTGAATCACCCTTGCATACCTGGGATAAGTACCACTTGATCATAGTGCATAATTCTTTTAATGTGCTTTTGGATTCAGTTTGCTATTATTTTGTTGAGAATTTTTCCACCTATAGTCATAAGAGATATTGATTTGTAATTTTCATTTCTTGTGGGATCTTTATGTGACTTTGGTATGAGGATAATGTTGGCCTTGTAGAATTAGTTAGAGAGTATTCCCCCCTCTTCAATATTTTGGAAGAATTTGTGCAGGATTGGTATTAATTCTTCTTGGAATGTTTGGTAAAATTCTCCTGAAAAGCCATCTAATCCTGGGCTTTTCTTTTTGGGGAGATTTTTGATGACTGATCCAATCTCTTTACTAGTTATTGGTTTGTTGAAATCTTCTAGTTCTTTTTGAGTCAGTGTAGGTAGTTGGTGTGTGTCTATTAATTTGTCCATTTCATCTAAGTATCAATTTGTTGGCATATAGTTATTCCTAAGTATCCCCTTTCAGTCCTCTTTATTTCAGTGGGATTGGTAGTAATTTCCCCCCATTCATTTCTGACTTTAATTATTTGTGTCTTCTCTCTCTCTCTCTCTTTTTTTTTTTGTCAGTCTAGATAAAGGTTTGTCAATTGTATCAATCTTTTCAAAGAATCAGCTTTTGTTAATTCTATTGTTTTTTAAAAATTCTCTATTTCATTTATTTCTGCACCAATCTTTTGTTATTTCCTTCCTTATGCTTGTTTTCTTGTTTAGTTTGATATTCTTTTTATAGTTCCTCCAGGTTGTGGTTAGGTCTCTGATTCGAGCTCTTCTTTTTAAAACTAGGGCTATACATTTCCTTCTGAGCACTGCCTTTGCTGCATCCCATACGTTTTGGTATGTTGTGTTCTCATTTTTATTTGTCTCAAGATATTTCCTGATTTCCCTTGTGATTTCTCCTTTGATCCATTGATTGTTTGAGTGTGTTGTTTTAATTCAATATATTTGTGAATTTTCCAGTTCTTAGCCTGTTATTCATTTCTAGCTTCATTCCACTGTGGTCAGAGAAAATGCCTTGTATAATTTCTGCCTTTTAAAATTTATTGTGTCTTGTTTTGTGACCTAACATGTTGTCTATCCTGGAGAATGACCCATATGTGCTTGAGAAGAATATGTATTCTTCTGTTTTATGGTATAATGTTCTGTATATGTCTGTGAGGTCTAGTTCCTTTATGATATTGTTCAGGTTCTCCTTTTCTTTATTATCTTCTGTATAGATGTCCTATCCATTGATGAAATTAGTATATTGAACTCCCCAACTATTATTGTGATGTGTCTATTTCTCCCTTCAGTTTTGTCAGTGTTTGCCTCATATATTTTAGGGCACTGTGGTTAGGTGCATACATGTTTATGATTTTTATTTCTGTTGTATTGACCTTTTAAATAATATATAGTGTCCTTCTTTATGTTTTGTAATAGATTTTTAATCTTTACAGAAGCTTTAGAGGATATAAATGTTACATCAAAAATAAGGGGATTTCCACATACCCTACACTTTCTCCTATTATCTTGTAATAGTTTTTTATTTAAAGTCTATTTTGTCTAATATTAGTTTAGCCACCCCAGCTCTCTTTTGCATGGAATATTTTTTCCATCTCTTCACTTTGAACCTATTTGTGAGTTTGGGTTTAAGGTGAGTGTCTTGTAAACAACATGTAGTTGGATTGTGCTTTTTAAACCCATGCTGCCAATCTGCATCTTTTGATTGGGGTGTTTAATCCATTCACATTCAGTGTTATCGCTGGTAAGGCAGGATCTTTAGCCATTTTGTCTTTTGTTTTTTATATGTCATATCTTTTTGCTTCTCTTTTTCTTTATTGCAGCCTCCTTTTACATATAGTTGTTTTTCTGTGATATAACTGATGGTCCTTTCCTCATTAATGTACTGGATTTTTGATGGGGCTGGAAAGCAGAGTTGTTGGATGATGAGATCGAACTCTAATAACAATGGTCTTTGGTGCCATTATAGATGTTTCCTATGATTCTGCTTGGCACTGAAGGAATGGAGAGAATAAAGCTATCTGCCTTTAAACCAGGGATTCTTAATCTTTTTTGTTCCATGGACACCTTTGCCAGTCAGGTGAAAACCACAGACCCTTTACTAAGTCCACACTATACTGTGTAGTATTTCTTTAAAAAAAAAAAATTATTGAAGTATATCATTCATACAGGAACATACATAAACTGTAAGTGTTCAGTAAACACTGTGTATTTACAAAAAAGACATGCATCACATCATACAGGGTTCCCACACATCACCCCCCCCACAAATACTTTGCATTGTTGTGAAACATTTGTTAACAAATTATGAAAGAACATCATCGAAGTATTACTACTAACCATAGTCTGTGTCTTACTCCCCTATACTTAAAAAAAATTATTTATTTATTTATTTACTTTTATCCATTTTTATCCTCTGTTTTTGCTGTTTTTGTGTCCATTTGCTGGGTAAATCTCTGTGTCCATTTCCTGCCCTCTCTTCTCATTTTTTTTTTTTAAATCACCACAGCATTTTTTTTTTTTTAAGATTTTATTTATTTATTCATTTATCCCCCCCTTGCTGCTTGTGCTCGCTGGGTCAGCTAACCACGCCATGCGGGCGGGCTTGCCTTCACCAGGAGGCCCCGGGAACCGAACCCGGGGCCTCCCACATGGTAAACAGGAGCCCCACTGATTGAGCCACAGCCGCTTCCCATCTCTTCTCATTTTTCTCCTCCTGTCTTCACTGGGATTTGATCCTTGGAATCTCTGATGTGGGAGAGAGGTGTCCTACCACCTGTACCACCTTAGTTCCTGGTTTTTCGGTCGTCTCATCTTGGTGCTCCCTTGTGTCACTCTCCTGTTACTTCATCATCTTGCTGTGTGGCTTGCGGGGCTGGGCAGCACACCCACGCATGGGGCCTGGTGGCACACCTGTGCATGAGGACTGGGGGCTCACCTGCTTGCAGGGCCTGACAGCACACCCGCACATGGGGCCTGGTGGCCTGTGCGCCTTCTATATTTTTCTTTTTTTTCCTTTTTACCAGGAGGTCCTGGGGATGGAACTCAGGTCACTCCATATGGGAGACGGTCGCCTAGCCACCCGAGCCACATCCGTTTCCCTGCTATATCTTTTAAGGTTGACCAAAGATACCTAGAGTTACAGTCTTTTCCTGTACAGGATGGTCATATAATAAATCAGACTTAGTTTACCACCAGCATTCTGAAAACCAGACCTAGGGAGAAAAACTAGGTCTGGGGACACATGCATGGTTTCTAATACAGTGAATGTTTAGCCTGCCCTGATTATCACAAAATCAGGACAGCGAGAATATTCGCACTGTATTATTTAATAAATATATCACACCCGCACCAACACATCCTCACAAGAATAATGTGTTTTTTAATTTAATTTAAATTCAAGCTCATTAACCTCTTGTTAAGAAACGCTGCTTTAAACAGACCCTGCAGGGTTGGTCAGTGAGCATCTCAGCTATACCCTTATGGCCTGAGAGGTAAAAACTTTTCCACCAATTTTTGGGTTATCCATGTTATCCTACCCCTATTCCTATTCATGGACTATCCAAGGGAGAAGGGGAAAATTCATACTCACCATATCAATGAGGATAATTATCATTTACTGATCATTTACTTTGTGCCTAGCACAGTGCTTACTTAGGACAATTTATTAAAAAAATTCATATGACAGAATAACTAGATTACAAAATTAACTGTTCCTTGTGTTTAAGGCTGTAGGCTCATCACCAAAGAATGGGAGGAATTTTTCCATATATCTTCTAAGAAAGGAGCCTGAGTATTATGTTCTGAGGCCTGGATTTATCTTATCCACTGGGAAGAGTGAAATGACCTTTATTTATAAAGTTCTAACTTAGAGGTGGAAATCTAGTGGTCTAAGCTTCTGTGTTTTGTTCAGACTGAAAAATGTTTCAAGAGAATTTGAATTAGATGCCCACATTTTAAAAATCAGAAGATTTCATATAATTTAACTCTTTGAGCCCATTTTTCATTTGGTGATAATGATGGGCAGAACCGAATTGAGGGCAGAACTCACTTTGACTCCCTGGGTGGCTCCAGAGGCATATGTGGTAATAAAATACTGGCCACACACCTAAGAAACATGTACTAAGGGTTTAGCTCCCTGTGCTTTGCTCTCCAGAAGAAGTGATGGTAGAATTGCAGCAATTAAGCTAATGATTTCTCTTCCCCGGCTGTGGGGTTTGGATTACAAGATACAACTGAAGCTTCTTTGAGACTTGAACTAACCTCCACTTAGCCGCTGTCCAAGATTTCTAAAATGCCGACTTCAATAAAAGGTTATTTTGTTTGGCAGACAATAAAGAGCTATTTAAACCGTTCTCTCTTATTTATTCAGCCTCCAGGATTATGCATTGAGGATGGTTGTGTGGTTGGCATTTGGTTCTCTTTTCAGATTTCTGGAGTTACCCTGACTACCTAAGGGCTTGCTTCTTAAAACCAGATCCATGGAGCATCTAGCACCTTCACTCGTGATGAGGCTGTGTCGGGTGCCCAGGGAGAGGCATCATTCTTTGGAAATGACACATAAGGCTCAGCACTGTCAAAAGAGTTCCCATAAATGGGGGTGTTATAATAGTAGCTAACATTTATCAGGTGCTTGTTATAGGCCTGGCACAGTGCTGAGCCCTGGGCATGTACTATATTTAGTCTTTGATTTAAATTTTATAGTAACACTGTGAGGTACGTAGTATTATTGTCTCCATTTTACAAACGAGGAAACTGAGGCACAGAGAAGTTAAAAACTTGCCCAAGCTATGAAGCTAGGATTCAAAGAAAATCAGGGTAGCTGCAGAGACGGTACTCTTAAACCATTTTGTTCTCCTGCATCTCCTAATACATTTCCGACAAAATTGTGAAGTGGGTGAGGTTGTCTCCAGTAGTCTTCCGACCCCTCTCCCCTTTTCCTTGCTTTTCTGAGGCAGAATGGTGTAGTAGAATGCTTATGGATATTTAATTAGTCTAACCTGGGTTCAAATCCTGGCTGTGATAGGTTAGATAACCTCTCTGAGCCTCAGTTTCCTCATTTTATGTTAATTTTTAAAGATTTTTCTAATTAGAGAAGTTGTAGGTTTACAGAAAAATCACTCATAAAGTACAGAGTTCCCATGTGCCACCCTGTTATTAATATTTTGCAACTGTTGAAAGCAACTGATGAAAGAATATTTTTATAATTGTTCTATTAACTATATAGCTCATGGTTCATCTTAAGGTTTGCTGTTTGTGTTGCACTGTCCTATAGATTCTTCTTTAACATTTTTATTCTAGTAACGTATATAAAACCCAGAATTTCATGCAAATGTATAATTCAGTGCTGTTATGTTCGTAATATTGCATTACCATCACCACTATCCGTTACCAAAAATTTCCTCATTTTAAAATGGTGATTATAATAACTACATCATAGGGTTGTTGGTGTATTAAATAATATAATGAAGTGAACGCTGTGGCATGCTGCCCAGATCACTTTTCAGAACCAAGACCCTCTCCCGCTGGATCCCCGGCCTCAGGAGCAGAGTTGCCTGTCGACAGTTTACAGCTGAGCCCCTCCCAGAAATTGCCTTCACCTAAAGGGAGTCAGACCCAAAATTATCCCTCCTCCCATGGGGTAGCTGGCAGGACTTATCAATTGCATACGTGTGTGTGGAAGGGGTGGGGCACGAAAGTCCTGTCCCCTTACCTCCCTTTGGGACCATCCCAGCTCCAGAGGCTTCCTGTAGGACAGGCAGAGGCCTCTGCTGCAACTGTGTCAACATTCCGAGTCTCCCTCTGCCCAGTCCTGCTTCCCTCACCTCTCTCAGGTGTTGGTGCTGAGAGCACTTCCCAATAAATTTTCTACACTCAAATCTCCATCCCTCCATTCCTAGACCTACAACTATTAATATAAATAGCTTCTTACACATAGTTTACATTCAATTAGTGTTCCTACTTTCCTCATATGCTTCCCACTCTAATGTCTTAACACCCTAGAGAGCTCCTGTGCCTCTGACTACCTCTGCCTCATCAAAATTTAGCAATCCCACGTCCCACTGCCACGGAGGAGCACGGTGTCAAAAGTCAGGAGTCAGTGGCCTATCTTAACGTCTGTTTTCACATCCCTAGACTGCATTCAGTGGTTAAGGGGTGAGCCTGATTCTATAGGAATACTATACCAGTATAGTATATATATATACCAGTCATACCACAAAGGTAGTTGCCCACAGCTCCAGACATAATAGGCTGTCAGTGAACATTTATTGTCGATGTAAGGTCAATACTGACCATAAAAAATGGGCACTCAGTTTTCAGAATTCCAAATAGATAGGATCCAAAAGCCAGAAACAAGCAATCTCTCAACAGCAAGTGCTTTGATAACTTTATGAAATTTGGAATTTCTGCACCATCAGCAACCTGCCAGAGAAATCTGCACACCATGGCCTAAAAACTAGAGGGTTTATATAGAGTGGGGAGCAGAAGCAGCAGTGCACAGGCATGCAGCAGTGCACACAGTCCTGCACCCTGGGAGCACTGCATGCAGAGCCTCTGCCCATCCCAGGCTCGGGGACAGGGTGGCTGGAGGGAGAAATTCTGAGGCAGCTCTGTGTCTTATGTTGTGGGCAGGCTCTGGATCTTGTGGAAGAGCTAGTGGGCTGGTTCACATGGTGATCATTTCATGGCAATAACAGGACCACAGTGGGCTTGGTACTCCATTGTACAGCAAGTTAATATAAAATGGACTTTGATGTAGAATGATAATCTATAGCCAGTGGCATTGGCTTGATTCTATACCTTTGTTTTTGGGAAGTATACCTGGACAAAGGATTGTGCTTTAAAAAATAGCAACAAACTAAATGCTCATGTTGGGAGGCTGAATGGTTCAGAAGAAAGAACCCAGCTGGGGTGCAAGATTGACCTGTGTTCAAATTGGGTCCATCTACCAGGTGTATAACCTTGAGCAGGTTATTAACTTTATGGACCTGTTCCCTTATCTGTGAAATGAAAATAATTTTTCTTCACAATGTTTGTTGTAAGAATTAAATTCAAACATTCATTTCAAAGCCCTTTGCTGTGTAATACTACCCAAATGAAAGCTATTAGTATATTGCATAGAAATAGTGATACTTAAACACATACTGGTCAATAATTTTTGGATTCCCAAGAAATCTTCCTTTTGTACTGTAGCAGACGTGTTTTTTTTTTTTTTTTTTTGCCTTTATTTGGGTAACAGAGCCCAAAATTCTATTTGGAATTCTTTCCTTTGGGGAATCCATTTCATGTGATTGGCAGGAAATTGCCTTCTCTACTATAACCAGAAAGGGTGAGAACATAATTGTCTTTCTCCCTGGTCACAGTGATTGATTCAAGGTTGAGTACATGACCCAACTTGGACTAATAAGAGCCCTCTCCAGATTTTTTCTGCCAGAGCTATTGGGAAAGACTGTCTCTTTGCCAGGTTGCCTGGCTGATAGAATGTTCCACTGGAAATGTTAGGGAACATCTTGCTCAACACATAGGGCAGGCCTATCCAAGAGGTGGTGAGACAGAACCATGAAAGAACCTGAGCCCCTGGAGCAGGCGTGCTGGAAACCAGTTGGACCCCAAGACTTCATAGGTATGGAAATTTTAAAATGTACCTTTCCCCTTAAGTTAGTTTGAATAGGAAAACTGTCACATGCAACCATAAGAGTCCTAATTAACATAGGTAGGTTGAAATTAAAGGGGTAGCAACAATAATACCCATCTCTTTCCAGGAGTCTAATATGTGGTGGAATCTCCATTTTCTCACGTGTAAAATGAAGAGAATAATGTCTATTTCTCAAAGATGTTTTGAGGATTAAATGAGATCACATATGTAAAGTTCCTTCTCCTGAGATCACGAAACGTTAGCTATGCTTCCCTGAGTGTGGTAACTCTCTACTGGAGTTATGTGGTGATTTGATCTTAGACAGATGTTGCTCATTTTGGAGAGAACATCTACTGCCCTCTTGAATTCCTGGATTCCCTGTGAAGCAAATTTGTTTAGCAAAGCTTTTCCTCACCACTACCAAATAAACTACCTTCAGCTCTGCTGTGCACTGGACCAACTTTATCCCTAGGTGAGGCAGCAGCCTCCCAAATATTTCTTTAATTGATGTTGCTCCAATCCTTCTTCATCTAATGGCCAATGCTTGGAATTTTACCATTAGAGACTCCTATAAATAAAAATATATATAATATTAAATATATATTTAATTTTTTGAAGTATAACGTATATGCAGAAATGTAAACATATCATCAGTATATGGTTCAATGAACTTCCACAGACTGAACACACTGGTGTGGCCATCAGCCAAATTAAGAAACAGAACGTTATCAGCATCCCAGGAGCCTCCCTCATGCCCTCTGCCCCAGTCACAACGTCTCTAAAGGTAATCACCATTCTGATTTCTAATCAGCATAGGTTACTTTGTCTGTTTCTGTTCTTTATATAAATGGAATCATACAGTGTGTACTCATTAGTGTCTGGCTTCTTTTGCTCATCATTGTATTTGTGGGATTCATCCATGTTGTTGAATTAATTGTAGTTTGTCCCTTCTTGTTGCTGCGTAGTATTCTACTCCACAATTTATTTATACATTCTATTGTTAATGGGCATTTGGGTGGTTTGCATTTGGAGGCTATTATGAATAGTGTGACTATGAACATGACTCTTAGATGAATCTATTTATCCATTCCTGTTGGATATAAACCTAAGAGAGGGTCATAAGATATGCACCTTTTCTATTTTATTAGATACTGCTTAAATTTTCCAAGAGCTTCATATTTTAATATAAGATTACTATTATATGTTATTAAGAAGGGAATCAAGATGGCAATGCAAGCTACTGATAATGGAGCAATGCCTTAAAAAAATCCTAGGGAAAATTATTTTCAACGTAGTTTAATAGACAAACTATCATTCAAATGTAAATACAGAATACATGCATTTTCAGATATGTAAAGTGTGGCCAAGATCATCTTCCCAATAGTTATTCTCCTCTTATTCTATGGTAATAGATGCTATATGGCTTCTGTTGGTTGCCCTGTGAAAGATTATATTTCTCATGCTTCCTTGTAGCTAGGTGTGACCATAGCACTAGGTTCTGGCAAATGAGACGAGAGCTGAAGTGATGTATGCAACTTCTGGGTTGTGACATAAAGAGAAAGGAGCTTGCCTTTTATTTTTCTAACATGGCAATAAAAACATAACATAAAATTTGCCATCTTAACCATTTTTAAGTGTACTATTTCCGTGGTTTTAACCATAATGTTGTACTACCATCACCGTCATCCATAATCAAACTTTTTTATCACCCAAAACAGAAATTTTGTACTGAGTAAGAATAACTCCCCATTCCCCTCTCCCTACTTTCTGTCTCTATGAATTTGCTTATTCTAGATATTTCATGTAAGTGGAATCACACAATATTTGTCCTTTTATGTCTTGCTTGTTTCACTCAGCATAATATTTTCAAGGTTCATCTACTTTGTAGCATGTATCGGAACTTTATTTCTTTTTATGGCTGAGTAATATCCCATTGTATGGATAGACCACATTTTGTTTATTCATTCGTCTGCTGATAGACACTTGAGCTACTTCTACCTTTTGCCTATTGTGAATACTGTTACTCTGAACACTGGTGTACAATTATCTATTTGAATCCCTGCTTTCAATTCTTTGGGGTTGTATTAGACAGCCAAAGGGGTGCTGATGCAAAATACCAGAAATCTGTTGGCTTTTACAAAAGGTATTTATTTGGGGTAGAAGCTTACAGTTACCAGGCCATAAGGCATAAGTTACTTCCCTCAACAAAGTCTATTGTCACGTGTTGGAGCAGGATGGCTGCTGACGTCTGCCAAGAGTTCAGGCTTCCTGGGTTCCTCTCTTCCCAAGGCTTGTTTCTCTCCGGGCTCAGCTGCTCTGCTTTCTCCACAAGGCCAGCTGTAGACTATCAGGCAAACAGCTCTGTCTCTCTCCCCGAGGCCTCTGCCTTTGTTAATGGATACTTCTCTCCTTCCTCACATATCTGCTTCTCTGTGTGTTTACTTCCCGTGCTCCAGGATCAAAACTCCACCTCTCTTCTCTGCCATGTGTTATTTTCTGTGAGTCCCCACCCCACCAAGGGGACTCAATGTCCTACTCACATGACCCAATCAAAGCCCTAATCATAATTAAATCACACCCAGAGGAATAGACCAGTTTAAAAATATAATCCAAAATCTATTTTTAGAATTTATAAATAATACCAAATTACTACAGGGGTATATGCTTAAGAGTAGAATTTCTGGGTCATATGGTAATTCTATGTCTAGCATTTTGACTTTCTGTGGAACTGGTTTCCACAGTGGCTGCACTATTTTACATTCTCACCAGTAATGCACAAGGATTCCAATTTCTCCACATCCTTGTTAACACTTGTTATTTTCTGTTTTTTTTTTTTTTTTTTTTTTTTAAATTATAGCCATCCTAATAGGTATGAAGTGCTATCTCATTGTAAGGAGCTTGCCTTTCCTTCCTCTTCTCTCCTTTTTTTCTGACTAGAACTCATGTGTAATAGCAGGAGCTCAAGGAACCAACTTACACCATTGAAAAAAGCCACTTAATGAGGACACAAGTAGTAATAAGAGAGAATAGCCAGGTTCCACCATATTGGCCTTGGACTGCTTATGCTCAGAGTATTATGTGAGAGATACAAGTTTCTATCTTATTTATGCCATGGTTATTATGACCATTCATGTAGCAGCTGAACCAGATCTTACCTAAAATACAAAATCTCAGTAAATTTACCTTTATGTACATTTTTCATGAAGCTGCCCTTTGAGATGCTTAAACAACACAAGGGAATCAACCAAGAAAGAGGAAACCATGAGATTCAGGAAACAGAGGCAATGGAAATAATGCAGGCATTGAGTTTAATTATATAAAATAGAAATTCTAAATAGTTGGTGCCTTCAATAAGATTTATTTTTCCCTCCCCAAATGAGAGGTCCAAAAGATAGCAGCTCACAGCTGGTAGAACTGTTCTGTAATATCCTCAGGGACCAGTTTTTATCTAGTTTCCAATTCTACCATCCCTATGGTTATGCCTTTTGTCCTCATATTTACAAAATGGCTGCTGAAATGTCAGCCATTCCTACCATGTTTTAGATAGCAGGAAGAAGGAAGGATTGACAACAAAATGGTGCATGCCTGCTAATCAACCGTTTTTAAAGGAGGTTTTCTAGAAGCCCCACCCAACAACTTACATTTTTCATCTTGTTGTCTATCAGTCACCTGACTAATCTTATTTGCAAAGAAGGCTGTCAAATATAGTTTGCTACCCACAACAAAATAAAAATGTGGTTAGTGTCTTAGTTTCCCAGCTATGATCATAAAGACCATGAAAAGGGTTGGCTTAAACAACAGGAATTTATTGGCTCACAGTTTTGAGCTAGGGCAAGTTCAAAATGGAACATTCAGGGAGGAGATGCTTTCTCTCTGAAGAATGTGGTGTTCTGGGACTGACTGCTGGTAATCCATGGGTCCTTGGCTTTTCTGCCACATAGCAATGCACATGGTGGCATTTTCTCCTTTCCATTCTGGTTCTATTGCCTTCCAACTTCTCCCTGGTGGATTTCACTGTGTGGCCTTCTCTGTAATAGGATTAAGACCCACCCTGATTCTGTAGGCCACATCTTAATTAAAAATAACATCTGGGGAGCCAGTGTAGCTCAGTGGTTGAACTTCAGCTTGCCACATACGAGGTCCCAGGTTCAATTCCCGTCCCTGGCACCTACAATAATAATAATAATAATAATAATAATAATAATAATAATAACCTCTTCAAAAGGTCCTATTTGCAATGGGTTCATGCTCACGGGAATGGATTAAGATTAAGAACATATTTTTTTCTGGGGTATATAACTCAGTGTACCACAGTAAGTAAGAAGGGAGAGAATAACTATTGTGAGGGCAAATTGTTGTCTCTATCTTCCAAAAATGTTTCCACTGCTGGTGGATAGTAAGAATATGGATGGTGATGGATTGTTTTCATTTTTAAAATGTTTGTATATTAATTGTTTTGTAATAAACATGTTTTATTGTTGTAATCACACACAGAGAAATATAATAGCTAATTTTATTGATTACTTACCACATGGTAGGCCTGCTAGAAACATTTTACATATACTTATGACTTTTTCAAGACAAATCCTTGAAGTAGGTACTACTATTATCTCCATTATACAAATATTGAAACTGAGGCACAGGGAGGTTAAGTGACTTACCCAATGCTACCCATTTAGCAAGTGGCAGAGCCTATATTCAAACCCAGGGTATCTCGCTGAGTCTATTCTTCACCTCAATGTTGTACTGCGCCTCCTAAAAGGGAATTAAACAAAGAGAATAAAAAGAGAAGGCAAATTATGCTAATATCAATGATGACACCATTCTCAATATTTTCACAAAGAAAGATAAGATCTACAACTTCAGCATCTTTCCTATGATCTCAGTGTGTTCTGTGTTGGGTGACATTCTTGGCTGGAGGTTTCCTGCACACACCACTGGAAAGGAGCTATGCTTTCCTGAAATCAACTGTGTCCCAACCCAGGGGGCAGCAGGCCTGGGCTCTGCTCACTTTTAAATGCATTTGACATCCTTGCAGCCCTGGCCATCATCAGTACCACTTAACATATTTCCAAGGAGTCTGGTATGTTTGGGAGTGTCTCCTCGCCTCAGACTAAATTGGAAAATCTACAGGGTGAGTGCTTGACTCTCTGCTAGGCTGGTTTGAACTTGTTCTGTGTACATAAGAATGAAAAATATTAGAGATCTGTCACATCACCCAATTAAGTCCCACATTTAGTTTATTAATAGAACCAAGAGCTTGACGTAAGTCACCTGATTCCTTCTTCAGTAGATGCCACTTCAGTGAATTTTGTGTTCCCTCTGATGTCAGTATCCTCATTTCTGCCTTCTCATTTCTTTAAATGATTGCATTAAGTAAAATCACATAAATTGAAATTGCGTTGACTGTGATTGGTGACATTTAAGGGTTCCAATGCCTCCATAAAGCCCTGCTCAGCCTGGCATTGTGCCATCTCCAAATGGAAACCCATTTTAAAACCCATTTTCTTGGCCAGAAACAATTGATGTGAGCTGAGACAAACGTGGTATTAAAAGGACCTATGAATTTACATAGTTGAAGATTGTTTGCTAGAATACAAGGGCAGGCAGGGCAAAAAAATGTTTTCCTTCTTTGAATGTACTGTGGATTGATTTGAGATTAAATTCTGGCAAGTGGGTTGGTGGTTCTTAGGTTTGGATTTTGTTATCAAAATCCTGGCAATAAATGATTATAGCTCTACTTATTTTAACACCATTGAAACCAATGTCTGTGTTAGCTTCCTACAGTAAGAAGGGAGAAAATGTATTATTAACCCCAGGAATTCCAGTTTTTTCTACTCAGAATCCTTTCTGGCATGAAGCTATATTTCACTTATTAACACATCTTCTCTCTCTGTTCATTGCTTACTAAAAAGTATGAGCTTCATCCAGTGACTTTGCCTTGTTTCCCCTTCCTCCTCAGTCTCCATGCCCTTCATCTGTCCACCCACACTGGACCTCCCTGAACACCCAGGGATGCCCCGAAATTTGGGTCACAGGATTGAGTGAGGAAAGAGAGAACTTGAATATGTACTGAATCTTGCAGGCATTTTCACTTAAATTATCCAATTAAATCTCCTCAGCAAATCCTTTGGGATGGCATTATTACAGATGAGGAAACTGGGACTCCAAAAACTTAAGTATTTTTTTCCAGGTCCCACAGTGAAACCAGTCCATGGACTTTGAACCTGGGTTGTATGGCCCAGGTTCTTGGCCATACAACCATCTCTCTATTCTATTCTGCTTCAAAACCTGCAATTAACTCATTACTATCTCCTATCAAGTTATAAAGATGGAAAAACTATAATCATCTATGCAAATTCATACCAAGGCACTACCATTCTCTCTTTAACAGAGACCTCTTGAAGATTAAAAATCCAAAGAAATGAAGCATTAATAACAGAATGCAAGGTAATTAATGAGAAGTGTTTCTCTCCAAGGGTATTTGTATTTAAAGTGGACAAAAGTTCAAGTCAAATGAATGAAACTCTGAGACCTCAGGGAGTCTTGAAAGGTTTCCGGTGGAACACTGGGTGTGCTTGATTTACCTTTCCAGCGTCATTCAAATCCTACTGCATAAGGTCAACCTTCCTGCCCTCTTCATGGCCCCAGACAGCAACTCCCCTGCCCACCCTTGCTGATGCCTCTGCCCCCACAGTAAGTTTGATCCTACTCTGGTTTCTGAACTTCCTTGTGTCTTATACTATCCTTGACCACAGTACCTCTGCCTCAGCTTTCTGCTCTTTGCTCTTCCTGAAAATATAATTCATAACCTATCATCCTTAACTCCTGTTTCACATTTAAAATTAAATTATGTTAGTATTATGATTATTGGAGTAATGAAAATGCCCTAATATTGATTGAAGTGATGCACAACTTTGTGATTATACCAAATGCCATTGACTGCCACTTTGGATAGATTGTATGTTTTATGAATATGTATCAATAAAATTGATTAAAAGTTAAATTAATATCCCTCACACGTCTGTGCAGGTATATATTATAGTATTCCTCACATTATCATGTAATTACTCACATGTTGTTTATCTTCCACTGGGTTATGAGGGATCTTCAAAGGGAAGAACCAGGTCTTCCTCTGCCTTTGTCTGTTTATCCTGTACCCAGGCTCACCGATCCTCAAGCATATCAAAGTCCCTCCTATGACGTGGCTTCTGCACTTGCTGTTCCCTCTGCCCAGAAGCTCTTCCTCCACAGTCTCAGGTGGCAGGCTCTTGCTCATCAACATTTTCAGGTCAGATGTCACCTCTCTGAGAGACTTTCTCTGACAACCCATATAAAGAAGTCACCAACCCCCAGCCACACCATCATATCCCTTGTTTTTGCTTTCTTCCTATCATTTCTCTCTCTGATGTTATTTTTATTCTGGTCACTTTTTAAGAGAAAATCTATCCTAATTCCATGAGAATAGGGACCTTGTCTCATTTGCTGCTATATTCCCAGCAGTGGCTGGCACATAGTGAGCACTCAATAAATATTGGTGAAATACATGAGTGAAAAGTAGTACTCAATAAATGTTAGTTGAGAGAAAAATAGCTAGAGGACAGGCTGAAACAAAAAACCCCGAAAAAGATCTTCTAGGGTTTAGGACAGCGGGTGAAGGCTGCACACCACCCAGAGGAGAGAGGGACAAAAGAGGGAAATTGCGGCAACAGAAGCATTTGGTCTGCCATGTCCCGAGAGCTCTTCCAGGCTGGGTGGGGATGTGCCATTGTTTGCCTTGGAGCCTGCAAGGGGCTAAAGATATACAAACCTCCCAATCTCCTCCTCTACTAACAGGGACTGATTGTTGAGGACTCAGAGGGAAGTGGAAATATTTCCTAGCTGGGAAAAGGGAGGGGGCTGCCAGAGAAGACTGGAGAACGGTCTCAGAAAGTTTGAATTACAAGACTCTTAGCCTCCAGATAGGAAGCTCTATCACATTGATCTGATCTGTGTCACAGCAAACTCCGACCAGGCATTGAATTGAGAGTTGCCAACAAGTGCCATCTCCTGCCAGGCCAAGGAAGTGCACATAAGAAAATTAAAAATAAGTAAGAGAGGCTTTTCCTGGCCTCTATAGTCTCCCTGCACAAGGCCCTAGGAGGTGACTCTACAACAAATTACTGGGTCTAGTACCTAGTTTTGAGCAACCAGCAGGACAATCCTAACAATCCAGGTTAAGCAAAAAATCAAAGAGCTGTGGCAATCACAGCCTCCTGCCACTAAATCCCTATAAAAGAGAAAGAGATTGACCATCTGAGTAAACCACATGCTAACCAGTTGCCTAAACACCAGCAAAAAATTATGAGCAATACTAAGAAAATAGAAGACATGGCCCAAGAAAAGGAATACATCAAAGTGCCAAAAGAGATGCAGAATTTGAGAGAACTGATCAGTGAGATGAGCACAAATTTCCAAAATCAAATTAATGAGATGAAAGACAATATAGTTAAAGAGATAAATGACATCAAGAAGACATTGAGCGAACGCAAAGAAGAATTTGAAATTCTGAACAGAAAAGTAACGGAGTACATGGGAATGAAAGAAACAATAGGTGAGGTCAAAAACACATTTGAGGCATACAACAGCAGACTCAAAATGATAGAAGAAAGAATAAGTGATACTAAAAACAGAGCAGCTAAAATTGAAAGAGAAAAGAACAGAGAGAGAAAAGAATGGAAAAAATTGAGCAGGGGCTCAAAGAGTTGAATGACAACACAAAACGCAACAACATACATGTCATGGGAGTTCCAGAAGGGGAAGAGAAGGGAAAAGGGGCAAAGAGTATTTGAGGAAATAATAGCTGAAAATTTCCCAACTCTCACAAAAGAAATGAACTTACATGTACAAGAAGCATACCGTACCCCAATCAGAATAAATCCAAATAGACCTATGCCAACAACATACTACTCAGAATGTCAAATGTCAAAGATAAAGAGAAAATTCTCAGAGCAGCAAGAGAGAAGCAAACGAGCACGTACAAAGGACGTCCAGTAAGACTTAGTGCAGATTTCTCTTCAGAAACCATGGAAGTGAGAAGACAGTGCTATGATACAATTAGGAAACTGAAGGAGAAAAACTGCCAGCCAAGAATTCTTTATCCAGCAAAACTGTCCTTCAAATATGAAGGTGAGTATAAAATATTCACAAACAAACAGAAATTAAGAGTGTTTGCAAAAAAAAGAAGCCACATTTGCAGGAAATATTAAAGGAAGCCTTAGAACCTGAAAGAGAAAGACAGGAGAGAGAGGCTTGGAGGAGAGTATAGAAGAAAGAAAAACAGAAAGGATAACCAAAAGAGTAAAAAGAGAGATAAAAACAAGATGACATATGAAAACAAAAGAATAAAATGGAGGAAGTAAATAGTGCATTTACAGTAATATTATTGAATGTGAATGGATTAAACTCCCCAATCAAAAGATACAGGCTGACAGAAAGGATAAAAAAACATGAGCCATCCATATGCTGCTTACAAGGAAATCACCTTAGACTCAGGGATACAAACCGGCTGAAAGTGAAGGGTTGGAAAAAGATATTCCATGCGAATAGTAACCAGAAAAGAGCAGGGATAGCTATACTAACATCAGATAAAACAGACTTCAAATGCAAAAAAGTGATAAGAGATACAGAAGGCCATTATATATTAATAAAAGGGACAATCCACCAGAAAGATATAACAGTCATAAATATCTATGCACCTAACCAGGGTGCCCCAAAATATACGAGACAAACTCTGGCAAAACTTAAGGGAGAAATAGACATTTCTACACTAATCATTGGAGACTTCAACACCCAACTCACATCATTAGATAGAACAACTAGACAGAAGATCAACAAGGAAACAGAGAACTTGAACAATATGATAAACAAGTTAGACCTAACAGACATATACAGAACACTGCATCCATACTCAGCGGGTTAAAGATTCTTCTCAAGTGCCCATGGATCTTTCTCCAGGATAGACTACATGTTAGGTCACAATTCAGCTCTTAATAAATATAAAAAGATTGAAATTATACAAAGCACCTTCTCAGATCATAATGGAATGAAACTACAAATCAATAATAGACAGGAAAAAAGTAAATTTGCAAATGTGTGGAGACTGAACAACACACTCCTAAATAATCAGTGGGTCAAAAAAGAAATTGCAAGTGAAATCAGTAAATATATTGAGACAAATGAAAATGAGAACACAACGTATCAAAACTTATGGGATACAGTGAAGGCAGTCTTGAGAGGGAAATTTATAGCCCTAAATGCCTATATTAAAAAACAAGAAAGAGCTAAACTCAAAGATTTAACTGAACAACTAGAGAAACTAGTAAAAGAACAGCAAACCAATCCCAAAGCAAGCAGAAAGAAAGAAATAATAAAGATTAGAGCAGAAATAAATGAAAATGAGAACAGAAAAGCAATAGAGAAAATCAACAAAACCAAAAGCTTTTATTGAAAAGATCAATAAAATTGCAAACCCCTTGCTAGACTAACAAAGAAGAAAAGAGAGAAGATGCAAATAAATACAATCAGAAACGAAAAGTGTGAAATTACAAATGACCTCACAGAAATAAAAAGAATCATAAGAGGATATTATGAGAAACTATATGCCAACAAACTAGACAACCTGGATGAAATGGACAAATTTCTAGAAATGTACAACGAACCTACACTGACGCTACAAGAAAGACAAGAACTTAACAAACCAATCACAATTAAGGAGATTGATTCCGTCATCAAAAATCTCCCAGCAAAGAAAAGTCCAGGACCAGATGGCTTCACAGGTGAGTTCTACCAAGCATTTCTAAAAGAATTAACACCAATCCTGTTTAAACTCTTGCAAAAAATTGAAGAGGAGGGAAAATATATTTTACAACAACATATTTTATGAAGCCAACATCACCCTAATACCAAAGCCAGATAAAGATTCCACAAGAAAAGAAAATTACAGACCAATCTCTCTAACGAACATATATGCAAAAATTCTCAACAAAATACTTGCAAACTGAATCCAACAGCATATCAAAAGACTTATACATCACAACCAAGTGGGATTTATTCCTGGTATGAAAGGCTGGTTCAACATAAGAAAATCAATCAATGTAATACACCACATTATTATGAAAAAAACCACATGATCATTTCAATAGATGTAGAAAAGGCATTCGATAAAATCCAACATCCTTTTTTGAGAAAAACACTTCAAAAGATAGGAATAAAAGGAAAATTCCTCAATATGATAAAAGGCATATATGAAAAACCCACCACCAACATCATACTCAATGGGGAAAGGTTGAAAGCTTTCCCTCTAAGCAGGAACAAGACATGGATGCCCACTGTCACCATGGTTATTCAACATTGTACTAGAAGTTCTGGCTAGAGCAATTAGACAAGTCAGAATAATTAAAGGCATCCAAATAGGAAAAGAGGAAGTAAAACTCTCACTGTTTGCGGAAGACATGATCCTGTACTTAGAAAATCCTGAGGTATCCACAACAAAGCTACTTGAACTAATAAATGAGTTCAGCAAAGTGGCAGGATACAAGATCAACACGCAAAAATCAGTAATGTTTTGTACACTAGTACTGAACAACCTGAGGAGGAAATCAGGGGGAAAATTCCATTTTCAATAGCAACAAAAAGACTCAAATACCTAGGAGTTAATTTAACCAAAGAAATATAGGACCTATATGCAGAAAACTACAAAACAATGCTAAAAGAAATTTAAAAAGACCTTAACAAATGGAAAGACATTCCGTGTTCATGGATTGGAAGAATAAATATCGTGAAGATGTCAATCTTGCCCAAACTGATTTATAGATTCAATGCAATACCAATCAAAATCCCAACAGCTTACTTTACAGAATTAGAGAAGGCAATTACCAAATTCATCTGGAAGGGTAAGTGCACCCGAATAGCCAAAAGCATTCTAAAAAAGAAGAGCAATGTGGGAGGAATTTCGCTGCCTGACCTTGAAACATTACAAAGCTACAGTGGTCAAAACAACATGGTACTGGCATAAAGATAGACACAGCGATCAGTAGAATAGAATTGAGAACCCTGAAATATACCCTCACCTATACAGTCAACTGGTTTTTGACAAACCTACCAAGCCCACGCTGATGGGAACAAACAGTCTCTTCAACAAATGGTGTTGGGAGAACTGGATATCTATAACCAAAAGAATGAAAGAGGACCCCTATCTCACCCCCTATGCAAGAATCAACTCAAAATGGATGAAAGATCTAAATAAAAAAGCCAGGACCATAAAACTACTAGAAGAAAATGTAGGGAAACATCTTCAAGACCTTGTAGTAGGTGGTGGTTTCTTGGACCTTACACCCAAAGCACGTGCAACAACAAAAAAATAGATAAATGGGACCTCCTTAAAATTAAACGCTTTTGCACCTCACAGGACTTTGTCAGAATGGTAAAAAGGCTGCCAACTCAATGGGAAAAAATATTTGGAAATCAAATATCTGATAGGGGTTTAGTATCCGGGATATATAAAGAGATGTTACAACTCAACAATAAATAGACAAATGACCCAATACAAAATGTGCGAAATACTTGAATAGACATTTCTCCAAAGAAGAAATACAAATGGCAAAAAACACATGAAGAAATGCTCAACATCACTCATGATTAGGGAAATGCAAATCAAAACTACAATGAGATATTATTTCACACCTATCAGAATGGCCACTATTAAAAAGACAGAGAACTACAAGTGTGGGAGAAGATGTGGAGAGATAGCACTTTTTCACTGTTGGCAGGAAAGCAGAATGGTACAACCACTATGCAGGACTGTTTGGCAGTTCCTAAAGAAGCTGAGTATAGACTTGCCATGTGACCCTGCAATACCACTACTGGGTTTATACCCAGAAGAACTGAGAGTAGTGACACAACAGACATCTGCACACTAATGTTCATAGCAACCATGCCAAAAGTTGGAAACAACCCAGGTGTCCATCAACAGATGAATGGATAAACAAACTGTGGTTTATTCACACGATGGAATATTATGCAGCTGTAAGAAGAAATGAAATCATAAAGCATATGACAACATGGATGAACCTGGAGGACATTATGTTGAGCGAAGCAAGCCAGACACAAAAGGACAAATACTGTATGATTGCGTTACTATGAACCAAATATATTGTGTAACATATTGTTTGATTCAAAAAAAAAATTATATGTATCCATTACATTTAATTGAGAAATGTATATATTTATTCATGTGTTAACTTTTTAGTTTTTAATTGTTTATATTTTCAATTATTAAATGTAGAAAATAAAGTGAAAAAAAAAAAAGAAATAAGTGTTAGTTGAATGAGTGAATAAATTAATGGTGAAATTTGGTTTCTCCTTCCTCTGACCACCTACAGCCCTTATATGTACTTTCATATAGCATAATGGTTATCTCATCCCTTGAATTGCAGTTAACTTATTCCCCTTAGACTTAGAGCACAAGTAAGCAGTGATCCTGTCCTATTTATCTGCATGTCCTTCATAGCACCCAGTAGAGTGCATTTCACAATTTAGGTCCTCAATAAATTAGTGAGTCACTCCTTGCTTTTTTTTTGATGTCTAACAGAACCCAAGAAATGCCATTTGAGTTCTTACCGATGATGCAGCTGTAGTGGTTTGGAGTTATGTACCCCAGAAAAACATGTTCTTAAACTTAATCCATTCCTGTGGGTGTGAACCCATTCTAAGTAGGACTTTTTGATGTTACTTCAATTAAGGTGCGGCCCAATTCATTCAGGATGGGTCTTAATCCTATTACTGAGTCCTTTTTAAGAGAATGAAATTCAGACACAAACAGAAAGCCACAGAGGAAGCAGTCGTAAGCTGAAAGTCAACAGAACCCTAAAGAGAAGGGAGTGGACAGGAGAGGTCACAATGTGCATTGCCATGTGACAGAGGAGCCGAGGACCAACAATTCCTGGCAGATGACCCCAAAATGCCAGTTAGGGAAGAAAACATTGCCTTGATGATGCCTTGATTTGAACTTCTCCTAGTTTCAAAACTGTGACCCAATAAATTCCCATTGTTTAAGCCAACCCATTACATGGTATTTACTTTAGCAAAAAGGAACCTAAAACAGCAGCCAACCCAGAATTCTCTGTGGATAAGCATGTGCATGCTGCATGATATTATTACACAGGGTGGAAAAGCATGCCCTGAACAGCCAGCTCCTTCTACTCACGCTTCCTGGGTCTCAGAATCAAATGTGCAGAGAATAGTCATGACAGCACAGTAATGCTCATGAATAGAATAATCAACAATATTAGTTTTCCTGTTTCAATAACCTTATTAAGGTTTAAACCTTAATAACACATTAAGATATCTTTAAAAATAGCCTCAGTGATGCCTGGATTCCTGGGCCTGATTTTGACTTAGCAATCAAAGCCATCTATAACTAGAGCTTGGATTATTTTTCCATTAATGTGTTTGCTAACTTATACTTAGGCCAGAATTCATCTGTCATTTCTATTTTGCATAGTTTATCCCTGTCATTTTGGTATATCACTCCTTATTAAAATTTAGTATAAATTTCAAATTTAGATATTTTACTGAGTATTCTCTTTTCTAAAACATAACAAACCATTAAAAAAAGATTGGCCTAAGGGCTCATTCCTAAGGAAACACCATAATTTACACTTTTCCATCTATTAATATTCCTGCCCTACTACCTTGATTCCAATTATTTACCCATAATGAAGCACTCTGCCTAATCCTAAAAGAACTCAATTAAGAAATAGCTATTGGTGTGAAAATTTTTCAAAGTTTTTTGAAGGAATAAATTATATTCACAATACATTCATTTTCCCTTCTTCACAAGTCTATTTTCCTTCTGAAAGAACTTATAGATTAATCAAGCATGATTTCTTCTTATAGAAACTGAGTTGTCCTTCCTCTAATTGATATATATTCAGTAATCCTATTCTTCATTTTTTTTTTTTAAAGATTTATTTATTTACTTTATCCACGTTAAACCCCACCTTCCCCATTTTGCCGTTCTGTGTCCATTTGCTGTGCAATTCTCTCTGTTTCCTGCCATCTCCTCTCATCCCTCTCCCCCAGTCTTCACCAGGATTCGAACCTGGAGACCTCCAATGTAGGAGAGAGGTGTTCTGCCGCCTGCGCCACCTTGGTTCCTTTGTTTTTCCACTAATGGGCAGATGCCTCCTTTCTAGAGGCTTGATCCCCTCCCGCTATTCCTTTAGACTGGGCAAATAATGATTAAGTCTAGAACCTCAATTTTCAACCTTTCTTTGCTAAACATAAGAAGTAGGGTCATGTGACCATTAAAAAAAATTATCAGATCAACCTTATTATTTTAAAATCATTTTATTATGTGATAAAAATTATTTCTGCATCACCTCCAGCCATTGGTAGGCATGTAGGAAATATGAATTTAAAAATGATCTAATTAAAATCATCATATTTCCAGGACCAATTAAAATATTTCACACATCCTTTTCTTTTCCCTTTCTCTTCTCTATAGTTTTGCCTCCTAATTAAATCTGTTATTGTCCTCCCATGCAGGTATTGTTAGAACTCCTTCCTCAGGCTTTATAATTTTCTTTTCCTTTTATCTCTCACTCAATAACTCTATATTTAGTTTCATTGCTTATAGCCAGTAGTTGCTCTAGTAATTAATTTTAACTTGAAATACTCATTCAGCCTCTACTTTCTGGTCATTGATGTCATTCTTACAATTTTAAATGGGCTTTAATGCGTTATTCCTTTTTAAAGAACTTTAAGTGCTATTAACTCTAAAATATGTTCAAATCCATTTATTATCTACTAGCATACCTCTATAAACAATCTGAGCAAATAAAGCATTTAATCCTTTCTCTTTATTCTGCTCTCCTTGATAGAAACTCAGTACTCTTGATTTGTTAATAAGGTAAATAAATGTTACTTTGAAAGGTGTAGTGGAAGATATACTTGTGTTCAGAGCCTAAGCTCCCAAGTACCAATTTTGAGAATGCTCCTTTCACTTTCATTAATTGCAAAATAAACAGATTCATGCAGCTAAAACTTCAGGAATCTGCACTAGCTATTCAAAGATTTTTTTAACTTTTTATTTTGATATACTTTCAAACCTACAGGACAGTTACAAAAATAATATAAACTCCATCCAGAGACCTCTAACATACCTCTACCCACCAGATACCCAGATTCACGAACTTCAACATTTTGTCACATTTGTTGTATCATTCTATTTGACTTTCCATCCACCCATATATCTATCTATTAATACATTCATTTTCTGAACACTTGAGTATAGGTTCTGTACATCATGTTACTTGAACACTAAATATTGCCATTTACATTTCCTAAGAATAAGGAAATTCACTTATTGAACCACCTTAAATATAGCTATCAAGTTCAAGAAATTTAATATTGATATAAAGCTTACAATTCATATTCCAGTTTTTTCATATGTCCCAATAGGGTCCTCTTGAACCTTTTTTCCTCCCTTGCTAAATACCATCCAGGATCATGTATGCATTTAATTGTCATTATCTCTTTAGTTATTTTTTTTTTTAATTGTGGGGACGTATATATGACATAAACTTTCCCATTTCAACCACTCCCAAGTATACCATTCGATGGAATTAATCACAGTCACAATATTTTGGTACCCTCACCACCTTTCATACTAAAATGTTCCCATTTCCCCATATAGAAACTGTATGTACCCCAGAAAAACATGTTCTTAAATCTAATCTATTTCTGTGGGTGTGAACCCATTTTAAGCAGGACCTTATGATGAGGTTACTTCAGTTAAGGCGTGACCCACCTCATTCAGGATGGGTCTTAATCCTACGACTGGAGTCCTTTATAAGAGAATGAAATTCAGACAAAGAAAGAGAAAGCCACAGGAACCAAGCAGCAGATGGAGAACCCAGAAAAGAAGGAAGAGGCCAGGAGATGCCACCATGTGCCTTGCCATGTGGCAGAGAAGCCAAGGAACCTGGTAGCTGTTCTTCAGGATGAAAGCATTGCTTTGATGATGCTTTGTTTTGGGCATTGTCATGGCCTCAAAATTGTAAGCTAATAAATTCCCATTATTTAAGCCAACCCATTTCATGGTATTTACTTGGAGCAGCCTAGGAAACTAAAACAGAAACCCTATAGCCATTTTGCATTAACTCTTTATTCCCCTTGCCCCCACCTCTGGCAACCTGCACTCTAATTTCTGTCTTTATGAGCTTGTATAGTCTCTCTGATATTTTCTTTGTAGTTACCATGGGGTTTAAATTTATTATCATAAATCTATAACACTCTTGTTTGCTTTGATACCCACTTAAAAACGTCAATAGTATACACAAACTAGGTTCCTATGCCCCTGTGACCCCCACCATTATATACTAATTGTCACAAATTACATGTTTTTATATTATGAGTCTAAAGTCACTGATTTCTCATCACAGTTTATTCATTTGTCTTTTATATCCTGTAGGAAGTAAAAAAAAATAAGTGGAATTACAAACCAAAAATACAATGATAGTGGCATGTATATTTACCATGTTGTTACCCTCACCTTTATTTCTTTATTTCTTCATTCAGCTTCGATCTGGTGTCTCTTGTCCTTTCCTTTCAACCTGTAGAACTCTCTGTAGCCTCTCTTGTAGTGCTGCTCTGGTGGTGACAAATTCCCTCAGCTTTTGTTTATCTGGGAATGTTTTAATCCTTCCTTCATTTTTGGAAGACAGTTTTGCCAGATACAAAATTTTTAGTTGGCAATTATTTGCTTTCAGCACTTTAAATATGTCATCTCCTTGTCTTCTTGCCTTCACGATTTCTGATGAGAAACTGGCACTTATTTTTATTGAGGCTACCTTTTACATGACATGTTGTTTCTCTCTTGTGGCTTTCAGAATTTTCTATTTATCTTTGGCACTTGCAGTTTGATTTTTTTGTGTATTGTTTTTGTTTTTCCTCCAGTCAGTTTTAATAAATCACATGCTACACTACCAGTTCAGGGTGAGAATTTTCTAATAAATATTTTCTGATACTATACCTTTCACATCCACTGAAGGTCCACTCCAAGTTGAGGGAAGAGAAGGCTAGATGTGCCCTGAGTTACTTGGGGGAGGGGGAAACCCCCAAGTCTACATGTTCCCCCTTTGCAAGTAGCAGGGTGAGCAAGTTCTAGCCCCCAAAGAAAGGATTAAGAGCAACAAACATGCTGCTCCATCCTTCTTGAGAGGCCTGCCCGTAAGAAGGAACTACATCCTTAACCCCCAGGTATTTTTCAAGGTGACAATGGATCATATTATTTCTTGTAGCAGAGGGTCCAGGGCTCTCCCTGGAGCCTCTCCCCTGCTCCTGCTACCACCAGCAGTAGTGGGCCAGAGCATGGTTGGCCTCGGCCTTCTTGTGACATCATGGTTCCTCTTGATCACAGGGCCCTGGTGGTGGAAAGCCTGCAGCAGCTCGAGCAACAGCTTCACTGGCATCATGGGTGCTTCTTCTGCTGGCGCTCACTATTCATCCACTTCATGGCCAGGAAGCAGTGATGCCTATCGGCTAGGGGCACAGGGACCTGGTAGAAGTGGCCACACTTGAGGATGAACACTAGCCCAATCACAAGCTCACAGTTTTTCAGTGCCTGGTGGAAGATGGTGTAGAGATTTCAGTGGATGGTTGCCTGTTCTGAAGAAGCAGCATGGTGCTTATCAAACTGCTTCCTTTTCACAGCTTCCAGAGTCTTTGTCATGAGGGATCTGACCAGGATTTTGTTTCCTTCTTTCATTATCATGCTGACAAATTTATTGATCACTGGGTCTTCAAATGCTTGATTTCATTACTGGGGCAACTTTGATGAGCTGAGTCTTCCTGAGCTCCGGTTCATACTTCCCCTCAGTCAGCTCAGCCATGGGCTTGCGGTAGCATTCCTTTTCAATCTGGGGATCCTGGTATTCAGGGCCCAGCGGCTCCACCTAACCTGGGTTAGACCAGGCAGCCCCAGGACATTGTGTCACAGGCCCTGAGCCCGGCCAGTGCTTCCGTAAGGGGGCAGTCATCTTCGCTGGCCACAAGGACCCCACGAGGACTGCCTTTGGCATGTCTGAGTGATGTGGAGTGGGTGTGGAGACCTCACATGGTCCTAAATCTGTGTTTCACCCCAATGACCTGGGCATTAGTCTCTCACTCCAAGGACCGAAGGGAAGAGCTAAAAGAAACATTCCTCTTCTCAATTCCTGTTACCAGCAGGCAAGAACCTTGGTGGTTGTGCCAACTTCTCTCAGGACCCCATGTAGGTCCCTTGACAGTTTGATTTTAATATTCCATGACTTGGGTCTATTTGGATTTATCGTGTTTGAAGTTCATTGAGCATCTTGGATGTATATTCATATCTTTTGTTAAGTTTGCAAAGTTTTCAGCCATTATTTTTTCAAATATTCTCTCTGACCTTTTCTCTCTTTCTTCTCCTTCAGAGACTCACACAATGCATATATTTATATAGTTGATGATGTCCCACAGGTTCCTCAGGCTCTGTTTACTTTTCTTCATTCTTTTTTCCTTTGCTCTTTAAATGGAATGATTTCAATAGCAATATCTTCAAGGTCTCTGTTAACACCTTTCCCACTCTTTGCAGGTTGGCCCGTGGGAGAGCTCTCCAGAGCTTATCCATTCAGTGAGTTTAGAGACTAGCTCCAGGCCAAAGTGTAGATCCTTTTGCTTATGTGTCTTGTCTTGTGATGTGAGTGTGGCCCTAGGAATATCCCCATTTAGATGGTTCCAAGTCTCCTCTCTTTCCTAGGAAACAGTTTCCTCATGGTCCTGGATACTGCACTGTATAGTCTATAGCCAGCAATTCCTTGCTCCAGGAAGCATGACTTTACTGTTCTCTCACTGCATTCTTTTTTTTTTTTTTTAAAGATTTATTTTATTTATTTATTTCCCTTGATGCTTGTGCACGCTGTCTGCTCTTTGTGTCCATTCACTGTGCATTCTCCTGAGTCTGCTTGTCTCTCTTCTCGTCTTCTCTTCAGGAGGCACCGGGAACCCATCCTGGGACCTCTGATGTAGGAGAGAGGCACTCAATTGCTTGAGCCACCTCAGCTCCCTGGTTTGTTGTATCTCTCCTCTGTGTCTGTGTATGTGTGTGTGTGAGTGTCATCTTGTTGCACCAGCTCTCCACGCGGGCCAGCTCTCCACACGGGCCAGCTCGCTTTCACCAGGAGGCCCCAGGAACTGAACCTGGGTAGACGGGAGCTCAATATGGTAGATGGGAGCTCAATCGCTTGAGCCACATCCACTTCCCCCACTGCATTCTGTAGGAGAGCTTGGTGAGCTGCCTTTGCATGCAGGGCAAGTTCTGGGATGATGAGTCCCTCAGGCCACCACGAGACATATCAGAACAGAAAAACATACTCCCTGTTGTGCATGAGGGTTATTCTGCTTTCTTTGGAATCAGGACCAGGGATCCGCAGTAGGAGTGCCGCCTCTGCGCCAAACTAGTGAGAAGTGGAGGAAGTGCCAGTCAGAGCTCCATCAGATACTACATCTTATAAATAGACCTTTTCTTGATCTGGCACTTGCACTGTTACTTCAGTCCTTTAACTGGGCTGTTCAAAGCTTTTTAATATCTTAAGAAATTGTCAAATACAACTCTTGGTGGATTGGGTTATTGTTCTAAAGTCTAATGTTGAAGTCTCTAAGGAAATCCAGATTCATTTTTAGAAGTAGAATCAATGGTTCCTCTGTGAGAATGGGAAAGATTTCTGATTAAAATTCATGGTGTGGAGGCATGGTCTTGGTGTCTCCAGAATACAACATTCTTGCCTACTGAAGAATTTAATGGAGGGAGTGGATGTGGCTCAAGTGATTGAGCACCTGCTTCCCACATGGGAGATCCTGGGTTTGGTTCCCAGTGTCTCCTAAAAACAAAACAAACGAACAAACAAACAAAAAAAAACAGACAACAAGCAAACAAACAAACAAAAAAACTCAGGAGAGCCAAATGTGGCTCAGTGGTTGAGCACTGGCTTCCCACATATGAGGGGTCCGGGGTTCAATCCCTGACCCTAGTACCTCAAAAAAAAAAAAAAAAAAAGTTTATGAAAATGTTACTGACTAAGGTGTTCCCACAATCCTGTTCTATGGAGACCTTCTCTCACTGAATGGAGTTTTTGTTTTATCTTCTGTTACCACAGTGCAATTTCACTCTTCTTAGGGAAGTAGATATATCTCTGAGAATGATAGAAAGAGCCTGAAGAAAAGTATGCTTTGTTTTGAGGTGGTCTCAGTTGGAAACAAGGGAAGTGGATCTGTCTTCTTAGGGCTATTTGGAAATCTTTGGTTATATTTGTTTACCTCTCGAAACATTACAAAGCTTTTGATTGCCACAATGACATTTAGTGGGCAAGGGGCAGGGAAGCAAACAACCTTGCAAAACATGGAGCTGTCTGGATGTAAATACCATTAGTGCCCCTCTTGAGAAACGTGGAAACATCTCCCAGCACTAAGGGCTTCCATTACTTTTCTTTTTTATTTTTATTATTATTATTTTTTTATTTATATGTTCCCCCCCAGCTACTTGTGCTCTCTATGTCCATTTGCTTTGCGTTTTTCTGTGTCTGCTTGTCTCCCTTTGTTGGGTCATCTTGCTGCGCCAGCGCACCGTGCCGTGCAGGCTGGCTTGCCTTTACCAAGAGGCCCCAGGAATCGAACCCAGGGCCTCCCATATGGTAAATGGGAGCCCAACCAATTGAGCCACAGCCACTTCCCTCCATTACTTTTCAGGGGCCCGATTCTTCTCTTGGTTTAAATTTACACGCAGGAATTCTGGAGAATATATGGAGAGGCAATTTACCTCTGGGTTTCTGATTCTCTACCTGAGCTATCCCAATCAATTGTTTCTAAGTATTGAGGAGCAAATGTGATAAATCAACACCAAGCTTGTGGAGTACAAATTGGTGTGGCTGGTTACAAGACTTGGAAGGCATAAGAAGCAATCAAGGTCAGCAACCTGTGAGGCAACAAAAGCCAGCATATGCATTAACAGAGATATCAGGACCAGCCATGAATCAGAGCCAGTGGGAGACCAATCTCTAGGAGAAGAATAAGAACCAGGAAATGTGCAAGCCTGGGAAAGGATACCAGAAATAAATGCAAAAAGGCATAAAAGGGCCTGGGTAGGAAGATTAGAGATGAGCAGTGAGAACAGAGCTTAATGCCTAATATCACCTCAATCCAGGAGCTTTTCTGAGCTTGTGCTAAAGGCAGGAACCACTTCCTAAGCTTGGTACCCTGCAATTTAAAGATGCAGACATTGGGGAACAAGGCAGAGGAGAACTGGGCAGTTCTTGAAATAATGGAGAATTTTTAAAGGATCTGTAGAACCTGCTCAAGACATACCCTAAAATCCAACACCTTAACAGAGACATCACAAGGGGAACAATTAATTTCATTTAATTCAATATTAATATATATAACGTAAAATCTATTCTTGAGTTATACATGACTATACTAAACAATGCACAATTAGACTGACATTTTATATGTCCTAGAAATGAGAAGTTATTTTCTCATATTTTGGAACATAAAGGCTGAGTCTTGTCTTCATTCCAAATTAATTCCCTTCCAAAACAATGGGTAACATGAACCCATTAAATAAATAAAAGAAGTGAAATGGAAAATATTTTTGATCACATATTTCATTAAAACATTTAGTGTAATGTGTATCTGGAAAAAGACAATCCCTTGAGGAATACAAGTTCCAAGTAAGTTGGAATTTATTTTGAAGGGAGACAGCCACAGCTATGCTAATAATCCCTTTTAAGATTCTGTAGATAACATAAGACCCACAGTAGTATCTAATATAAACATGTAAGGAGATTTGAGAGAAACACAACAAAAATAAACTGTGAGAATAACCCCTACAAAGTTTTTTCCACTCTCTGGCTCTTAAACTCTGAAGGAAAGGAAGGAAGATGAGAAACTCCTAGAAGAGTAGAAAAAGATAAAGGGACAAACCAAACGAGCGAATTTGTGAACTATTTAAAGCAAAAGTAAATATTAATAGATAGATGTAGAGATATATTCTTTATTAGATTTGTTATTAGCTGGGTCAGGACTCTTTCAACTGAAAGTTCAAAAAACCAACACAAATTAGCTTAGTGCCAAGCTTTTGACATCGACACATTGTTACAATTTAAAAGGGATGAGGTGTAGTTGGGTGTGACCCATCACTTTCTTGCTCTTTCTACCTCTTGACTCTGCCTCCTCCTCCTCCTCCTCCTCCAATACCTTCTCCTCCTTTTCCCTCTCTTCCTTCTTTTCCTTCCTTCTTGTCATCCTACCCCTCCTCTTCTTCTTTACCCCATCTTGCTTCATTCTGCCAATGGATTCTTCCATTTGACTGGGGAAGATAGTCTCTGAGAAAAATAGGTTTTCACAACTGATTAAATTAGCGAACTAATAAACATAGGCCAGGCCAGTAGAGCTGCAGTAACATAGACGGCAGGATAAGGGTCCGGAGAAAGGCCATCCCTGAAGATCCCTCTGACTGTGACCTTTGTCTTCCCAACCCTGACCTCACCACAAGGGTCTTTCTCCCCACAGCCCTGGGCCTCAGGGGCTTCTGCACATCACCTGAGGATGAGAATGGTTGTAGTTCATCCAGTGGTCACCCACTGAACACAGGTGCTTAAGCCCCTACTATGTGCCGGCTCTAGCGGACAGAGATCAGTAAGACAGATGAAGTCCTTGCTTGCATAGAAACTATAGCTGAGTATGTATGTTGAGAGTGTTTCCTTAAAGTGACCAGTAAAGACCTCTTTGAGATCTGAGCTACTACCTTAACCATGAGGAAGATTTAACCATATGAAGATCACTTTCCAGAAGGCAGAGAAAATCTCTTAGGAAGTGACAGCTGAGCTTCGGCTTCAGATGGCTTCTAGCCATCTCTTACCTAGGTGGCTGCAGTGACCTCTTGAACAATCTCCTTGCATTAGGAAGGAATCTTTCCCTACTACCACTAGAGTTGCCTTTCTAAAATGCAACTGTAATCATGACACTCTCCTGTTTAAACCCTTCTGTTGTTCCCAGGATAAAATCCAACACCCGGAGACACAGCTTCAATGCAAATTATGACCTGGCCCCCTCATTTTGCCACGTGTACCGGTCATAATGAACTAATCGCTGCTTCTCCTCTATGACATGCTCTTTCACATCTTCCTGCCTTTGCATGCACTTTTTCTTGCCCTGAAATTCCCTTCTTTCTTTGTTCCTCATTCCCTGTCTACCACATACTCATTCTCAATAGATATGGCCTCCTTTAGGGGAACTTTGGATCCTCATAGGCAGGATTGGCTGCCTGGGCTATGCATCCCCAAGCACCCTGAGCTTACCTCTATCGTATTTTCTGTTTATTTGTTGTCTCTCTGCTAGAGAGTAATCTCCTTGAAGGGTCTTTGTCCTAGCATAATAGCTAGGGCACAGCAGGTCCACAATAAATATTGTAAATATATAAACGAGATTTTCAAAACTACACAGAAATCAAAAGTGCAGAAATCAAAGTATATACTTAATCTCTCATAAAGCTGAATATATTATATACAGAGAAAATTTGAGAAACATTTCATTAGAACACAGAGAAAAGTGATAAAGAGATGAAAATGAAAATGATGAGAATTAATATAATAGATATAGAAAATGTATTGGTCAGTTGTTTCTTCTCTGTCTTCCAGATATTTTCTTTTCAGGAACCTCCTTTCTCATACCTGGAAGGGTTTTCAATCACTTGACCCTTCCATCCCTGCCTTGGAAATAGTGTGAAGCCTAGGCTGGCAACCCTATTTCCTGAGAAGCAGAAATTGAACCAAATTAGCTTTTTAAATGAAGGGACTGATAGAGATACCTTTTGGGATCTCTAATCATGAGCTTCCAGGGGCTGTTTTTGCTGCCAAGTGGAGCAAGCCTGACTAAGAATTGATCTAAAATGAAAAAGGAATTACTGAAAAGTAGAGAAATGGTACCTGGTGTACAGTTTGAATGTCTGCACCCAGCTGTATCTCTAATCAGAGCCTGAAATAAAACTTCCAAGTCATGTGAGATGTAACTTTTTTGTTCACTTGCAATCCTAAAATTAAAGTTGGTAACTGGAAGTAGAATATAGCAAGTGACAGGCCTAAAATGTAGAATTGACTGAGCGGAGGTATGGTAAGTGGTAATGAGGATTCTGTCCCCATCTGAGAACTGGGAAACCAGGTTATAAGGTAGCCACAAATTAGACTGGCAGCTGTTGTAGTTTGGAAATCAGATCATGTGCCTACATGATTAGTGCTTTAGTAGCTTATAGAAAATGTCAAGATATTGGAATGAGTTAAAGATTTTTTTATGCTTTTAATAATGTCAAGAAAAATATAGGCTTCATCAAAGGGTTAAATATAGAATTAGCTTACAGCCCACCAATTCCACTACTAAGTATATACCCAAGAGAAATTAAAATATCAGTACACACAAAACTTGTTTATAGCAGTGTTATTCATAAAAGTCAAAAAGTGGAAACAGCTCCACACCGTAGTGGCGCACGAGCGGGCCGGGCGGGCAGCTGAGTTTTCCAAAAAATAACTTCACCAAGATGTCCAGTGATAGGCAAAGTTCCAATGATGAGAGTCCCAGCACCAGCAGTGGTAGTTCAGATGCGGACCAGCGAGACCCAGCCACTCCAGAGCCTGAAGAACAAGAAGAAAGAAAACCTTCTGCCACCCAGCAGAAGAAAAACACCAAACTCTCCAGCAAAACCACTGCTAAGTTATCCACTAGTGCTAAAAGAACTCAGAAGGAGCTAGCTGAAGTAACCCTTGATCCTCCTTCTAACTGCAGGGCTGGGCCTAAAGGAGATAACATTTAGGAATGGAGATCAACTATACTTGGTCCACCAGGTTCTGTATATGAAGGTGGTGTTTTTTTTCTGGATATCACATTTTCGTCAGATTATCCATTTAAGCCACCAAAGGTTACTTTTCACACCAGAATCTATCACTGCAACATCAACAGTCAGGGAGTTATCTGCCTGGACATTCTTAAAGACAACTGGAGTCCCGCTTTAACTATCTCAAAGGTCTTGCTGTCTATTTGTTCCCTTTTGACAGATTGCAACCCTGCGGATCCTCTGGTTGGAAGCATAGCCACTCAGTATTTGACCAACAGAGCAGAACATGTCAGGATAGCCAGACATTGGACCAAGAGATACGCAACATAATTCACATAATTTCTACACAGTGTGAAGGAGCAGAAGGCATCTTCTCACTGTGCTTCAAATCTTTATAGCCTTTACAATAAGGACTTCTGTGTATATGTTATACTGATTCTACTCTCTGCTTTTATCCTTTGGAGACTGGAAGACTCCCCAAAAAGGTAAATGCTATCAAGAGTAGAACTTTGTAGCTGTAGATTAGTTATGTTTAAAACGCCTACTTGCAAGTCTTGCTTCTTTGGGATATCAAAATGTATTTTGTGATGTACTAAGGATACTGGTCCTGAAGTCTACCAAATATTATAGTGCATTTTAACCTAATTCATTATCTGTATGAAGTTATAAAAGTAGCTGTAGATGACTAGGAATTATGTCATTTGTATTAAACCTAGATCTACTTCTGAGTATGTGGTACATGCTGTTGTGAAAAATGTTTTACCTTTTACCTTTGTCAGTTTGTAATGAGAGGATTTCCTTTTACCCTTTGTAGCACAGAGAGCACCTGATGTATCATCTCAAACACAATAAACATGCTCCTGAAAAAAAAAAAAAAAAAGTGGAAACAACCCAAATGTCCATCAACTGATGAATAGATAAACAAAATGTGGTCTATCTATACAGTGGAATATTACTCAGCCATAAAAAGAAATGAAGTGTTGATATATACTACAGCATAGATAAACCTTGAAAACTTTATGCTAAGCAAAAGCAGCCAATCACAAAGTAACACATATTTCATGATTCCATGTATATGAAATGTCCTGAATGGACAAATCTTTACAGACAGAAGGTAGATCAGTGGTTGCCTATGGCTGGGAGAATGGGAGTTGGGGGGTTGATGGCTAAGGGGAGTGGGGTTTCTTTTTGGAGTGACCACAATGTTCTGCAATTGATTGTGGTGATAGAGGCACAATTCTGAGTATACTAAAAGCCATTCAATTGTACACTTTAAATGGATGTATTGTATGGTACCTGGATTATTTTGCAATAAAGCTTTAAAAATGCAAGCTTAAACTAGATTGCTCAGATTTGAAAACTCAGAAGTTCCTCCTTGAGCTGGTAGCTGGCCCTTTGTCACCTGGAGGAGCGAGTGCCCTGGTTTCTGTTTAAGGAGCTTGGGCAGACCCAGCCTAAGTCAACATGGAGACCCAACATTCCTCAGCAGCAACACTCTACCTGATTGTGTTTTCTTAACTGTGGTTAATTTCTTAAATCTTTTCAATTAATTTCCAAACAAAGATCAATACCCTAATAAATAGAATAAAGACTCATTTTTAAAATGCATGCTTTAACCCAAACAGCAAGCAGAAAGGGAATGGCATATAGCTTTGTTAAGGAGACCCTTTTGTCTGTAAACAGCCATCTAGGACACCTGAGAGTCAGATAGTATCACGTGCATTTGGAGGGGTATAAGAATAAACATATTCTATACTTAAAGCTGAAGCTAAAGTTAGTGTGAGGAAAGACTGGCAGGTGGCAACTGCGTGGGAGATAAGACTGGTATTGATGGAAGCTTGAGCCCCTGGGCCTCACCCAGGAATCTCTGCTCTTACTCCTCTGCTGGACAAAGATAATGTAATTCCATTATTAAGAGACAACTATTAGGATATGGTCCAGAGAAAGATTATTAGGTCTTGGGCTTTTGGGTCACATTTAACGGCAGAGGTCAGGAGGAATACAGTTAAACCAAGGGCTTAGGAAATGGGCAGAGCATCAAGGTTTGTGAAAAAGAGAAAATGCCACTTGACTAGAGGGTTTAGAGTCAAGGATCCATGAACTTTGGCTTTGATTACTAGCCCATGGAGTTGACAATATAAAAGAACTCACTTTGCTGCCAGGGCAGGAATCTTGCTCTTTCTTCCAGCAGAATCGTGTATGCTGTAGGCTGGGGGGCCAGTGTAAGCTGCTTTCCATTTTCCTTTAGGATTTTCCATTGTGGTCAATGTAGTGAAATATTAACTATGTTGGAGGTAGTTGTATTTCTTCTTCTTTTTTTAAAAAAGATTAATTTATTTATCTCTCCCCCTCCCTCCCCGATGTTTTGCTCTCTGTGTGTTCTTCTGTGTCTACTTGTCTTCTCTTTAGGTGGTACCAGAAACCGATCCTGGGACCTTCCAGAGTGGGAGAGAGGCGCTTAATCTCTTGCACCACCTCAGCTCCCTGGTCTGCCAGATCTCCTATGGTCTTTCTTCTGTGTCTCTTTTTGTTGCATCACCTCACTGCACCAGCTCTCCGTGAGGACCAGCACTCCACATGGGCCAGACTGCTTTTCACCAGGAGGCCCCGGGAATCAAACCCTGGACCTCCCATATAGTAGACGAGAGCCCAATCACTTGGGCCACATCCACTTCCCTGTATTTCTTCTTTATCCATAGGTTTCTAGAGGATGAGACATCACATTGGGACCTAAAATCCTGAGCTGGATGTTAGAGCCCAAAGTGATGACTGGATGAGTTTTGATATTTCTTCTTCTGGGGAGAAAGAAAGCATGTTGTCATTGGTAGAAGAAATATTTTCATTGTCATAGGGAGGACACTTTTAAAAATGAATGTATGGAAAAAGTGTGTGTGTGTGTGTACCTGTGTGTATGTGTCTAGAATGCTGGCTAGTTTAAGAGAGAAACGTAGGCAACATCAGCTGTGTCTGTCTTTTTAGCACCTTTTCTGTTTGGGAACAGCCTTTCCAACATCTGGTGGGCACATGACACATGCCCCTCAATACTCTGATTGGTCATAGGATGCTGCATATAAAGTCACTTAGACTTTTTTTTTAATTGTAGAATTTATGTGGATTCTGGGGGAGGGAAGTCCTTTGTCCTTGTCATATCTAAAGTACTAGATAAGTTATAAACTTGAAGCTTCTGGGAGCTATTTTTGCTGCCATTTTTAGAGCACCTGCCAGGGAGCAAAGCTAACTTAGAGGAAAGTAAGTGTCAAGAAGGCAAAGATTTATGTTTGTTTTGTTCACTGTGGCATCCCTTGCACTTAGAAGAGTGTCTGGCACATAGTAGGTACTCAGTAAATGTTTGCTGAATGAATGAAAGCAGAACTGAAAAATGAAGAATTGCAGTGACATGATTTGAACTTATGGTTCCACCTGTGTCTAGGGACAGTTCTATGCCATGGACTTCCAAGTTACATGAGTCAATAAATTCCCTTTATTCTTTTCATTAGTGTGGCAGATATTGCAAACTGTCTCATTCAATACCACTCCAACCCTATACTAATATGACTTTGTGTGCCCCAGAGGTTAGAAAACAAAAGTCTACATTACCCAGAGGCCCTTGCAGTAAGGATTTCTGCATGTGATGTAGCATCCAGTAAGTGGGTGTATCTGAATGAGACTTGGGAGGGGATTGTAGGCATGAAGGAGTGGCTAGTCTGGCAGCACAGCAGCAGAGGCATCTCGGTACTTCTACAGCAGCTCCAGCAGAGGCCCTGATGTCTAGCCAGTCCCTAGCTCTGTGTGACCAGCAATTATAGCAGACACTTCCGGACTTGACACATTCCTTCACTGTGACAGAGGCAGCATGGTTCTTAACTTAGCAGCAGTGCCACAGCAGGAGCAGCAAAGTTGCTAAAGCAGATTTTTTAATGTAACTCCAGAATTGTTCCTGAAATTCCAGACTGCTATTCCAGGTTTCCAATAATTTGGTAAGCAAATTAATAGTCTATAGTAAATACCTTCCTCTGGAAACTAGCTAGCACAAATTCTGTTGCCTGCAATTGAACTCTGACCAATATAACTAATTTCAGTTGATTTTCTGTCAATAGCAACTAGAAGAATCCAGACTACCTTTGTAGAATTTCTAAAGGTACAACGAACAAATGCAGGAGAAGAAAAAGCCTAAAATATGAGAAATCTTCTAAGAATATTGTATTAGTCAGCCAAAGGGGTGCTGATGCAAAATACCAGAAATTTGTTGGCTTTTATAAAGGGTATCTATTTGGGGTAGAAGCTTACAATTACCAGGCCATAAAGTGTAAGTTACTTCCCTCACCGAAGTTGGTTGCCACCTGTTGGAGCAAGATGGCTGCCAACATCTACCAAGAGTTCAGGCTTCCTCTTCCCCCCCCCCCCTTTTTTTTTGAAAAATTTATTTATTTTTATTTTTATTTTTATTTTTTTAACTTTATTTGTACATTTAATAATTGAAAATATAAACAATTAAAAACTAAAAAGTAAACACAGATGAATAAATATATACATTTCTCAATTAAATGTAATGGATACATATAATTTTTTTTTTAATCAAACAATATGTTATACAATGTATTTGGTTCATAGTAACGCATTCATACAGTATTTGTCCTTTTGTGTCTGGCTTGCTTCACTCAACATAATGTCCTCCATGTTCATCCATGTTGCCATATGCTTTATGACTTCATTTCTTCTTACAGCTGCATAATATTCCATCGTGTGAATAGACCACAGTTTGTTTATCCATTCATCTGTTGATGGACACCTGGGTTGTTTCCAACTTTTGACAATGGTGAATAATGTTGCTATGAACATTGGTGTGCAGATGTCTCTTCGTGTCACTGCTCTCAGTTCTTCTGGGTGTATACCCAGTAGTGGTATTGCAGGGTCACGTGGCAATCTATATTCAACTGCTTTAGGATCTGCCAAACAGTCCTCCATAGTTGTTGTACCAGTCTGCAATCCCATCAACAGGGAAGAAGTGTTCCTGTCTCTCCAGATCCTCTCCAACAATTGTAGTTCTCTGTCTTTTTAATAGTGGCCATTCTGATAGGTGTGAAATAATATCTCATTGTAGTTTTGATTTGCATTTCCCTAATCATGAGTGATGTTGAGCATTTCTTCATGTGTTTTTTTGCCATTTGTATTTCTTCTTTGGAGAAATGTCTATTTAAGTCTTTTGTCCATTTTTAATTGGGTCATTTGTTTTTTTATTGTTGAGTTATAACATCTCTTTATATATCCTGGATATTAAACACTTATCAGATATGTGATTTCCAAATTTTTTTTTCCCATTGAGTTGGCTGCCTTTTCACCATTCTGACAAAGTCCTGTGGGGTGCAAAAGTGTTCAATTTTGCGCGGCCGGAAAGGGTGCCACCCCCTCGCCCGTCACGCACCGCACGTTCGTGGGGAACCTGGTGCTAAACCACTCGTAGACGACCTGCTTCTGGGTCGGGGTTTCGTACGTAGCAGAGCAGCTCCCTCGCTGCGATCTATTGAAAGTCAGCCCTCGACACAAGGGTTTGTTAAAAAAAAAAAAAAAAAAAAAACAACAAAAAACAAACAAACAAAAAAAAAGTGTTTAATTTTGAGAAGGTCCCATTTATCTATTTTTTCTTTTGTTGCATGTGCTTTGGCTGTAAGGTCCAAGAAACCACCACCTACTACAAGGTCTTGAAGATGTTTCCCTACATTTTCTTCTAGTAGTTTTATGGTCCTGGCTTTTATATTTAGATCTTTGATCCATTTTGAGTTGATTCCTGTATAGGGGGTGAGATAGGGGTCCTCTTTCATTCTTTTGGTTATAGATATCCAGTTCTCCGAACACCATTTGTTGAAGAGAGTGGTTTTTCCCTTTAGCATGGGCTTGGTAGTTTTGTAAAAAACCAGTTGACTGTATAGGTGAGGGTATATTTCTGGGTTCTCAATTCTATTCCACTGATCGATTTGTCTATCTTTATGCCAGTACCATGCTGTTTTGACCACTGTAGCTTTGTAATATGTTTCAAGGTCAGGCAGGGAAATTCCTCCCACATTGCTCTTCTTTTTTAGAATGCTTTTGGCTATTCGGATGCATTTACCCTTCCAGATGAATTTGGTAACTGTCTTCTTTAATTCTGTAAAGTAAGCTGTTGCGATTTTGATTGGTATTGCATTGAATCTATAAATCAGTTTGGGTAAGATTGACATCTTCACGATATTTATTCTTCCAATCCATGAACATGGGATGTCTTTCCATTTGTTTAGGTCTTTTTAAATTTCTTTTAGCATTGTTTTGTAGTTTTCTGCATATAGGTCCTGTACTTCCTTGGTTAAATTAACTCCTAGGTATTTGAGTCTTTTTGTTGCTATTGAAAATGGAATTTTCCTCCTGATTTCTTCATCAGGTTGTTCAATACTAGTGTACAAAAACATTACTGATTTTTGCGTGTTGATCTTGTATCCTGCCACTTTGCTGAACTCACATATTAGTTCAAGTGGCTTTGTTGTTGGATGCTTCAGGATTTTCTAAGTACAGGATCATGTCATCCTCAAACAGTGAGAGTTTTACTTCCTCTTTTCCTATTTGGACGCCTTTAACTTTTCTGTCTTGTCTAATTGTCCTAGCTAGAACTTCTAGTACAATGTTGAATAACAATGGTCAGTGGGTATCCTTGTTTTGTTCCTGATTAGAGGGAAAGCTTTCAACCTTTCCCCATTGAGTATGATGTTGGCTGTGGGTTTTTTATATATGCCTTTTATCATATTGAGGAATTTTCCTTTTATTCCTATCTTTTGAAGTATTTTTATCAAAAAAGGATGTTGGATTTTGTCGAATGCCTTTTCTGCATCTATTGAGATGATCATGTGGTTTTTTTCCTTCAATTTGTTAATGTGGTGTATTACATTGATTGATTTTCTTATGTTGAACCAGCCTTGCATACCAGGAATAAATCCCACTTGGTCGTGATGTATAAGTCTTTTGATATGCTGTTGGATTTGATTTGCAAGTAGTTTGTTGAGAATTTTTGCATCTACGTTCATGAGAGAGATTGGTCTGCAATTTTCTTTTCTTGTGGCACCTTTATCTGGCTTTGGTATTAGAGTGATGTTGTCTTCATAAAACGTGTTGGGTAATTTTCCCTCCTCTTCAATTTTTGGAAGAGTTTAAACAGGATTGGTGTTAATTCTTTTAGAAATGCTTGGTAGAATTCACCTGTGAAGCCATCTGGTCCTGGACTTTTCTTTGCTGGGAGATTTTTGATGGCAGATTCAATCTCCTTAATTGTGATTGGTTTGTTAAGTTCTTGTATTTCTTGTAGCATCAGTGTAGGTTGGTTGTGCGTTTCTAGAAATTTGTCCATTTCATCTAGGTTGTCTAGTTTGTTGGCATATCATTTCTCATAATATCCTCTTATGATTCTTTTTATTTCTGTGAGGTCATTTGTAATTTCCCCCCTTTCATTTCTGATTGTATTTATTTGCATCCTCTCTCTTTTTTCCTTTTTTAGTCTAGCGAGGGGTTTGTCAATTTTATTGATCTTCTTAAAGAACCAGCTTTTGGTTTTGTTGATTTTCTCTATTGTTTTTCTGTTCTCATTTTCATTTATTTCTGCTCTAATCTTTATTATTTCTTTCCTTCTGCTTGCTTTGGGATTGGTTTGCTGTTCTTTTTCTTGTTTCTCTATTTGTTCAGTTAAATCTTTGAGTTTAGCTCTTTTTTGTTTTTTAATATAGGCAATTAGGGCTATAAATTTCCCTCTCAAGACTGCCTTCGCTGTATCCCATAAGTTTTGATATGTTGTATTCTCATTTTCATTTGTCTCAATATATTTACTGATTTCACTTGTAACTTCTTTTTGACCCACTGAATATTTAGGAGTGTGTTGTTTAGTCTCCACACATTTGCAAATTTACTTTTTTCCTGTCTATTATTGATTTCTAGTTTCATTCCATTATGATCTGAGAAGGTGCTTTGTATAATTTCAATCTTTTTATATTTATTGAGAACTGTATTGTGACCTAACATGTGGTCTATCCTGGAGAAAGATCCATGGGCACTTGAGAAGAATGTATAACCCACTGAGTTTGGTTGCAGTATTCTGTTTATGTCTGTTAGGTTGAACTCATTTAACATATTGTTCAAGTTCTCTGTTTCCTTGTTGATCTTCTGTCTAGTTTTCTATCTAATGATGTGAGAGGGGTGTTGAAGTCTCCAACGATTATTGTAGAAACATCTATTTCTCCCTTCAGTTTTGCCAGAGTTTGTCTCATATATTTTGGGGCACCCTGGTTAGGTGCGTAGATATTTATGACTGTTATATCTTCCTGGAGGATCGTCCCTTTTATTAATATATAATGGCCTTCTGCATCTCTTATCACTTTTTTGCATTTGAAGCATGTTTTGTCTGATATTAGTATAGCTACCCCTGCTCTTTTCTGTTTACTATTCGCATGGAGTATCTTTTTCCAACCTTTTACTTTTAGCCGGTTTGTATCCTTGTGTCTGAGGTGAGTTTCTTGTAAGCAGCATATGGATGGCTCATGTTTTTTTATCCATTCTGTCAGCCTGTATCTTTGGATTGGGGAATTTAATCCATTCACATTCAATGATATTACTGAAAATGCACTATTTATTTCCTCCATTTTAATCTTTGGTTTTCATATGTCATCTTATTTTTGTCTCTCTTTTTACTCTTTTGGTTGTCCTTTCTGCTTTTCTTTCTTCTATACTCTCCTCCAAGCCTCTCTCTCCTGTCTTTTTCTTTCAGGTTCTAAGGCTTCCTTTAATATTTCCTGCAAAGGTGGATT
>JAKSZT010054487.1:46299036-46328183 GCA_026826555.1 Tolypeutes matacus | reverse complement strand
CTTTCAGGTTCTAAGGCTTCCTTTAATATTTCCTGCAAAGGTGGATTTTTTTTTTTTTTGCAAACTCTCTTAGTTTCTATTTGTGTGTGAGTACTCTATACTCACCTTCATATTTGAAGGACAGTTTTGGTGGAAAAAGAATTCTCGGGAAGCGGCTGTTGCTCGGTTGGTTGGGCTTTCGTTTACCATGTGGGAGGCCTCGGGTTCGATTTCCGGGACCTCCTGATGAAGGCAAGCTGGCCCGCGTCAGCGCAGTGAGCTGGCACAGCAAGATGACGCAGCGGAAAGAGACAAGCAGACAGAGAAAAAAAAAACACAAAGCAAATGGACACAGCAAGCACAAGCAGCAAGCGGGGGATAAATAAGTAGATAAATAATAAATCTTAAAAAAAAAAAAAAGAATTCTCGGATGGCAGTTTTTCTCTGTCAGTTTCCTAATTGTATCATACCACTGTCTTCTCACCTCCATGGTTTCTGAAGAGAAATCTGCATTAAGTCTTACTGGACGTTCTTTGTATGTGATCGTTTGCTTCTCTCTTGCTGCTCTGAGAATTTTCTCTAGCTTTTACATTTGACATTCTGAATAGTATGTGTCTTGGCATAGGTCTATTTGGATTTATTCTCATTGGGGTACGGTGTGCTTCTTGGACAAGTAAGTTCATTTCTTTCGTGAGAGTTGGGAAATTTTCAGCTATCATTTCCTCAAATACTCTTTCTGCCCCTTTTCCTTTTTCTTCCCCTTCTGGAACTCACATGACACATATGTTCTTGCCTTTTGTGTTGTCATTCAACTCTCTGTGCCCCTACTCAATTTTTTCCATTCTTTTCTCTCTCTGTTCTTTTCTCTTCAATTTTAGCTGCTCTGTCTTTGGTATCACTTATTCTTTCTTCTATCATTTCGAGTCTGCTGTTGTATGCCTCAAATGTGATTTTGACTTCACCTATTGTGTCTTTCATTCCCATGAACTCCGTTACTTTTCTGTTCAGGATTTCAAATAATTCATAGCGTACACTCAATGTCTTCTTGATGCCATTTATGTCTTTATCTATATTGTCTTTCATCTCATTAATTTAATTTTGGAAATTTGTGCTCATCTCACTGATTAGTTCTCTCAAATTCTGCATCTCTTTTGGCACTTTGCTGTATTCCATTTCTTGGGCCATGTCTTCTATTTTCTTAGTATGGCTCGTAATTTTTTGCTGGTGTTTAGGCATCTGGTTAGGTTTTATTTTACTTAGATGCCCTATCTCTTTCTCTTTTATAGGGTTTTAGTGGCAGGAAGCTGTGAGTTACCACAGCTCTTTGATTTTTGGCTCAACCTTGATTGTTAGGATTGTTCTGCTGGTTGCTCAAAACTGGGCACTGGACCCAGTAATTGGTTGAAGAGTCATTTCCTAGGCCTTGGGCAGGGAGGTTATAGAGGCCAGAAAAGCCTCTCCTACTTAGTTTAATATTCTTATATGCACTTCCTTGGTCTGCCAGGAGATGGCGCTCGTTGTCACTCTCAATTCAATGCCTGGTCAGAGCGTATTTGTTGAGAGACAGACCAGATCAATGTGATAGAGCTTCCTGTCTGGGGGCTAAGAGCCCTGTGATTCAAACTTTCTGAAACTGTTCTCCAGACTTCTCTCATAGCGCCCCCCTTTTCCCAGCTAGGAAATGTTTCCACTCCCTTCTGAATCCTCAACAATCAGTCCCTGTTAGTAGAGGAGGAGATTGGGAGGTTTGTATATCTTTAGCCCCTTGCAGGCTCCAAGGCAAACAATGGCGCAACCCCACCCGGCCTTGAAGGGCTCTCTGGATAGGGCAGACCAAACCTGGGAGTTAAAAGCAGGGTCAGCCCCAGGTTCTCTCTCCCCTCTCCTGTGGAGTCCTCAACAATTAGTCCAGGCTAGAAGAGAGGGAGGTTGCGAGGGTTGGATTTCTCCAGTCCTGCCTAGGCTCCCAGGGCAAACTGCCGTGTGGAAGGGTCTGTGGGGCTCTGCAGCCCAAATTTGCGGGTCAGAACCTGAGTCACCCTAAGGCTGTGTCCCTCTCTCTCCCTTTTATAGGAGTAGTAGATCTCTGGAGCCCCCTTTGTCTATAGTTGCAGGCCCAAAGGCCCAAGAATTCTAAAGAGTGTGGGGGAGGGTGCTGGCAGCAGCAGCCGCCGCTGGTTCCAACTCAGGGTTCTTTCGTCGCGATTTCCCTCTTTTGTCCCTCTCCCCTCTGGGTGGTGTGCAGCCTTCACCTGCTGTCCTAAACCCTAGAAGATCTTTTTTGGGGCTATTCCGGCCTATTCTCTAGCTATTTTTCTGGAGAAGAGATTCCCGTGTCTTACTAGTCTGCCATCTTCCCAGAAGTCTTCCTCTTCCTCTTAAGGCTCTGTAGTCCCAGCTTCTTCCAATATCAGCTGTAGGCTAGGATAAGTCTTGTCTCTTTTGTGGCTCATTCCTCCCCAGGTTCAGCTGTTCTGTTCTCACCACAAGATCAGCTGTATACTATCAGGCTCTCTCTCTTCCCAGGACCTCTGCTGTGTCTTTGGAGCCATCTCTATTCCTCTGTGTTCTTCTCTTGTGTGTTTACATCCTGGGGCTCCAGCATCAGAAAACTCCGATTACTCCTCCACTGTGGAGTTTTCTCTGTGAGTCCCCGCTCACCAAGGGGGCAGGGACTCAATGTCCTACTAATGTGGCCCAATTAAAGCCTTCATCATTATTCAATCAAGTAAAAGTGAAACCTCTGAATCCAATACAATCTAACATGCCCAGAGGAAAAGATCATTTCACAAACATAATCCAATATGTCTTTTTGGAATTCATATACAATGCCAAACTGCTACATATATGAACACCAAAAAATGGTTACCTTCAGAGGAAAAATATTACACTGGCCTCAGATGTCTTAAAACATCAAATATCATAAAATAATAAAGTTATATTCATAGAGACTTTAGGGTGGGAATGCTGTTATTTATGTGTGATATCAAAAGAACGACATTCTCAGATATAAAATGTCTCAGAATTAGATTATGTGCCCTTCCTGTAAACATTTCTCAATAATGGGCTCTATTACATTGAGTTTTCAAAACTAAAGAATTAAAGAATAGGGTAAGTGTGGTAGAAAAGAACAGCTGGCATGAAGCAAAACAAATTAACATAAAATGTATAAATATATTATAAAATGGAATGCAAAACAAAAATAATTGTGAAAGAAATGTGGATTTTTTTAAAAATAGGAAGATATGTCTATTAGGGTCTTTTGTATACAATAAAAATGAACTCTGACTAACTTGGGTAAGAAATGAAATTTGGGGGTCGGATGTGGCTCAAATGGTTGGGCGTCCGTTTGCCATATGGAGGGACCTGGGTTCGATCCCCGGGACCTCCTGGTAAAATAAAAAATATTTATATATAGAGGGCACATGGGCTGCCAGGCTCTGTGTGCCAGTGAGCTGCCAGGTCCCGGAAGCCATGCAGCAAGATGATGACGAAACAGGAGAGAGACGCAGGGGAGAGACAAGACGAGATGTTCAGAAAGTTCCAAAAACCTCTCTCCTACATCGGAGGTCTCCAGGATCGAAGACTGGAGGAGGAGGATGAGAAGAGATGGCAGAAAACAGACACAGAGAATTGCCCAGTGAATGGACACAAAACAGCAAATGGGGAAGGGGGGGTTTAAAATGGATAAAGTAAAAAAATAAATCTTAAAAAAAAAAAAAAGAAAGAAATGAAATTTATCAGAGGGCTATGGGGTAGCTACAGAATCAAAACAGAAACTGAAGAATCAAGTCTCAGAAAGGAACAAGGGTATTTTAGTTTGCTAAAAGCTGCTGGGAGCAATATACCAGAAATGGGTTGGCTTTTACAAGGGGAACTTATTTCTGAGGACATGAAAGTGTCCAAATCAAGGCATCATCAGAAGATGCTTTCTCCCTGAGCTGGTGCTATGGGCGATCAGGCACATGGCAGCATCTGGTCAACTCTTCCCTCTCTCCCTGGCCTCCCTGCTGTCAGCCTCTGGCTAACGTGCCTTCCTCTCAGTTTCTGTGTTCCATTAATTTCAACTTCTGGGCTCCTCTCTGTCTCTACAGCTTTTTCCTGTATCTGTGACTTATTCTTCCGTGTATAAGGATTCCAGTAAGAAGATTAAGATCCACCGTGGATCACGCAATCTAATCAGAGGCCCTTAACTGGAGTAATTGAATAAAAAAGTCCCACCTACAGTACGTTTACATGCACAGGAATGGAATAGCTCTAAGGACATGATTTTCTGGGGTCCACAAAAGCTTCAAACTGCCACACAGGACAAGTCCAGGGCACCAGAAGGAACTATTAAACAATCTCATTTAGGGTGTTCTGCTCCAACTGTTGGCATTTGCCAGACAAAAGCAACGTGTCTTTGGTGTACTCTCCTTATTAGAGTGTATATAAAATCATTTCATAGCTCCATAGCCATATACCAGTGGCTGGGCTATACATATCCAGAACAGCAGCTGTGATTGGAATCACCATCTGACCACGCTGGCAATAATCTATTGTCATTCAAGACTGTGTCAGGACACTTTCAGCCCCTCACATCTCTTTGTCCATAATGGCACCATATTTCCATTCCTAAACCAATTAATGCAAGGAGAATGGAATTATTCAGATTTGTACTTAGGCTATTTAAAATTCACCCTTGGGTTCCAAGGAGGAGTCCGTTCTCTTGAAGCGCATTGTTGTTTTTATAACTTTAAAATTAAAAAGGCGTTTTGTTAGCAAGTAAAAACAGCTGTCATGTAGGTAACAAACAGTAGTGCTAATATCTGAAATTCCCCCCAAGGATATAGTACTGCTTGGAGTTACTATGTTAGTAGGGAGAGGGAACTCCCTTTGGCTCTTCTACCCTTATATTCCTTATTCCATATCTGGTGAACAAGCATGGGAATTTTTTCCAGTTGTTGAGAATATTCTATCCAACACAGGAACTGGAAAAAAAAATCAACAGAATGAATGGTTTTAGAGTTTGACTGAGTCAATCTTCATTTATTTTACCTAACTCAGGTAAGTCTTCACTCTGATAGATGGGTCTCAGTGGCTTTCTGTGTGCCAGAAATCACTTCTAGCTCAGAGCAATTATATAAAAGTTTCTAAAACGGCTCAATTATTTCTTTCATTCAAGGACACAGTTTTCTTATTAAATGGCCTTTAGATTCCTAAAGGAGGAATCTAGGAGTAATAGTCAAAGAATAGCAGGGAAGCGGATGTGGCTCAAATGATCGGGCTCCTGCCTACCATATAGGAGGTCCAGGGTTCAATTCCCAGGGCTCCTGGTGAAAAGAAAGCTGGCCCATGTGGCAAGCTGGCCAGCACAGAGTGCTGCCCTGCACAGAGTGCTAGCCCACTCAGAGAGCTGGCACAACAAGATGATGCAACAAAAAGAGACACAGAAGAGAGACAATAGGAGACGTGGCAGACCAGGGAGCTGAGGTGGCGCAAGAGATTCAGTGCCTCTCGCCACTCCAGAAGGTCCCAGGCCCGATTCCTGGTGCCGCCTAAAGAGAAGACAAGCAGACACAGAAAACACACAGAGAGCAGACAGGAAGTGTAAAACAACGAGGGAGGAGGGGGAGAAATAAATAAATAAATCTTAAAAAAAAAAAAAATAGCAAAGTAGCTAGTCTCCCCTTCAAGCATGATGCTGTGGAGCTGTGATGAGGGGTTATGACTCTATTGTCTTGGCTCAGGTAAGATCTTTATTCAACACATCTAGGGTATTTTGCTTACACTAATGAAAAAAGACTAATGGGAACCCTATGCTCAGATAGGTATAGCCAGAGATCTCTGAGGGTAAGACAATTCTGATTAGCAAGCTGGCCTTTCTGCCTATTGTAATCATGCACACTTTGCCTCTGATTGTTGAAAGCGGCTATCTCACCTCTGTAACCCTGAGATTATTCCATCCCAGTTGAGGGAACACATTTCAATTGCAGCATTTTCTGCCAGCATTTCGAACATGCAGAAAATAATTAATGAAGCTTTTTTTTAAAAAGATGCTGGAATTTCCTTCAGCAGAGCAGGCCTTGGGGAAGGGCTATGCATTCTAGTCCTTCTTGGGGCCACAGTTATGAACATGTAAGCAGGGTGTTCACAGTGGATTTGGTCCAGCATTCCTATCTCAAGGAGTCCTTGATTTTCCTTCCTGTATATATGCCAAGGGATTTTTGGCATCTTAACTTCCTTTAATGAGGGTCAGTGTTGGAACCTGATTTGCCTTATCCAGCCCAGCAAACTGTAAGGCACCCAACGGCTTGAACTAGCACTTTGAAGGCAGCACTTCTGGTAAGTGCATCCATATCGACAAAAATTCAATCCAATCTAAAATTGTTTCTCTCTTCTTGGTTGAGTGCTCTCGAAATATATTCCCACAAAAATTCTGCCAACAGTTTGTTTATTTAAAGTTGGAGATCCTTCAACCCTTGCAGTGTAAAAACCTTCTCTTAGCAAAAGGATGGTCCTGGCCAAATTTCTGAGGCAGATGTAACTGTCTATTCTCATTCCTGTGTGCTTGCCGCAGCCTGTTGAATTAGAGGACCCATTGCATTTGTTGTTTTTTGTTTTTTTTTACCGGGAGGTCCCGGGGATCGAACCTGGGTCCCTCCATATGGGAGACGGATGCCCAACCATTTAAGCCACATCCGTCCCCCCATTGCATTTAAAGTGCCAAGAATAGTGTGGACAAAATCTGATAAGAGCATCTCCCTAAAATCCATATTCCAGTGGTTCTCAAAAATGTCGAGAACAGGCCATGTCAAAATCACTTGAGCACAGGAAATGGCTGTGGCTCAATTGGTTGGGCTCCTGTTTACCATATGGGAGGCCCTGGGTTCGATTCCCGGGGCCTCCTGGTGAAGGTAAGCCCGCCTGTACAGTGAGGTGAGCTGACACAGCAAGATGACCCAACAAAGGGAGACAAGCAGACACAGAAAAACGCACAGCAAGTGGACACTGAGAGCACAAGCAGCAAGGGGGCGGTAAATAAGTAAATAAAAATAAATCTTTAAAAATTTTTTAAAAAAATCACTTGAGCAGTCTTTGCAAAATGTATGTTCCTGCCCCACCCCCAGAGACATTTCAGAATGGTGGTGAAATTAAGGGTAGGAAGGCCATGCATATTGGAAAGCTCTCTGGATTTTCCGGTAGAACCTCCCACACACAACCCATGACCCCCAGAACTACTGCTACATACTCATCTTAATCATGAATATAGTACAAGGGAGGGGAAGCAGTTGCTTTTTTAAATTAATTGTAAGGAGTGTGACTTTTCTTACACTGTAATAAATTGCGTCAACATCTCCAGCTTTTCTCCTTCTCTGTAAGAGAATATTCCTGCCCCATTTTCTGGGTTAGTCACGTGGCTTGGGTGGATGGCCCATAAGAGGTGGCAATGTGTCAGCTCTAAGCAGACGCTTTATGAGGCATTGTTTTGTTTCTGCAGGTTTGCTCGCTTTTTCTCTCTACTCTGAGAAGGGCATTCCGAACTGTGGCTGCTCCTTCCGCCTGGTTCCTAGAATGAGAGGTCACATCGGATAGAGTTGCAGCTCTCCAGGTACCATGAGCACGAAATAAATGCTTGTTTTGGGAAGCAATAGAGGTTTCAGGGTTGTTTAACTGCAGCAAATCTGACTAACACATGAAATGATTTCCTCTTTTGTTATGCACCTCAATGGGTTTGACTAGATAGGTAAAGTAACCTCAAAGCTTGAGTTTATGGGTGTGAACCAGAGAAAGCTAAATTTCTAGTTGTATAATAGAGTGGGAAAGCTTTGCTTTATCTGGTGGGAGGAGATGAGGATTGGTTAGGGAAATAAAATGGAGAAAGCAGAGGTCTAAGCAATGACGTGGAAAACCTAAGATCTGAAAAATGTTTTTTTTTAACTTTTTTTTTAAACTTTATTTTGTACATTTAATAATTGAAAATATAAACAATTAATAACTAAAAAGTAAACACAGATGGATAAATATATACATTTCTCAGTTAAATGTAATGGATACATATAAAAAAATTTTTTTTGAATCAATACATTACACAATATATTTGGTTCATAGTAATGCATTCATACAGTATTTGTCCTTTTGTGTCTGGCTTGCTTCACTCAACATAATGTCCTCCAGGTTCATCCATGAAAAATGTTTTTTAAAAAGTTTTTAGACCAGGAATACCTAACTTGGAAATTTATATTGTTTTCATTTTAGCATAGTATACTAGCTATACATGCTGTATATCAGTGTGTTTTTGATGGGAATTCAAGAAAAGGACTGAGTTCCATATTAGGGTTAACTGTCCAGAACAGAAGGAACAAAAAACAGCCATGCCAAGTCCATCCATCCGCTGACCCAACTGAGCAAACGCAGGGATGTGAAGTTTGAGGAGACCATGAGAACATAAACCTACCTGGGAATTTGTAGAAATTATAAAGAGGGCTCTACTTCCTCAAACCATGAAGTGGAAGTTCAAAACGACGTTTTCTAGATCTTAAAGCCTGGGAGTATAACAATTGACATCTAGGTAAAACAGATTTGAAAATCTTAAATAAAGGTAAGGAGATCAAATCTGTGTGCTAAAATAATAGTCCACACTGATCAAGTAACATTTGTCTGAAGAATCTAAGCGTGGTTCCATATTAGTAAGCTATTAGGAAATCTGAAGGATAATAATAATAATAAAAAAAAAAGATCACTTGATGGCTTTTGAATATCTGATAAATACTAATTTCTTTGAGGAAAAAAGCCTTTAAAAAGTATAAAAAATGATACTTTGATACTGTGATGTAAAAGGAATTTTAAACAGTCATCGTAATACTTTATGGTGGGAAAACCCCTAATAGCCACTATTTAACATTTTTCTGAAAACTTTTGTTGTTGTTGTTTTTAGGAGGTAGCAGGGATTGAACCTAGGACCTCGTACTTGGGAAGCAGGTGCTTAACCGCTGAGCAACATCCACTCCCCTGGAAATTTTGTTCAATTTTGAACATATAAATAACAATTCTAAATATTAGTGAGTGACAACATTATCAATATTTTTGTAGATAAAATTATTGAATATCTAGGAAAACCAAAGGAATCTAATCATCTTTTTAAAGATTTATTTTATTTATTTCTCCCTACCCCTTTGTTGTTTGTGCTTGCTGTCTGCTCTCTGTGTCTGTTCATTGTGTGCTCTCTGTGTCTGCTCCTCTTTTTTTAGGAGGTCCCAGGAACCTAACCCAGGACCTCCCGTGTAGGAGGGAGGCACCCAATGGCTTGAGCTGCCTCTGCTCCTGCTTCTTGTGTCTCTCATATGCTTCCTCATTGTGTATCTTCGTTGAGACATCTCGTTGTGTCACCTTGTTGCATCAGCTCACCACACCAGCCTGTCGCATCAGCTCGCTGTCTTACTTGTCTTCTTCAGGAGGCACCAAGAACTGAACCCCGGACCTCCCATGTGGTAGGTGGGTGCCCAACTGATTGAGCCACAGCTGCTTCCCAAAACTAATTACTTTAAAGATGTCAACACTTCCAAAATTAATTTATAGGTTTACTTCCAGTTCCAATACTTATTAGTTTGTTTTCTTATTTGTCTGACTTCTGGAAATTTGACAAATGATTCTAAGTTCATTTGGAAGAATAAATACACTACAATAGCAAAGAAAAAAATTAGAAAGTAATGAGGGGATCATTTATCCTAGCAGAATTAAGACATAGAATAAAATACAAAAATGTATAGTATGAAATCAGTAGAACATGGGCTTTGGAGCCATTAGACTTAAGTTTGAATTCCTAGCTCTGACACATACTAGCTTTGTAATAAATCGTGATAATTAACCTATTATCTTTAAACTACAATGTGTATTACAGACCATAATTCTGACCAGTCTGTGCCACCACAGCCTTGCCCCCAACACATACATACACATTCACATTTTGACCATGCCCACTAACGGACAGAGTATACTTCCCTGCCTTTTGGCTGTGTGCTTGGCTGTGTGACTTTTTTGGTCAGTGGAATGTGGGTGGAAGTAAGTGTTTTGTTTCAAGCCTTAAGAGCCTCCACAGTTCTGTTTGCCTTCCTGAACCTCTGCTGTTGCCATGAGAAGAGCTTTTCTTAGTGAGTTGCTGCCCCTTCCTTCAGCCTGGGCCCCAGGGTAAATGCACATGGAGCATGGTTGTCCCAGCTGATCTGTAGATCCATGAGAATAAATAATTGCTATTTCAAACTATTGAGAATTAGTCAATAAAATGTTTTAGCTATTTTAAAGGAAGATTCCCAGTAATTGCCCTAGCACTTCTGCTAACACCTCATTGGTCACATATCCAGTTCCAACTGCAAGGGAGGCTGGTAACTGTGTCCAGCTAAAATTTGGTATTCCATTACTACGGAAAAGGGGAGAGTGGATTTGGAGGGACAACAGGTAGACTCAGTCAAAGGTGTGTAATTCTATTCATTTTTAAATTCATATTCAAATGTATAGTTACTTATTTTTTTGTAAAGGAAACCATCCTATCTAACTGTTCATCTATTTGCTTTTATTCTCTACTTAATCCTAAGAGAGCTCCATAAATCAAAATATGTAGAGCCCCTTCATTCAGCTTAACAGCTTTATATTTTTATAATATAACCATATCACAATTTATTTGACCATTTTCCTTTAGGTTATTTCCAATTTCCTTTCTAATTCAAATTATGCTCAAATGAAACCCTTATACATCCACATTTGTGTATATATGCAAGTATTTTTGTAGGAAAGTTTTCTAGAAGTGGAATTGCTGGCTCAAAGTGTATATGCCTTTTTAGTTTGAAAACTACTATAAAATTATCCTCCCAAAAGGCTTTATATTTATATTTTAAAATGTATATTTCCAAAATGAATATATGAAAATATTTCTTGAAAAGTAAATTTTGATAGTAAAATATGACAAGTTTTAAATTGTTCATGCTTTTTTCTCCTAGTAATTTTGCTTATGGACAGAAGGTAATTCTAAACATGAAATAAGTTGTATGCAAATATTAATTTCACAAATGATAGTAAAAACCTGGATACAACCTAAATTTTATAAATAGAACAAGTAAATTATAATAAAGCACTGTGCAACAATTAAAATGATGATTACAAAGACTATTTAAATAGCATGAAAAATGGCTAAGATACAATATTTGGAAATGGCAAGATTTAAAAGTTTAATAAAAATGTTAAAAACAGTTGTGTTTTGGATATGTACCTATTTTTTTAAACAATTTATTGAAGTATATCATTCATACATGAACATACACAAACTATAAGTGTTCAGTAAACATCGTGATCTTACAAAACAAACATGCATAACATCATAAAGGGCTCCCACATATCACCCCCCCCAAAACACCCTGCATGGTTGTGAAACATTTGTTAACAAATCATGAAAGAGCATCGTCAAAGTATTACTACTAACTATAGTCCGAATCTTCCTCCCCTATATATATTTTTTTTAAGAATTTATTTATTTATTTTTATCCATTTTTACTCCTTGTTTTTGCTGTTTCTGTGTCCATTCACTGGGCAACTTTCTGTGTCCGTTTCCTGCCCTCTCTTCTCATCCTTCTCCTTCTTTCTTCACTGAGATTTGATCCTCAGAATCTCCGATGTGGGAGAGAGGCGTCCTACTACCACTTGTGCCACCTTAGCTCCCAGTTTTTCCGTGTGTCTTGTCTTCACTCTCCCTTGTGTCACCCTCCCATTATGTCATCATCTTGCTGCATGGCTTGCGGGGCCTGGCGGCTTACCCACACATGGAGCCTAGTGGCCTACCCACCTTCTATATTTTTCTTTTTTTCTTTTTACCGGGTTGTCCCGGGGATCGAACCCAGGCCACTCCATATGGGAGACAGACACCCAACCACCCGAGCCACATCCGTCCCCCTGCTATATCTCTTAAGGTTGACCAAAGATAGCCAAAGTTACAGTCTTTTCCCATACAGGATGGTCATATAATAAATCAGGCTTAGTTTATCACCAGCATTCTAAAAACCAGACCTAGGGAGAAAAACTAGGTCTGGGGACACATGCATGGTTTCTAATATAGCGAATGTTTAGCCTACCCTGATTATCACAAAATCAGGACAGTAAGAATATTCGCATGGATATGTACCTATTGATACCACATTTTTTTCTTATCTTACTACTTTCTATATTTCCCAGTTTTTGTTTTATTTTTTGGAATAATCACTATACTTTTCTAATAAGAAAAAAAAAACATTGAATCATAGCAATTAGGAGATGATTCTGGAGTTGCTAGATATTCAATAGATTCTTTGATGACTATCCTTGAGGAATTTTATAAACAGAAGTCAATTAAAAATATGATATAACAGGGGGAGCAGATGTGGCACAAGCAGTTGAGTACTGGCCTCCCACATAGAAGGTCCCCAGTTCAGTTCCTGGTGCCTCCTAAAGAAAACAAACAGACAACAAGCAGATAACAAGTAGACAACGAGCAAAAAACAATGAGCAGACAACAAGCAAAAGAAAAAAAAAAAAGAGCAAAGACAATAAACAGACAACGAGCAAAAGCAACAAGCAGGGAGTGGATGTGGTTCAAGCAGTTGAGTGCCCACCTCCCACATGGGAGGTCCCGGGTTCAGGTCCTGGTGCCTCCTAAAGAAAAACAAACAGACAATGAGCAGACAAGCAAAAACAAAAACAAACAAACAAAATTTATATATATGATATAACAAACATCTTGTATTCACTCTACTGATGCATTCATATAGTTCCCAGGTTAAGAAAAATTGTGATGTAAGGAAAATTTGTTTTTGTTTTCCACATTTCATGCCACCTTCCCTTCATCCTCCAAGGTTTTATATTCTAGGTTCTGTTCCCAAAGGATATTACTTTATGATCGCTGCTGCTTTGTAAACTGATAATAAGATCCAGAGTTATTTGCATTTTTAAAAAGTCAGACACTTAAGAGTAAGGAAATGCATGGAAAGCTCTTAGCATAGAGTGAGTGTTCAGTAAGTGTTGATAATGGTGGTGGTCAGGAGGGTGCTGCTGCTGACCATGGAGTAGGAGAAGCCTTCAAGAGTAAAATAGGGCTTTGTGGGAGAAAGGGGTTATTCTCCATTATGCCAATTTCAAAATATTTGGAGTATTCCCGGAATTTCCTTCTCCTTAAGAAACAGAAAACAACTTATGATGGATCCATAAATACAGCGATAATACTAAAGATAATTATGATAATAACAATATTCAAACTCTTCTTAAATCTGTTTATATTTTCAACCTGTATATTGTGTTGAGTAGTCAATTCCTGAAATAAAACAATAGTATTCTCTTTTAGTAATTATTAAAATTGCCTCTGTGAAGCTTGAAGAGGTATCCTGTCCCGCTAATGTTCTTATATTTGCAACCAAGTTTAAATTGACCCTATCCATATTTGATGCTCGCCATGACTTTTTAAGTTAAAACATATGAGGCTATTTATTTACAACCAGGCACCATGCCTAGAATTTGGTGCCCCCAGGTAAATGGTTGAGCTTGGACATGGCTCCATGCCAAAAGCTAAGCTTCCTTCAGCTATGGGGAACTAAGGCTTAAAGACTAAACTTTTCCATAACTTTATACTTTTTCCTATAAAAAATAACCACTTCTCAAATGTAGAATACATATTAACAAGCCACTAATTACCAGCACTTAATTTTTTAAAAAGGATCAAATTAACACAAATTTAAAAACATGTCTGTCCTTAAAGCCATTTTGTGTCTTCCTGAATACACATCAATGGTCTGATAGTCAAATCTAAATGCTCCTGTTTAGTACTTCATTAAACCTCTTCCTAGAGTCTAAAGATACTTGGGACTCATATACATTTCTAACTCTCCTTCCGGCTTTCTTTGTCTTACATATTGCCTCACTATAGATAGAACAAGCCTTTGGGGTGCCACCTTTCCAACACAAATAAACTTATCAACATATTTTCCTAAACAAAGATAGCAATTGTTTTCATCTCACTATGCCAAGTTCCGTATTAAGCTTTGCAGCAGGGGGTCGGATGTGGCTCAACTGGTTGGGCTTCCGTCTCCCATATGGAGGGACCGGGTTCGATCCCTGGGACCTCCCGGTAAAATTAAAAAAAAAAAAAAAAAAAAAAAAATAAGCTTTGCAGCATAGTTTACAAATTAACTTTCATAGGCCTCCTGCAATCTTGAAGCAGCTTTACATTTTTGAGTCTTACACTTTTAAAATTGATACACAGACGTTGCTCCCCAATGTCAATAGTGTATTTCTTCTGTTGCTCCCCAATGTCAATAGTGTATTTCTTCTACTTGCTTTCTTTTTTTTTCTCTTTACTCCTTGTGGTGGTGAAGTCATTGCAAAGGATTCAATTTTTTTTTTCCCAACTGGTGACTCAACAACATCACTATAAGTTTAATTTGCAATTTCCTGATTATTTGTGAGGTTAAACATCTTTTCTTGTTTACTAATCATTTGTATTTCTTCTGCGAATTTGTCAGTATAGATTCTCTGCCCACTTGTCTATTAGACGGTCTTTTACTTAGTTACTTCTATTTCTTTTTGTATTCTAGATTAGGATCTTTCATCTATTATATAAAAGAGTATATAAACAGAGTTCTAACAATTTTTTCCCAAATGGATGGTTGTCCTAAATGATTTACTAACTGATCCATTCTTTCTTTTGTGATTCAAAATGTCACGTTCCATAAGCAAAATTTCCATATAGGGACTTCCGTGAAGGTGGCAGACTAGAAAGGTACAGGACTCTCTTCTCTTCCAGAAAAAATAGCTAGAGGACAGGCTAAAACAGCCTGGAAAAAAATGTTTTCTAGGGTTTAGGATACCAGGCAAAGGCTGGACACCACCCAGAAGAGAGAGGGACAAAGGAGGGGAATTGCTACAGCAAAACTGTGAGTTGAAACCAGCAGCTGCTACTACTGGCACCCTCCCCCACACTAAAGACACTGGAATTCTCAGGCTTCTGAGCCAGCTACAGACAAAGGGGGCTCCAGGGACCCACTACCCCAGGAAAGGGGAGAGAGAGGGACAGAGCCTAAGGCTGACTCAGCGTCTGACCTACAAATTTGGTCTGCTATGTCCCACCAGCTCTTCCAGGCTGGGTGGGACCATGCCATTGCTTGCCTTGGGAGCCAGCAAAGGACTAAAGAGATCTGGCACTAAAGAGATCTGACCCTCCCAATCTCCTTCAATACTAACTGGGACTGATTGTTGAGGACCCAGAGGGGAGTGGAATTATTTCCTACTCCAGGAAAGGGAGGGGGCTGCCAGAGAAGGCTGGAGAACTGTCTCTGAGAAAGTTTGAATTACAAGGCTCTTAACCTCCAGGCAGGAACCTCTATCACATTGATCCTGTACCAGGCTTTGAAATGAGAAGGCTGTCAAATAGGACCTTCTGCTTGCAGACAAAGGAAGTGCATGTGAGAAAATTAAAAATAAGTAAGAGGCTTTTCCCAAACTTTATAGTCTCCCTCCCCAAGGCCATAGCAAGCAGGTCTGCAACCAATTACTGGGCCCAGAGCCCAGTTTTGAGCAACTAACAGGGACAATCCTAACGATCCAGGTCAAACAAAGAATCAAAGAGTAGCAGTAACACAGCCTCCTGCCACTAAATCCCAATGAAAGAGAAAGAAATTGAGCATCTGAGTAAACTATTATCCTAATCAGATGCTTATACATCAGCAAAAAATTACAAGCCAAACTAAGAATATATCAAAGAAAATATATTCTTAGTTTGGCCTAAGAAAAGGAATATATCAAAGCCCCAGAAGAGATGCAGGATTTGAGAGAACTAGTTAACGAGATCAACACAAATTTCCAAAATCAAATTAATGAGTTGAAAGACAATATGGCTAAAGAGATAAACGAAATCTAGAAGACTTTGAGCAAGCACAAAGAAGAATTTGAAATCCTAAATAGAAAAGTAACAAAGATCATGGGAATGAAGACAATAGGTGAGATAAAAAATATATCAGAGGCATACAATAGCAGACTCAAAAATGATAGAAGAAAGAGTAAGTGATACCAAAGGCAGAACAGCTGAAATTGAAGAGAGAAAAGAACAGAGAGAGAAAGGAAAGGAAAAAATTGAGCAGGGGCTCAGGGAGTTGAATGACAACATGAAACTCAACAACATACATGTCATGGTTGTTCCAGAAGGAGAAGAGAAGGGAAAAGGAGCAGAAAGAGTATTTGAGGAAATAATAGCTGGAAATTTCCCAACTCTCACGAAAGAAATGAACTTATATGTCCAGGAAGCACACCATACCCCAATCAGAATAAATCCAGATAGACCTACTCCAACACACATACTACTCAGAATATCAAACGTCAAAGATAGAGAAAATTCTGAGAGAAGTGAGGAGCAAACTGTCACATACAAGGGATGTCCAGTAAGACTTAGCATGGATTTCTCATCAGAAACCATGGAGGTGAGAAGAGAGTGGTATGATACAATTAGGATACCGAAAGAGAAAAACTGCCTGTAAATATATTGAGACAAATGAAAACAAGAACACAACTTATAAAAACTTATGGGAGGGAGGTGGATGTGGCTCAAGCAATTGGGCTCCTGTCCACCATATAAGAGGCCCAGGGTTCAATTCCCGTTGCCTCCTGGTGAAGGCAAGCTGGCCCGCGTGGAGTGCTGGCCCATGTGGATCAAGTGGAGAGCTGGCCCATGTGGAGTGCTGGCCTGCGCAGGAGTGCTGGCCTGTGCAAGAGTGCTGGCCCATGGAAACGGATGTGGCTCAAGAGGTTCGGCGTCCGTCTACCATATGGAGAGACCGGGGTTCGATCCCCGGTACCTCCCGGTAAAAAAAAAAAAAAAAAAAAAAAGAGTGCTGGCCCAAGCAGAGAGCTGGCACAGCAAGATGATGCAACAAGAAGAGACACAGAGGAGACACAATAAGAAACACAGCACACCAGGGAGCTGAGGTGGTGGGAGATATTGAGCTCCTCTCTCCCACTCCGGAAGGTCCCAGGATTGGGTCCTGGTGCTGCCTAAAGAGAAGACAAGCAGACACAGAAGAACACACAGTGAATGGAGACAGAGAGCAGACAGTGAATGCAAAAACAATTGGGGGGGGGAGGCAGAAAAATAAAGAAATAAATCTTTTAGAAAAACAAAAACATGGGATACAGTGAAAGCAGTCTTGAGAGGGAAATTTGTAGCCCTAAATGCCTATATTAAAAAAGAAGGAAGTTGGGGACGGATGTGGCTCAAATGGTTGGGCATCCGTCTCCCATATGGAGGGACATGGGTTCGATCCCCGGGACCTCCCAGTGAAAAAAAAAAAAAAAAGAAGGAAGAGGTAAATTCAAAGATTTAACTGAACAACTAGAGAAACTAGAAAAAGAACAGCAAACTATCCCAAAGCAAGCAGAAGGAAAGAAATAATAAATATTAGAACAGCAATAAATGAAATTGAGGGAAAAAAAAATAGAGAAAATCAACAAAACCAAAAACTGGTCTTCAAGATGATCAATAAATTTGACAAACCCCAAGCTAGACTAACAAAGAAAAGAGGAGAGAAGATATGAATAAATACAATCAGAAATGAGTTGACCCCACAGGAAAAAAAAAAAAAAAGATCCTAAGAGGATATTATGAGAAACTGTATGCCAACAAACTAGACAACCTAGCTGACATGGACAAATTCCTAGAAATGCACAAACAACCTACACTGATGCTACAAGAAATACAAGAATTTAACAAACCAATCACATTTAAAGAGATTGAATCCATCATCAAAAATCTCCCAACAAAGAAAAGTCCAGGGCCAGATGGTTTCAGAGGTGAATTCTACCAAGGATTTCAAAAAGAATTAGCACGAATCCAGTTTAAACTCTTGAAAAAAATTGAAGAGGAGGGAAAATTACCCAACATGTTATGAAGTGAACATCACCCTAATAACAAAGCCAAATAAAGACACTACAAGAAAAGAAAATTACTGACCAATCTCTCTAATGAACATAGATGCAAAAGTTCTCAACAAAATACTTGCAAATCAAACCCAACAGCGTATCAAAAGACTTATACATCATGACCAAGTGGGATTTATTCCTGGTATGCAAGGGTGATTCAACATAAAAAAGTCAATCAACGTCATACACCATATTAACAATTTGAAGGAAAAAATATCCCACATGATCATCTCAATCAATGCAGAAAAGGCATTCAACCAAATCCAGCATCCTTTCTTGATAAAAATACTTCAAAAGATAGGAATAGAAGGAAAATTCCTCAATATGGTAAAAATCATATATGAAAAACCCACAGCCAAATCATACTCAATGGGGAAAGATTTAAAGCTTTCCCTCTAAGATCAGGAAAAAGACAAGGATGCCCACTGTCACCATTGTTATTCAACATTGTACTAGAAGTTCTGGCTAGAGCAATTAGACAAGAAAAAAATTAAAGGCATCCAAATAGGAAAAGAGAAAGTAAAACGCTCACTATTTGTGGATGACATGATCTTATATTTAGAAAATTCTGAAATGTCTATCACAAAGCTACTTGAGCTAATAAATGAGTTCAGCAAAGTGGCAGGATACAGGATCAATACACAAAAATCAGTAATGTTTTTGTACACTAGTATTGAAAAATCTGTTGAGGAAATCAGGGGGAAAATTCCATTTACAATAGCAACAAAAAGACTCAAATACCTAGGAGTTAATTTAACCAAAGAAGTATAGGACCTATATGCAAAAAACTACAAAACAATGCTAAAAGAAATCCATGAAGACCTAAACAAATGGAAAGATATTCCATGTTCATGGATTGGAAGACTAAATATTGTGAAGATGTCAATCCTACCCAAACTGATTTATAGATTCAATGCAACGCCAATCAAAATTCCAACACTACAGAAATAGAAGGGAAAGTGCATCCGAATAGTCAAAAGCATTCAAAGAAAGAAAAGTGACAGAAGGAATTTCACTGCCTGACCTTGAAACATATTACAAAGCTGCAGTGGTCAAAAGAGCATGGTACTGGCATAAAGATAGACATATTGATTGGTGGAATAGAATTGAGAGTCCAGAAATAAACTCTCACCTCTATGGCCAACTAGTTTTTGACAAACCTACCAAGTCCATGTTAACAGGACAAAACAGTCTCTTCAACAAATGGTGCTGTGAGAACTGGATATCCATAACCAAAAGAATGAAAGAGGGGGAACAGTGGTATCTCAAACAATTGGGCGCTTCCCTCCGTCATTGGAAGTCCTGGGTTCAGTTCTTGGTGCCTCCTAAAAAGAAGGTGAGCACACGATGAATGGACACAGAGAGCAGACATCAAGTGCAAACAACGGGGCGGGGAGCGGGGGGTGGGGGGATGGGTGGGAGAAATAAATAAATAAAAATAAATCTTAAAAAAAAAAAAAGAATGAAAGAGGACCCCTATTTCACTCCCTATATAAGAATCAACTCAAAATGGATCAAAGATCTAAATATAAAAGCCAGGGACATAAAACTACTTGAAGAAAATGTAGGGAAACATCTTAAAGACCTTGTAGTAGGTGGTGGTTTCTTGGCCCTTACACCCAAAGCACGTGCAACAAAAGAAAAAGTAGATAAATGGGACCTCCTCAAAATTAAACACTTTTGTACCTCAAAGGATTTTGTCAAAGACAGCCAACTCAATGGGAGAAAATATTTGGAAATCACATGTCCAATAAGAGTTTGTTTTTGTTTTGTTTTGTTTTTGCTTTTGTCTTTTTTTTTTTTTCCTTCTGATAAGGATTTAATATCTGTGATATATAGAGATGTTACAACTCAACAATAAAAAGACAAATGACCCAATTAAAAAATGACAGGAGCGGATGTGGCTCAAGCAGTTGATCTCCCACCTTCCACCTGTGAGGTCCTGGGTTTGGTTCCTGGTGCCTCCTGAAAAAACAAACAAACATAAAAACAAGCAATCAAATGAGAAAAAAAAAAAAAACAACTCAGGGAAGCTGGCTTCCTACATATGAGGTCCTGGGTTCAATCCCTAGCCCCAAGTACCTCAAAAAGGGGGGGAGGGTGCAGGGCTAAAGACTTGAATAGACAATTGTCCAAAGAAGAAGTGCAAATGGCAAAAAACATATTAAAACATGTTCAACATCATTAATGATTAGGGAAATGCAAATTAAAACTACAATGATATATAATTTCATACCTATCAGAATGGCCACTATTAAAAAGACAGAATGACAGAAAACTATAAGTGTTGGAGAGGATGTAGAGAGAGAGGAACAGTTATTCATTCTTGGTGAAAAGTAGAATGGTACAGTCACTGTGGAAGATTGACATTTCCTAAAGAAGTTGATATAGATTTGTCACGTGACCCTGCAATACCACTACTGGGTATATACCAAGAACTGAGAGCAGTGACGCACACCTATGTTCATAGTGGCGTTATTCATGATCGCCAAAAGTTGGAAACAACCCAGATGTCCATCAACCGATGAATGGATAAACAAATTGTGGTATATTCACATGATGGAATATTATGCAACTGTAAGAAAAAATGAAGTCATAAAGCATATGACAACATGGATGAACCTGGAGGACATTATGTTGAGTGAAGCAAGCCAGATACAAAAGGACAAATACTATATGATTGTGTTACTATGAACTAAATATATTGAGTAACATATTGTATGATTGTGTATATATAAAATATAAATATAAGTCAATTTATAAAGATGAAATTTGATTAGTGGTTATGCAGGGCTGGGAAACTCATGCTAAAAGGTGTGGAGTTTTTCATTTTGGAGTAATGAAATAATTCTAAAATTTTTGTGATGATGAATGCACAACATTGTGATTATACTAAAAGCCATTGATTACACACTTTAGTTTGATTGTATGGTAAGTGAATATATCTCTATAAAACCACTTAATAAATAAATAAAAATTGTGCATGAATAGCCAGAAATAGCAGCTATGTACAGCAGGGTAAACATAAGAGATTGAGAGGGGAAGAATTTTCTTGTTTGTCTGTTTTTTGTTTATTATTGTTATTATTATTGAAATAATGAAAAGGCTCTAATTTTGATTGAAGTGATGAATGTGCAACTATGTGTTTATACCAAATACCATTGTTTGTACACCTTGGATTAATCGTATGCTTTATTAATATGTATGAATAAAATTGATTTGTTAAAAATTTTTTGATATAAAAATGATTCTGGGGGAGTGGGTGTAGCTTAGTGGTCTAGCTCCTGCTTCCCATGTATGAGGTCCTGGATTCAATACCCGGTACCTCCTAAAAAAAATGGCTCTGTTCTGTGATTGTTATACATTACATATATTGATTTATCTATTTCTAAATTAATACCACACTGTTTTATTTACTATAATTTTACCATCTATATATATTTTGAGATACCAGGGGCTGGGATTGATCTTAGGACCTTGTATGTGGGAAGCTGGTGCTCAACCACTGAGCCACATCAGTGCTCCTGAGTTGGTTTTTTCATTTGTTTTGCTTGTTGTTTTTGTTTTTTCTAGGAGGCACCGGGAACTGAACCTGGGACTTCCCGTGTGGGAAGGAGGCACTCAACTCCTTAAGCCACATCTACTCCCTACCATATATTTTGCTATCTGGTAGGGCAAGTCTGGCTTTTTTCCTTTCTTTAAAATTCATATTCTCCCTTCTATTTGAACTTGAGAATTAGTTTGGTAAATTCCATAAAAAGTGCTTTTGATATTCTAAAAATTGGAATTACACTATATTTGTAGATTAATTCAAGGAGAATTTAAGAATTTAAAATATCAAATCTCTCATTTAGGAACACTGAATATCTTTTACTCATAGCTTCTCATATGTCCTTCAGTAACATTTTTAGGTTTTTACTCATTTAGGTCCTACACATTTCTCATTATGTTTATTCCTAAGTACTTTGCAGGTTTGTTATTTTGTTTTAATGAATGTTACCTTTTTCTCTTTCACAATTTCTAATTGATTATTGCTGATGAACTATAAGATGAGTTCTCAAAGTGTGGTCCCTGAAGCAGTAGTATCAGCATCACCTGGAAAATTGTTAGAAATGCACATTCTCTAGCTAATTTTGTTTTGTTTCGTTTTGTTTTTTACATCTTTTAATTTTATTAACTTTTCATTTTGAAATAAATTCAGACTTACAAAAACATTGCAAAAATAGCACAAAGAATTCCACATACCCTTCACCCTGCTTCCCCAAATGTTAACATCTTACATAGCCACACTACAGTGGTCAAAACCAGGAAATTAACATTGACACAGTTCTGCTCACCAATGTCCAAACCTTACTCACATTTCATCTGTTTCCCACTAATGTCCTTTTTCTGTTCCAGGATTAAATCCGGACTCCAGCATTAAATTTAGATGTTGTATCTAAGTCTCCTTTTTTTTTTTTAAAGATTTTATTTATTTATTCATTCATTTATCCCCCCCTTGCTGCTTGTGCTCGCTGGGTCAGCCAACCACGCCGTGTGGGCGGGCCTGCCCCCACCAGGAGGCTCCGGGAACCGAACCCGGGGCCTCCCCCACGGTAAACGGGAGCCCTACTGATTGACCACAGCCGCTTCCCTTTAAGTCTCCTTGAATTTGGAACAGCTCTTCAGTCTTTTTGTTGTTGTTTTATTTTTTCTTTTTGTTTTTTTTTGTATTGTTTTTTTTTTTATTATTTTCTTCAGTCTTATTCTTTTTTTTTTTTTTAACTGGATACATATAAAATTTTTTTGAATCATACAATATGTTACACAACATATTTGGTTCATAGTAATGCAATCATACAGTATCTGTCTCTAGCTAATTTTAATGTTCACTAATGTTTGGGAGCCACCTTACTAGTACGATACTCTTTCTTTCCTATCTTGTTGAAGTTCTGTTTATCAGTAGACATTTTTCAATTTTTTATTTCTTAACTTGAAATTATAAATGCGCTAGATTAAATAAGCAAAATTATGGAATTATTTTATGCTTTAAAGAACCTCAGTTTTGCACACGATAAGGTAATGAATGTTTTTCCTTTTTTAATAAAACAACTTTATTGATATATTAACTTACAATAAGCTGGGCATTTGGTGAAGTGTATAATTTGATATGTTTTTATGCACATAGACACTTGTGAAACCATCACCTCAATCAAGATAATGAACATGTACATCGCCTCCAATGTTACCCTTATGTCTTTTGATAATCCATCTCCCTCCAGGTCTTCCCCAAACTATTGCATCCTCTTTATCAGGCAACCACTGATCTGCTTTCTGCCACATAGATTACCTGGCATTGTCTAGAACTTTACATAAATGGAATCCTACTCTATATACTCATTTTTGTCTGGTTGCTTTCATTCAGCATAATGATTTTGAGATTTGCCTATGTTGTTGCATGTAACAATAGTTCATTCTTTTTTATCTGCTGATTAGTATTCCATTGTATGGATATACCATAGTTTGTTTATCCATTCACCTCTTGATGGACATTTGAGTTGTTTGGGTTTCCATTTTTTGGCTATTACAAATAAAGCTGCAGGTGAACATTTGTGTACAAACCTTTGATGGACATATGCTTTTATTTCTCCTGGGTAAATAAGTAGGAGAAGGATGACTGAGTCATATGGTAGGTGAATGCTTAACTTTCCATTTTACCTAACAGTTCTGTTTCTTAAGTAATTAGCTGCAAACAACCTAATAAATGTGACTCAGTAGCTGCTTGAAAAAATAATATACATAACTTTTTGTGGTATCTGAGAGATGTCAAGTATTGCTATGTTTCCCTTGAGTTTTTTTTTTAATTTTTAATTTCAAATAATTTCAAACTTACAGGGGAGTTACACAAATAATGCAAACCCCAAAGAGAGAACCCCAGCACACTCCTTTCCACCCTCCCCTATACACAGATTCACCAATTTCAACATTTTGTCACATTTACCCTATCTTTCTATCTGTATCTATCTGTCTATCATCTATCTATCTCTTTCTATAATTTATCAACCCATTTTTGAACACTTGGGTGTAGATTGTATACATTATGCTCCTTGGATACTTAATACTGCCATGTACATTTTCTAAGAAAAGGATATTTGCATATTGAGTGCAGTTTTCAAGTTCAAGAAATTTAACATTGATATAAAGCTTACAGTCAATATTCTAATTTTTTTCATATGTCCACTAAAGTCCCTTTGAGCCTTTCCCCCTCTCTTGCAAGATCCCATCCAGGACCATGTATTGCATTTAATTGTCATTGTCTCTTTGGTTGTCCTTTCTGCATCCCTTCCTCTCTCCCACCCTCTTTCCACCCCTCTCTCCCTCTGTCCCTCCCTCTTACTTTCATTTCTTTTTTATTGTGGGAACATATATGCAATGTAAACTTTCCCATCTAAACTACTTGCAAGCGTACCATTCAGTGGGATTGATCACATTCACTATGTTACACTACTCTCACCACCTTCCATTACTAAAACTTTCCAACACCCCAAACAGAAACTCTATACCCATTTTGCATTAGAGTCCCATTCCTCTCTATCCCCAACCTTGGCAATCCATACTCTAGTTTCTGTCTCTATGAGCTTGCATATTCTCCAATATTTTCTTTGTAGTTAGCATGGGGCTTAAATTTAACACCCAAAATCTATAACAGTCTTATTTGCTTAGATGAAAACTTAACTTCAATGGTATATACAAACTATGTTCTTATACTCCTTCATCCCCCCACCTTTACGTAGTTCTTGTTAAAAAATTACTTGCTTTATACAGTTATCATTATATTTTATGTATTTGACTTTTAGATCCTGTAAGAAGTAAAAAGTAGAGTTACAGGGAAACAGATGTGGCTCCTGTCTACCATATAGGAGATCCAGGGTTTGATTCCTGGGGCCTCCTGGTGAAGGGCAAGCTGGCCCAAGCAGAGAGCTGGCCCATGTGGAGTGCTTGCTCATGAAGAATGCTGTCCCATGCAGGAATGCTGGCCCTTGCAGGAGTGCTGGCCCACAAAGAGAGCTGGTGCAGCAAGATGACGCAACAAAAAGAGACACAGAGGAGAGACAATAAGAGACACAGCAGACCAGGGAGCTGAGGTAGTACAAGAGATTGAGTGCCTCTCTCCCACTCCAGAAGGTCCCAGGATCAGTTCCTGGTGCTGCCTAAAGAGAAGAAAAGCAGACACAGGAGAACACACAGAGAGCAGACAGTGAGCACAAAACACCAAGGGGTAGAGGGAAATAAATAAGTCTTAAAAAAACAATGTGGAATTACAAACCAAAAATACAACAGTACCAGCATTTATATTTACCTATATGGTTACCCTACCGGAAGATCCTTATTTCTCCATGCAGCTTCTATCTATTGTCTATTGTCCTTTCCTTTCAACCAGCAGATTCTCTTTAGCATCTTCTTTAGGGATGGTCTAGTGGTGATGAAGTCCCTCAGCTTTTGCTTATCTGGGAAAGTCTTATTCTCTCCCTTGTTTTTGAAGGACCGTGTTGCCAGATATAGAATTCTTGTTTGGCAGTTTTTTTGCTTTCAGCACATTAAATATGTCATCCCACTGCCTTTTTGCCTCCGTGGTTTCCAATGAGAAATCAGCACTTAATCTTAATGAGCCTCCCTTTTATGTGACATGTTTTTTCCTCTCTTGTGGCTTTCAGAATTTTCTCATTATCTTTGGCATTCAAGAGTATGATTATAATATACTGTGGCATGGATCTATTTGGTCTGTCCCTTTCTCTCTTCTCCTTCTGGAAGTCCCACAATGCATATATTTGTCCCACAAGGGTTCCTCATGTTTTTTTTTTTTTTTCACTTTTCTTCATTCTTTTTTCCTTCAGCTTCCCAGCATGAATGAATTCAATTGTTTTATCTTCAAGTTCACTCACTCTTTCTTCTGCCTGCTCCAATATTCTGTTGAACCCCTTTAGGGAATTTTTAATTTCTGTTACTATGGTCTTCAGGTCTGTTTGTTTCCTTTCCATAATATACATCTCTCTATTGATAATCTCTTTGTGTTCTTCTATCATTTTCCTGATTTTATTTAGTTTTTTGTCCATGTTTCCTTTAGCTCTTTGACAATTTTTTAAAATCTTTGTCTTTTAAAGTCTTTGTCTTGTGTTCCAGATCTGGTCCTCCCCAATGATAGTTTCTAATGCTTTAAGCTTCTCCTTTATTTGGGCCATTACTTCCTATTTCTGTATATGTTTTATAACCTGTATTAGTTAGCCAAAGGGGTGCTAATGCAAAATACCAGAAATCTGTTGGCTTTTTAAACAGGTATTTATTTGGGTTAGAAGCTTACAGTTTCCAGGTCATAAAGCATAATTTACTTCCCTCACCAAAGTCTATTGCCATGTGTTGGCGCAAAATGGCTGCCGACGTCTGTAAGGGCTCAGGCTTCCCGGGTTCCTCTCTTCCTGGGGCTTGCTTCTTTCCAGGCTCAGCTCCTCTGTGTTCACAAGGCCAGCTGTAGACTATCAGGTGAAATGCTCGTTTCTTTTCCTGAGGCCTTCTCTCCTTCCTCATGACCAAGCTTCTCTGTGTGCTTACTTCCTGGGGCTCCAGCTCAAAAACTCAGCATCAAGACTCCAACTCTGTCCTTTGCCATGTCTCTTATCTGTGAGTTCCCACCCACCAAGGGGCGAGGACTCAGCGCCCTAATGACGTGACTCAATCAAAGCCCTAATCATAATTTAATCACGCCCAAGTACAGACCAGTTTACAAACATAATCCAATATCTGTTTTTGGAATTCATAAATAATATCAAACTGCTACATAACCTTTTATTGAAACTTGGACATTTTGATATTTTAAGTATTATCACCAGAATTTAGACTCCGGGAATCCATTCCTTAAGCTTGTATCCAGCTAGTTTTAAAATAGAGCTTTCTTTGAATGCCAGGAGCCTACAAGAAGAAGGAGGAGGAGGAAGAGGAGGAGGAGGAGGAAGAGGGAAAAGAAGAAGGGGAAAACATCTTTTCCACTCTTTGCATATTGACCTGTAGGAGAGCTCTCCTTCAGAACTTATCCATTCAATGAGTTTAGAGGATAACTCCATGAGAAAGCATAGGGCCTCCCAGATACTCTCTGCTCATGTGTCTTGTCTTGTGATCTGAGTGAGGCCCTAATAATTTCCCATTATGCAGTTACAAATGTTCTCTCTTCTCTAGGAAACAGTTTCCTCATGGTCCCAGGCACTGTGCTGTATGTCCTATAGCCAGCAATTCCTTACCCCAGGCAGCATGACCTACTGCTTTCCCATAGTATTCTATAGGAGACCTCTGTGAGCTGCTTTCTACATGCAGTGCAGAGTCACTCAGGCCACTGCCAAATATATTGGATCAGACATATATACTTCTAGTTGTGCATGACGGTTATTCTGCTCTCTTTGGTACCAGGGATACTTTCTGGCTGACTCCAAGTTAAATCCATGAAGAGTAAGAGAGGGCCAGCCGGGGTACCATAAGATTACAGCTTTTGAGAAGGCTTTTTTTGATTGGGTACTCACCTTGTATTCCTTTAACTTGGTTTTGGAGCTTTGAGAAAGATCTTTCTTTCAGCAAGTTCTTGGTGATTGTTGAAAGCTTTGAGGGTGGGTGGCGGGGACAAAGTCCTGAAATGTCTCATTCTGCCATATTGTTTGGGTCAGATCTCTGAATATTTAACTCTTAAAGAAACTGCCAAACTGTTTTCCAAAGCGGTTGTACAGTATTACATTCACACTAGGCATTTGTGTGAAATGCCCAGTTCCTTTCCATTATTTTCAACAGCTGTTATGGCCAATCTTTTTTATTTTAGCTATTTAATTGTACTATCTCATTGTGGTTTATAAATTTATTTCCCTACTTACTCTTGATGTTGAGCTTCTTTTCACATACTAATTTGGCACCTGTATGTCTTCTTTTATGAAGTACATTCAAATCTTTAGCCCTTTAAAAAAAAACTGGGTTATTTTTTTAATTGAGTTTTGAGCATTCCTTTATATAGTCTGAATACAAATACTTTTCAGATATATTGTTTGCAAATATCTTATGCAGTCTGTGGCTGGTTTTTCCATTGTTTCACCCATTATTATTTAACTTTATTTTGTACATTTAATAATTGAAAACATAAGCAATAAAAAACTAAAAAGTAAACACAGATGAATAAATATATACATTTCTCAATTAAATGTAATGGAGGGAAGCGGCTGTGGCTCAATCAGTAGGGCTCCCGTTTACCATATGGGAGGCCCCAGGTTCGGTTCCCGGGGCCTCCTGGTGAAGGCAGGCCCGCCCGCACGGCGTGGTTGGCTGACCCAGCGAGCACAAGCAGCAAGGGGGGGATAAATGAATGAATAAATAAATAAAATCTTTAAAAAAAAAAAATGTAATGGATACATATAAATTTTTTTGTTGTTTTGTTTTTTGTTTGTTTTGTGTGTGTGTGTGAATCAAACAATATTTTATACAATATATTTGGTTCATAGTAATGCATTCATACAGTATTTGTCCTTTTGTGTCTGGCTTACTTCACTCAACATAATGTCCTCCAGGTTCATCCATGTTGCCATATGCTTTATGACTTCATTTATTCTTACAGCTGCATAATATTCCATCGTGTGAATAGACCACAGTTTGTTTATCCATTCATCTGTTGATGGACACCTGTTGTTTCCAACTTTTGGAAATGGTGAATAATGTGGCTATGAACATTGGTGTGCAGATGTCTGTTCGTGTCACTGCTCTCAGTTCTTCTGGGTATATACCCAGTAGTGGTATTGCAGGGTCACATGGTAAGTCTATATTCAACTTCTTTAGGAACTGCCAAACAGTCCTCCATAGTGGTTGTACCATCCTGCATTCCCACCAACAGTGAAGAAGTGTTCATATCTCTCCACATCCCCTCCAACACTTATAGCTCTCTGTCTTTTTAATAGTGGCCATTCTGATAGGTGTGAAATGATATCTCATTGTAGTTTTGATTTGCATTTCCCTAATCATGAGTGATGTTGAGCATTTCTTCATGTGTTTTTTTTTTTGCCATTTGTATTTCTTCTTCGGAGAAATGTCTATTCAAGTCTTTTGCCCATTTTTTAATTGGGTCATTTGTCTTTTTATTGTTGAGTTGTAACATCTCTTTATATATCCTGGATATTAAACCCTTATCAGATATGTGATTTCCAAATATTTTT
>JAKSZT010054487.1:46279355-46298636 GCA_026826555.1 Tolypeutes matacus | reverse complement strand
CCTAGGGCCTTGGGCAGGGAGGCTATAGAGGCCAGGAAAAGCCTCTCCTACTTATTAATTTTCTTATGTGTACTTCCTTGGTCTGCCAGGAGATGCCGCTTGTTGGCAGCTCTCAATTCAATGCCTGGTCGGAGCCTATTTGTTGTGACACAGACCAGATCAATGTGACAGAACTTCCTCTCTGGGGGCTAGGAGCCCTGTGATTCAAACTTTCTGAGACAGTTCTCCAGACTTCTCTCGTAGCGCCCCCCTTTTCCCAGCTAGGAAATATTTCCACTCCCTTCTGAATCCTCAACAATCAGTCTCTGTTAGTAGAGGAGGAGATTGGGAGGTTTGTATATCTTTAGCCCCTTGCAGGCTCCAAGGCAAACAATGGCGCAGCACCCCCCAGCCTGGTAGGGCTCTCGGGACAGGGCAGACCAAACCTGGGAGTCCAAAGCAGGGTCAGCCCCAGGCTCTCTCTCCCCTCTCCCGTGGAGTCCTCAACAATTAGTCCAGGCTAGAAGAGAGGGAGGTTGCGAGGATGGGATTTCTCCAGTCCTTTCCAGGCTCCCAGTGCAAACCGCCGTGTGGAAGGGTCCATGGGGCTCTGCAGCCCAAATTTCAGGTCAGAACCTGAGTCAGCCTAAGGCTGTGTCCCTCTCTCTCCCCTTTCCGTGAGTGGCAGATCCCTGAAGCCCCCTTTGTCTGTGGTCGCAGGCCCAGAGGCCCCAGAATTCTGAAGAGTGTGGGGGATGGTGCCAGCAGCAGCAGAAGCTGCTACTTGCAACTCACAGTTCTGTTGTCACGATTTCCCTCTTCTGTCCCTCTCGCCTCTGGGTGTTGTGCAACCTTCACCTGCTGTCCTAAACCCTAGAAGATCTTTTTCGGGGCTGTTTCAGCTTGTCCCCTAGCTATTTTTCTGGAGAAGAGATTCCCGTGTCTTACTAGTCCGCCATCTTCCCGGAAGTCCTCACCCATTTTTTAATGTTTTAAATTTTGAAGTCCAATCTATCAATTTTTTTTTCTTTTACGGATTGTGCTTATGTTGTACCTCAGAAATCTTTTTCAAAATTGAAGTCACAAAGATATTTTTCAATGTTTTTTCCTAAAAGTTTTATATTACGTATCTCCTTTAGTTCTATGATTCATTTTGAATTAGTTTTTATGTGTGGCATGAGGTTTTGATGAAAGTTGTTCTTTTGCATACAGATATACAATTACTCCATTACCATTTGTTGAAAATGTTATCCTTTCTCCATTGAATGTCTTTACATCTTTGTAAAAAATCAGTGTTCAGTTTTTGGACCCTATTCTGTTCCATTGATTTATTTGTCTATCTTGACACCAATACCACATTTTTGCTTACTTGATTACTATAGCTTTATAATAAATCTCGCAATTTTGTATTGTTGGTCTTCCAATTTTGTTCTTTTCAAAGTTGCTTTTTGTTTCATTTTGTTTTGTTTTATTATTCTAGGTCCTTTGCATTTCCATATGAATCCTTGAATCAGTTTATGAATTTCTAAAACAAAACTCAGTGGGATTTTGCTTGGGATTGAATTGAATCTATATATCTATTTGGGAAGAACTGCTATTTTAATGTCATTGATTCTCTGATCCATGAACACAAAATATGTCTCCATTTATTTAAATCTTTAATTTGTTTTTGCAATATTTTGCAGTTTAGACTGTACTGGTCTTGCACATCTTTTCACAGATTTATTCTTAAGTATTTCATATTATTGATGCTCTTGTACACATTTTTTTTCAATTTCTTAATGCTTGTCACAAGGATATGGAAATACAATTGATTTTTGCGCTTTGATCTTGATTCTGGCAACCTTGTCAAATTCACTTACTAGGTTTAGTAGCTTTTTTTGTAGATTCCATCAGATTCTGTATATAGGCATTCATGTTGTATGCAAATAAAGGGAGTTTTACTTCTTCCTTTTCATTCTGGACAACTTTTATTTCTTTTCTTCCTTACTGCACTGGCTATATCCTCCAGCACAATTTTGAATGGGAATGGTAAGTGTTGATATCCTTGTCTTGTTCCTGATCTTAAGGAGAAAGCATTCAATCTTTCATCGGGTATGATGTTAATTGTAGGTTTCTTGTACATGCCTTTACAAGGTTGAGGAAATTTTTCTATTCTTAGTTTGTTGAGAATTTTTGTCATGGTAAAATAATCATGATAAATTAATGCTTTCTTTATTATGAATTATAATTTGGGTGATGCCATTATTAGACTTTGGGGCCTTTTTGTTTTGTTTTGTTTTTAGGTACTGGGTCCAGGGATTGAACCTGGGACCTTATATGTAGGAAGCTTGAGCTGAACCACTGAGCCACATCGGCTCCCCTGACTTTGGGGTCTTAACAGCAGAATTGACCAATGTATTTAGAGATAAAGACAAAGTCTATAGAACTACGAGAGCACTTTCTAGTCTCAGAACAAATATTTCAGCAGCCATTATCCTATTTTTTATAATTTGTTCTACAAATATAGTTCTTTATAATTGATCACAATCCAATTTATTTACCACTTTATTTACACACAGTGAGGTCTTCCTACTTTTCTTCTTCTTATTATTATTTGCTTAGAATTTTACTACTTGGAATAACTTTTGTGTATCAGCTATTTTGGAAATTTTACTGTGCAGTCCTCTTAGAACTTTGGGACGTCACTGTTCAGATTCCTTTATTCAGAGAAATTCCTGCTTATTGCAATTCTATTGTCTTTAAACCAATTTCCTAATAATCATTAAACATTCTTCCAATTATACGTTAACTTAAGTTTTAAATGCATTTTTTGGCATGAGACCTCTCCAATACTGTTTTGTAATATCAGGATAGTTATTTGCTCCTTCACATAATTCTATTTCTAGAAACAGAAATTCTAACAATGTGGTAGAAAGTTTCAAATATGGTTCCTACTGGCCCCTGCCTCCTGGTATTCGTGCCTTTGTGTAATCCCCTCTCCTTGAGCATGAGCTGGACCTATGACTTGCTTCTAATAGAATACAGAAAAAAATGTGAAGCTGTGATTAGATTGCAAAAGACAGTGACTCGCATTTTGTTTACTCTCTGTCTTGCCTTGTCTCACTCACTTTGATGAAGCCAGCTTCCATGTTGTGAGCTATATATGAGCCCTATGGAAAAGGCCACATGGCAGGGACCTGAGTCACCTTTGTTTAATTGCTAATAAGGAACAGAGGTCCTCAGTCAAAGAGCCCATGAGGAACTGAATCCTGCTTGGAGATAACTATGGCCCTAGCCAACAGCTTAAGTGCAACTTTGTGAGAGACCCTGGGCTGACCCCTTGATTGTGGCCTTTTGAGAAATCCTGAATTGGAGGACACCACTAAGCTGCACTTGGATTCCTGACTTATAGAACTGCAAGATAATGATTGTGTATTGTCTGAGGTCATTACGTTTTGGGAGAATTTGTTATACAGCAATAGATAACAAATGCAAACCGGAATTAATGTTATGTTTCAATGCTCTTACTACTAAATTTAAATTTTTTAATTAGTTTTAATTTACCAAGCATAAATCTGTGTTGTACAGAAACTTCTCTATTATTCTTCCCCAATTTTTGTGACTAAATGTAAAGAGATAATCAAACAGTCCTTTGTCAATGGTACTTTTATAACAACAAATTCATTTTTTTCACCTTTGAGTTATTTAAAACCCTTGGATGATTTATTAACAATGTGCCCTTAAGACAACTTTTTCTAATACCTTTGACTATTTGTTTCAAAAGAAAATTTAGAACCACAGTAAACCTACCCTCTTTCTCAGTGAATACTGAGGTATAATTGAAATCACAGTTTAAATGCTTGAGGGAAATTAGCCATGTAAAGGTATGTGGGTAATTTTTATAAAAGAATCACTTCATTAAACAAAATTATCTTTTATATGGGAATCACTCCCACTGAAAAAAATCCAAAAGAAGGAGAAAGAGGAAAGTTGCAATGGGAAAACCCCTTCTTTAGGCGTGGGACCATACCTCATTCCTCGTGCTTGGTAGCTAGTAGGCACCAATAAATAAATGTCTATTGTAAAAGTGATAGGGACAAAGATCTCAAAGTTTGAATATTGACAGCCTTTCCCCCTCCTACTTTCCCCAACCGCATAAGGAAGGAGCCTTCATTTTTTTTTTTTTTTTTTGTCTTCCATATCTATGTTGTGTTAATGAAGATAAGTAGAAGTGACAAGAGCTACAGAATCTTGAAGAAAGAGAGGTTTAATTTTTCTCTGTAAGAGAGGGCTTGGAGTAACAGCAAAAAGGTAAACTGCAGAAGGGTAGGAGAGGAAGTTTGGGTGGATGTGAGAAGAAACAATTTGGAAAGCTCTGATGAAAACTGAATAGAGAAAGGTAAAGGGGGATTTTAGAAAGTTTTGCTGAGTTAATGTGCTATAGAATCCTTCCTCAGCATTTCCATGAGGCTGTTAGTAAAGATCTGCATATTTCCAACCTTTTTGGATTTGTGTTTGATTTGAATGTATCACCACACTAAAACTGGCCTAGGACTGGCTCAATAGTATTCCAGCATCTCTCTGTCTCCTAAATGCTCCCCACCCCCTTTTGTCTCCTATTCTAGGTCTCCTTACCCAGTTTTCCAGCAGCATTCACTGCTGTGGTGTCCGTGAGGACCTGGGAGGTCTTGGAGGAAGACCTCAGCCTAGGGTAGGAAGTTCTTGAAACAGTCACAAGAAAGAATTCAAGGCCTTGTAGACACTCAAGACGGGAATGTGGGTGTACTTATAGAGGAGTCACAGTAGTGCCTACTGGGGTTAGGGGTGCTGCCTCATTAAGGCTGGGGTCCCACCCTTCTTTCCCCTCTATGTAAATGAGGGCTTGTAAATCTCAAGTTCTCACTGGTCCGCCTTATGCAAAAGAGAAATGGAAAACTACACCTTTCTACTGGCTCTGTCTTCCTGCCAGAGTGGGAACTGTCCAGGGGAAGGGTGTGGTGGTCAGGTGATGGGTGGGCCTTTTGCTATCTGGTATCTTCTGGCATTAGGCCTTGGGCAGGTGCACCTAGCCTTGGGGGCGGGGGTGCTTTTCCACTGCTGTTAGATATGATCTGATGGTAATTTTCTGTTGGTCCTCCTCTGTTGCTGAATTATCTCCCTTTTCCTACCTCTTTCTCTACCTTACTGCTTCCACTACATATATGGCTGTATACTCCCTGGCCTGGGAGTAAAAAATGTCCCCTTTCCATTTAGTTCAGTCAAGACAAATTAGAAATTATTCCTAGAGAACATAGGCAGGAAATAATAAGAAAATTTAAAAACAAAAATATAAAAAGAGATATTATGAAAGTATAGAACAGATTACTTTATAGAGTTTAGGTTCCTTATATTAATGTAACTAAAGCCCAGCCATGGAAGCAGTTCAACTGAAAGAGTTTACTGGGGTCTTGGTATTGGTTCTTTTCTTTTCCTTTGTTCTGTTCCTGTGTTCATGGTCTTGACTGTGGTCTTGACCCAACACATTGCTGTGTTTGGAGAGTTCTTCAGCTTTTTCTAGAACTTATCTTCATACATAACAGAAAAATTTTTTTCTACTTATAATTGATGTATTAGGAAGGTGGATTTTATAAATTGGAAGGTTTTTTTGTTTTGTCTTCTGAGCTCTATGATAAGTTTGGGAATAAAAGCCAGGAATTATTGCATTATTCTGCATAATAAAGGAAGACTTAGAGTCCCTGGGGTAATCTAGCAGGCTAGAGTGAGAAGAGTGAGAATGAGAAGAGGAGAGATGGGAGGATGAAATGGAGATCATGATGTAGTGAGGTTAGGGACAATTTGGATGAAGATCTAGTGGAAATTATTTGTAGTGGAAATAGTTGCAAGGGATTTAAAAATAGGGATGCCTAATACTCTAAAATTTAAAAAAATATATATATTTATTTATTTTTATACCCCCCCACCCCCCAGGTGGCTCCCTCATCTGTCTGCTTGTTGTCTGCTTTAGGAGGCACCGGGAACCAAACTCCGGGGTCTGCTGGTTGTGGCGTCTTGCTGGTTGTGGCGTCTGCTCATCGTCTTTAGGAGGCACCAGGAACAGAACCGGCATCTAATGTGGGAAGCAGGCATCCAATTGCTTGAGCTACATCGCACCCCTCTAAAAATTTTTTGTGTTGATGAGATGTAAACCCAGTCTTCCATCTCCCCTATCTCCTTCCTGTTTTGAGAGTGGGATTGTTTTCATGGCAAATGAGGAAGGGGCTGCTTCAGGTCTGGATTGTTACCTTGTAGAACAGTGAAAACATGCATAGAATGAGGTAGTCTGGGGCAAAAATAATCATGAATATGTTATCCATTCCTGCTGGGAATTCAAAGTAGTCTTTTGAAGATCTGTGGGCACAACGATCTGTGGAATGAAGGTCTAAATCATATTATCCAGTCTGGGAGATCCCAACAGATACCTGTGTTACTTTTCCTTCCTTCCTACTTCCCCCCTTCTCTTCCTTTCCATAAATATCCCTTCTGGCCTTGGGTTTGGGCAGCATTTCAGTTTATAGCTACCCCGGATCCTTTGGTTCTTATTCTGAACTATAGTTTCCTGGTGTGGAGGGCTCATTCCAACTCTTCTATTCACCACCTGTGAAATCTTGATCAAGTTATTTAACCTCTCTGTGATTCTTTTTTTTTTTTTTTTTTTTTTTACCGGGAGGTACCGGGGATCGAACCTGGGTCCCTCCATATGGGAGATGGACACCCAACCAGTTGAGCTACATCCAACCCTCTGTGATTCTTTAACCTCTCTGTGACTCTACTTCCTAGACTAGTGGTGAAATTGAAATCACTTAATACATGTAAAAGTGCTTAGAACAATAGCAGGCTCACAACAAGAGCTCAATAAATGTTAGCCTTCCTCATTGTCATCATCATTATCATACTTTGGACTTCATGACTGCATTGGCTTGGAAGACAACTTCATACTTATTCTGCAGGTCTCTGGATCTGGGTCACTGGAGTTTTCATTCTTTTTGTGACCCATATTTCTTAATTAATGAGATATGACTGAAGCATATTCATTGGCTAGTCATTTGAATAGGTTCTACCCATTTGTGAAGCTGGGAGATTTCACCCATCAATCTGGGTTAGTCTTATCTAGCTTTCAATCTATGGTCTCTAGCCACTGTTTGTCTCCCTTGTATTGTCTCTTGGCTAAAAAGGAATTTGCCCTCTCTACCTAAATTTCATCCTCCCATTTTTCTCTAAATTCCAACTTCCCCTCCCACTTGTGCAGTAGCCTTCTTGATTGTTTTTTTTTAATCAGAAAATTTAAACATTTTATTGATGCATTGCAATTGCTCTATATTTTACCATTATATCTAGAAAATACTGAAATACAAGCTACTTTTTAAATCAAAGATAAACATTGACTCCAAAGATAAACTAAGTTTTACAAAAACTATGGAAGTCTTCATGAATTTGCGTGTCATTCTTGTGCAAGGGCCATGCTAATCTTCTCTGTATCATTCCAATTTGTGCTGCCAAAAGGAGCACTTGATTGTATTTGGATGTCATGATGATTGAGGGGTTGATGGGTGTGAGGGATACTCTCTGGTTGCCCCTCCATTCTTTTTTCTCTCCTTTTCTACGGGCTTGTGTGGCCTTGAAGGCTGGCCTCTGGCTCTAGGTACTTTATCTGGCCCTGTGAGCTCTTGGGCATCTGGTTGAGTTCAACCAATAGGGTCACTGACAGGAGATTGGAGGGCAGGAGAAAGAAAGGTCAGGGTATTTATTTCTCTGGCTCCTTACCACTGTTGACAGTGGTTGTGCTTTACTACCCAAGGCCATAACTCCTGCAGGATAGCCCCTCTCCAAGTCTCAATGGGCTGGTCAAACCCCTCCACTTTCCTCTTCAGGACAGGGATGGTAATGGCTTTCTGCCCCATTGCTAGCCTTGGGTTGTTTCACCATCTCTTGCTGGTTTCCCACAACTCTGCCTATTTCCTTCATTACATTCTCTTCAATTGTATGCTTTGAGCATACAATTGTTTCCTCTTGGGATCCTAACAATAGACTTCTGGGTTTTCATTAACCCCTAAAATTCTCATTTTGTCATTTGGCTTTTTCTGAGGTGTTTTGATTTAACAGAGATGAAGTTCATTTTAGGCTCCTTGTTTTATGAAGCTACATTCGTAATCACCACCCTACTGATTCCCTTGCTTTAAAAAGTATGATTAACTTTGGTATTTTCTGACTTATTCTATTATCTTTTACATGTAAAATTTTTTTATTAAAGTATTGCTACTGGATGGCTCTAGGTTCTTGGCTGACACATAAAAGAATTTAAGGACACGCCATAGGGTAGGCAAGGGAGTAAAGAGTTTATTAAGAAATAAGAAAACGAGAAAAGTACACGGTACGAGGCATGGACTGCGGGTGTGCTGCAGGTCAGGCCTTTTTAAAGTCTTTCTTCCTCCCTCCTCATAATGTTGGGGGCAGGGTCCCAGCTGTTTGCTGTTCTGATTGGTTGCCCCACCTGTCATTTCTCAGGGGGCCAATGGAGAGGCCTTTTGAGGATATCTGGGGCTTTTCCTCTCATTCCAAATGAGATTCTCATGGCCAGGATTTCATAGTGTCTTTTCAGTAGCCTTCTTCTCAGGAAATTTCTGGGTGGGGTCTCACAGCCATGTGGTCTGTCCGCCATGTTGTCTGCCAGGCCGGCTGCCTTCCGCCTTTCACTATACTAACCTGCCTTAGTATATCATTCATACATGAACATACATAAATAATGAGTGTATAGTAAAAGTTGCAAATTTACCAAACAAACATACATAACATACAGGACTCTCATACATCACCCCACCAACACTCTGCATTGTCGTAACATTTGTTGCAAATGATGAAAGAGCATCATCAAAATATCACTACTAACTATAGTCCATATCTTTCATTTGGTTTATTTTCCCCAAACCCACCCTATTATTAACACCCTATATTAGTATCATCTTTCTTATTCTATATAATTTTGAAAAAAATCCTACTCATGACTCACTAAATTGACTGCATTGCTCACTGATGATTCATGACTTTAACCTGGAATTGCCAAATAAAATACAGGATGCCCAGTTAAAGTTAAATTTCAGATAAACAGTAAATAATTTCCTAGTATAAGTATATCCCAAATATAGCATGGGACATACTAAAAATTATTTGCTATTTATCTGGAATTCCAATTTAAATGTGCAACTTTTTTTTTTTTTGTTTGTTTGTTTGTTTTGCTAAATCTGGCAAGTCTTTCCTAGGTTGAAAAAGCCTGCCCTGGGAAACCTTTTTGAACAGCAGGAGGGGTTTGCTGTGGAAAGGTAAGCATCTCCAAGTTTTTAGTTTTGTTTTTAAAAATCTTGTTTTAAGATAGGGAAAAAGAACCTGGAAGATGAGACTGAGACTGGAGAAAGTGGATGTTTGCTTCTTTTTGTATCTAGCTTCTTATGTCTGAACTTCAAGAGGTCTTCATAAACTCCTAGGCTTTAGTGGATGATAGTGTCTCTGCCATGGGGACAAACCAGGAGCTAAATTGGGCAACACCTTGTATAGAAGAACACAAGCTAAAGAGGAGAAAGCTAGACTTTGTAACTCAGATTATCTAATTGCATGTTATGTTTTGTTTCTGTTTCACCTTTGGTAATCCTGAACCTCTGGTAGAATCTCAAGTGTGCCACTCAGACTTAACTGTGCTAAAAACAAAATTAAGGGTACATTTGTGGATTGCTGGTTAAGAAAGACAATTAAAGGGGTGGCAATAATTTGAGTTTAGTCGACTGATGACAGTGATAATCAGTGAGGGGAAAAGGCAGACTAAGATGAACAAAAGTCTAAGCTATATGGTCCAGCTGACCCATCCCTTGTGGCGATTCTCAACCTAGGAGGCTGAGGGTTTCTTATATTAAGAATCCTCTGTTTGCTTAAAACTATATTCAAAAACCCGTATCTTGATTTTAACAGATGTTTTCATGCTGGTGTTCATAGCAGCATTATTCACAGTTGCTAAAAGATGGAAGCAATCCAAGTATCCATCAATAGATGAATGGATAAACAGAATGTGGCATATACATGCAATGAAATATTATTCAGCTGTAAAAAGGAATGAAGTTCTGATAAATACAACATAGATGAATCTTGAAGACATCATGTTGAGTGAAATAAGACAGACAGACACAAAAAGACAACAATTGTATGATCTCACTGGTTTGAAACAATTAGAATAAACAAACTCATAGGGATGGAATCTAGACTATAGGTTATGAAAGGATGAGTGGGGACAGGGAATGGGAAATTAAGACTTAAAATGTACAGGGTTCCTATTTGGCACAATGGAAAAGTTTTGATAATAAATGGTGGTGATGGGAGCACAACAATGTGAACATAATTAACAGCACTGAAATATATCTGAATATGGTTAAAAAGGGAAATGTTAGATTGTATATGTGGTACTAGAATAAAGATTTTTAAAATATCCATGGACCTGCACAGCATGAACAATGAATCTTAAGTTAAACCACAGACTATAGTTAATAATACAATTATAAAAATGTGCTTCAATCAATTGTAACAAGTGCTCCATATCAATGCAAGGTGTTAATAATAGGGTGGTATATGGGAATCCTATATTTTATCATGATTGTTCTGTAAACCCACAACTTCTTTAATAAAGATAAAATCATGTCTTCTTTTGGTTTGACTATTGAGATGTTTGTTTCCTTTTATTTTCCTATTTAATAAAATCACAAGTTATACACAGCTTCTGCTAAGAGTTGAGTTTAGGGAGCCCTGTTTGTAATAGCAGACCCTGACTTTTTTCCCATAGCTGATCAACCCAGGAATAGAAATGTGACTGAAGATAAGCCAATTAGGATCTCTTTACTGGGGATTTGAAGCAAGAGATACCAAAATACTGAGCCAGTTACCTATTAGCAGTTATGACCATGTAACTTGGGATGGAAGTCCAACATGGTCAGAGCAAGTTGAATTTATGGGTGAGAGTTGTGCAGAGAATGCACCTCTGCAAAGATGGGAATTGAAAAAATGTGAAAAGGTCACCTTTACTTTTTGTAATTAGGTTATGGAAGAGTCTCTTATATATATATTTTTTTAATTAATTATTTATTTTAAAGAAACTTTAGATTACATAAATGTTACATAAAAAACATAGGATATTCCCATATGCCCCACTCCATCCCCTTCCCACATTTTCCTACGTTAACAACATCCTTCATTAGTGTGGTACATTTGTTACAATTGGTGAACACATATTGAAGCATTGCCACTACCCGTGGATTATAGTTTACATTATAGTTTACACTCTGTAAGTAAAGACAAAATATATAATGGCCTGTATCCATCATTGCAACATCATGCAGAACAATTCCAATTTCCCAAAAGTGCTCCCTCCTCTCAGAGCTTCTGGTGGCCACTGCCTTTATATCAATGATACAAGTTCTTCCATTGCTAGAATAACAATGTCTATAGTAGAATAATAGTAAGTCAACTTTAGTCCATTGTTCATTCCCCAATCTTGAGGATTTGGGGATGGTGATGCCCACTCTGCCTCTAATTGAGAGGAGGTTTAGATATCATGGAGAAGATGGATGGAACTATCTTGCTTGCAGTTGCAGACTCTCTCTGTTCCTTGGGATGGGTGTTTCCATCATCATCACCTTGATAGTTGTCCTGGGTGAGTACAATGAACTGGAGAGTAGGTGTTGCAATTCTGCTGAGATTCAGGGCCCAGCTGGCACATGGATGGACCAAAGATTTAAGTCTCTTGGACATACACCTATCAAATATAGTACTAACTATAGGTTCAAATAGGGGCAGAAGGGCCATGTGTAGGGAAAACACACATGAGTCCATCTCTGTCACACTGGGAAGTATAAATTCCAAGGAAAAGCCCACTGGCATGGTGCCAAACTCCTGAGCTGTCTGCCCTGCCTATAGTGCCTGGATGTCTCTAGAGCTCTTAGGAGCCCCAATGTTTGAGTCACTATTTACTGTAGCACTCAATGAGATCCTCCTGAGACATGCATAAGTGAAACCCCTGGAATGACCTCCCAACTCACTTTGAAATCTCTGAGCCATAAAAACTCCTTTGTATTTACCAGATATCCCTTACAATCAAAGTCTTTTTCCAGGTGCATTTCTAGTTGGCACTTGGTAGTAATCCCTCGGTGCCAGGGAGGCTCATCCCTGGGAGTTATGTCCTGCACCAGTGGGGAAGGTAGTGTATTTATATCCTGAATTTGGCTTAGAGAGAGGCCTCATTTGAGCAACAAGGAGGCTTTCAGGAGGTAACTCTAAGGCAATATATAATACTAGGCTAAGTTTCAATTTCAAAAGAAAAGATTCATAAGTACAATCATCAATATCAAGGGCCTGGTGCAATGGTCCATCCTCCTTCACTAGGTACTGCTCCTGTACTTGGGGGATTCTTGCTGTATCATTAGAGAATGTAGCAGAACTCCCCAGGACAGGAATTCAATATTCTTTCAGTTATTGTGTAGATCTCCACCCACTGTGACAATAGCCCATGAACAGTTGAGCACATTCATATGCCTTAGAGGCATGACCCAGATGAACCCCCTCCCATACATCCCTCCATCACTAACACCCCACACCAATGATCCTCCACTGCCACAGTTGTGACCCTTCTGTGATCCAAAACCTCTCCCAAGATGAAGCCAAGAAAATAACCAAATAAAAATAATAAGAAAATGAATATTTTTAAGATAAACTTCTCACTCCCCCCTTTTTTTAGGGAGGGGGATAGTTAACATGGATGAATTCCTGCTCCTTACGATGAAAAGATTTAAAAAATACACCTCATAATTTTAGCTCTTTTATAAATTCAGATTTTAAAATATTGGGTTTTCTGAAATTAATGCTCACCAGACCTTTTACCTACCAAGATTTTGAATGTGAAGAACTGATTAGCATTAAGATGAGTGAACTATAGGAGAGTGGATGTAGCTTGCTAGGTGTGGCAGTTTAAGATTATTTCTGAATCCCCAAAAGAGAGATTATGTTTGTAAACTAATCTGTTCCTCTGGCTGTGATACTCTTTGATTGTATTAGATTCAGCTGAGATGTCTTTGATTAAATTATGCTAAGATTAGGGCTTTGATTTGATCATGTCAGTAGTGCATGACTCTGGTTGAATCCCCACCCCCTTGGTGGGCTATATAAACAGACACTCACTCAAGAAGATACTCAGAAGAAGACATGGAAGAGGAGATAGCTCTGTCATGTTTGATCCTGGGGCCCTGGAGAGATGAGCCACTCACCTGATAGTTTACAGCTGGCCTTGTGAAGAGACCAGAGCAACTGAACAGCTGAGAAGGCCTAGAAGGAAACGAGCCCTATACCAGCCTACAGCTGAGTTAAGAAGAAGCTGGGACCATGGAGCCTTAAGGGGAGGAAGGAAGGAGAGAATAGGCAGAGATCACCTACTATCTTGCTTCAACACGTGGCAACTGACTTTGGTAAGAAAGCAGCCTTTACTTGAACTTTTTAGGACTTTGTAACTGTAAGTTTTACCCCAAATAAATACCCTTCAAAAAAGCCAACAGAATTTCTCTTACTTTGTACCAGCACCCCTTTGGTTGACTAATACACTAGGTAAGACAAGTATGTCATTATTGTTATAGCTATATTCTAGCAAAAAGCTTGTCCATGAGCAAGGGTTATACCTTGTTTGCTAACTTAACATTTCATTTCAGTGCTTCACCATTATTTTTACTTGGGTAATTTTCTCCCTCCACCTAAACCTGCTTAGATCAATCTATATTATTATAAGGATTAATCTAAAATACTATAGGTTATTCTACTATATAAAATTGGAATTGGCAATTCATTGAATTTCCCTTTCTCTCAGAATAAAGTGAACTAAAGTGGCTTTCAAAGGGAAAGAGAAACTCTAGGTTCTTTCTCATGTTATTTCATGTAAATGTTATGATAATCCTAGAGGTGACAGATATTTTAATTCTCCTTTCACAGGCTAACTAACTTGCCCCTTGCCCAGTGACACTTTATTATTCAGAGTTCTCCAAATAAACAGAACCAACAGGATATATGTTTTGTATCCTGTTATATCCAGCAGTATATAAAGAGATTGATTATGGGGAATTAGCTCACATGACTGTGTGGACTGGCAAGTCTGAACTTCATAGTATGGACTGCAGGCTGTAAACGCCAATAAATGTGATGTTGAAGTCCTTAGTCTGAGTTCCCCAGGGGAAGCTTTCTGGCAAGAAATTCTGGCAAGAGCCAATGTTGAGAAGCGGATGTGGCTCAAGCAATTGAGCTGCTGCCTACAACATGGGAGGTCCATGGTTCGGTTCCCAATGACTCCTAAAGAAGACAGCGAGCTGGCAGGACAGGTGCCTCCTAAAGAAGTCAGGCAAGACAGTGAGCTTGCGTGATGGGTAGGCATGGCAAGCTGATGCAACAAGATGATGCAACAAGAGATGCAAAAAGAAAAAATATAATGAGAGATACAACAAAGCAGGGAACATGGGTGGCTCAAGGGATTAGGTGTCTCCCTCCCACATTAGAGGTCCTGGGTTCAGTTCTTGGTGTCTCCTAAAGAAACAAGGAAGATGAGCAGACACAGCAAGTGCAAACAACGAAGGGGTGGGGAGAAACAAATAAATAAAATAAATCTTAAAAAAAAAAAAAAAAAAGCCAATGTTGAAGTTGAGGCCAAAAGTCTTCTGGCCTCGGAAACCCTTAGTTCTGGCTTTTAAGACCTCCAACTGATTAGATAAGGAGATTACATACCCACATTGCTGAGGACAATCTCTTTTGTTGATTGTAGATGTAATCAACTGATTGTAGATGCAAATCCCATCTACAAAATACCTTCAAAGCAGAACTAGGCCAGTGTTTGAACAAATAACTGGACAACACAACCTAATTAAGTTGACACATGAAATTAAAAATCACAGGCACCATAAGCAAATAGCATAGGAAGGATTTGAATCCAAATCACTTTGTCTTCACAAAGTCTTCATAATGCTGTTCCTTACCATCTATTCAGATTTAACTTTAAGTGCTTTCCAGGGCCACACTTGGATTCCATTGTGTACTCGCTATCTCCCCATTGTCCTAGGTCCAAGTCCTACCCATTCCGATTTGGGGAGATTTCCTAATATTATTTATCTTATTCAAAGTACCCTTCTTATTCTGGTTGCCCTAAATCCTTTCAATTCCTGACCCAAATCCTTTCAATTCCCAGTTTAAGGCTCACTTTTCCATTAAGATTTCATTGTACCCCAGCCCATATCTATGTGTACTACAACACTTTTCAGAACAACAGCACTAATTGATAATTATATACAGATTAAATCATTATTTTAATCTTTTATGAATATATATTCTATCATTCCAATCACACTGTGTTCTTAGAGGGCAGGGACCATAACTTCTATATCTCTTCCCCCATATGCCTTAGTTGTTGTGTTTATATAAAGCTAGTATAGATTAGGGGTTCTTGGAGTATGGTCCAGGTCCATCTGTGACCCTGTACATGGGTCCACAAAGTCAAAACTATTTTCAAGGCAATGCTAAGATGTTGTTTGCCTTTTTCACTCTTATTATCTTACAAGTATACAGTGGAGTTTTTGAGATGCTACATGAATGTGATAATGCCTTTGCTCTGATGATGGCATGTGTGCTTGTGTATTCTTGTGCTTTAAAAATTTCTCAGGGGAAGCAGATGCAGCCCAAGCGATTGAGCTCCCATTTACCACATAGGAGGTCTCTGGTTCGGTTACCAGGGACTCCTAAAGAAGACAGTGAGTTGATGTGATGGGCAGGTGTGGCAAGCTGACACAACAAGAGACACAAGAGGGAAAATATGATGAGAGACACAACAAAACAGGGAGCGGAGGTTCCTGGTGACTCCTAAAGAAGATGAGCAGGACAGGAAGCTGACATGATGGTCAGGTGCAGCAAGCTGGTGCAGCAGGATGACACAACAAGAGACACGAGGAAAAACATAATGAGAGACATACCAAAGAAGGGAACCGAAGTGGCTCAAGCAATTAGGAGTCTCCCTCCCACATCGGAGGTCCTGGGTTCGGTTCCTGGTGCCTCCTAAAGAAAACAAGGAAGATGAACAGACACAGCAAGTGCAAGCAACGAGGGAGTGGGGAGAAATAAATAAATAAATAATCTTAAATTTTTTTTTTTCTCAGGGAAGCAGATGTAGCTCAAGTGGTTGAATGCCTTCTCTACCACTTGAGCTACATCTGGCTCTAAAGATATCCAGAAATGATAAGCAAGGCAGATAGCTCAAGAATTTGGCACCCTGTCAGTGGGTCTTACTTTGGAATTTATGCTCCCCAGTGTAACAGAGTTAGACTCATTTATAGGTTCTCTACACATGGCTCTTCTGTCCCTTTTATTTGAACCCATAATTAGCACTATACTTGATAAATGTATGTGCCAAACACTTAAATCTTTGGTCTGTCCCATGTGCCATTTGAGCCCTTAATTTCAGCAGAGTTGCAACACCTACTCTCCAGTTCATTGGACTCACCCAGACACCTAACAAGGAGATGATGATGGACAGCACCCATCCCAAGGAAAAGAGAGTGTCTACAACTGCAAGCAAGATAGTTCCATTCGGGAAGCGGCTGTGGCTCAATCAGTAGGGCTCCCGTTTACCATATGGGAGGCCCCGGGTTCGGTTCCCGGGGCCTCCTGGTGAAGGCAAGCCCGCCCGCACGACGTGGTTAGCTGACCCAGCGAGCACAAGCAGCAAGGGGGTGATAAATGAATAAATAAATAAAATCTTAAAAAAAAAAAAAAAAAAGATAGTTCCATTCATCTTCCCCATGGGATCAAAGCCCCCTCTCAATTAGAAGCAGAGTAGGCATCACCAACCCAAAATCCTCAAGATTTGGGAATGAACAATGGACTAAAGTAGACATTATTATTCTACTATAGACATACTATTATTTTAGCAATGGAAGAACTCTTATCATTGATGTAAAGGCAGTGGTCACCAGAAGGTTCTGAGGGATGAGAGAGGGAAGAATAGGTTTAATATGGGGGCATTTTGGGGACATTGGATTTGTCCTGCATGACATTGCAGTGACGGATACAGGCCATTGTATATTTTGTCATAACTTACAAAATTGTGCAGGACAAAGTTTAAATTATAATGTAAACTGTAGTCCATGGTTAGTTGCAATGCTCAATATGGGTTCATAAATTGTAACAAATGTACCACACTAATGAAGGATGTTGTTAATGTGGGAAAGTGTGGGAGAGGAGGGAGTGGGACATATGGGAATCCCTTATATATATATATATATATTTAAAACAATTTATTGAAGTATATCATTCATACATGAACATACACAAACTATAAGTGTTCAGCAAACATCATGAACTTACAAAACAAACATGCATAACATCATACAGGGCTCCCACAAATACCCTGCATTGTTGTAAACATTTGTTAACAAATCATGAAGGAGCATTGTCAAAGTATTACTACTAACTGTAGTGCGTATCTTCCTCCCCTATACATTTTTTAAAGGATTTATTTATTTACTTTTATCCATTTGTACCGCCCTCCCCCCTTTTTGCTATTTCTGTGTCCATTCACTGGACGACTCTGTGTCCATTTCCTGCCCTCTTTTCTAATCCTTCTTCTGTCTTCACTGGGATTTGATCTTTGGAATCTCTGATGTGGGAGAGAGGCGTCCTACTGCCTGCACCGCCTTAGTTCCTAGTTTTTCGGTGCATCTCATCTTGGCTCTTCCTTGTGTCACTCTCCTGTTACATCTTCATCTTGCTGTGTCTCATGGGGCCTCGTGGTACACCCGTGTGCGGGGCCTGGTGGACCACGTGCCTTCTATATATTTCTTTTTTTTATTTTTACCGGGAGGTCCTGGGGATCGAACCCTGGTCCCTCCATATGGGAGACGGACACCCAACCACCTGAGCCATATCCATCCCCCTGTTATATCTCTTAAGGTTGACCAAAGATTCTCAAAGTTACAGTCTTTTTCCCATATAGGATGGTCATATAATAAATCAGGCTTAGTTTATCACCAGCATTCCAAAATCCAGACCTAGGGAGAAAAACTAGGTCTGGGGACATGTGCATGGTTTCTAATATAGCGAATGTTTAGCCTACCCTGATTATCACAAAATCATGATAGTGAGAATATTTACAACCTTATATACATATATATATTATGTAACATTTATGTAATCTAAAGCTTCTTTAAAAATAAAAAAAAGGGAAGTAGATGTGGCTCAAATGATTGAGCGTCTGCCTACCACATGGGAGGTCCCAGGTTTGGTTCCTAGTGCCTCCTGGAGAAGATGAGCAAGGCAGACAGCAATCTGGCTCGACAGGCAGGCATGGCAAGCTGACACAATGGGATGATGCAATAAGAAGACACAAAGAGAAAAGACAATGAGAGAAGCTCAAGCTAGTGGGCTTCCACCTACCACATGAGAGGTTCCAGGATTGGTTTCCAGTGCCTCCTGTAGAAGGTGAGCTGGTGTGTCAGGCAGGCGTGGTGAGCTTACGCAACAAGATGAAGGAACAAAAGAGACACAAAGAGGAAAGACAATGAGAGACACAACAATCCAGGGAGCTGTGGTGACTCAGGTGATTGAGCACCTCTCTTCCACATGAGAGGACCCAGGTTTGGTTTCCCTTGCCTCCTAAAGAGAAGACGAGCAGACACAGAGAACACACAGCAAATGGACAGAGAGAGTAGACAGCGACCACAAACAATGAGGGGGGCCGAATAAGTAAATAAAATAAATCTTAAAAAATAATAATAATAATAATTTAAAAAATTTTCTCTGGAAATTGGATGTAGCTCAAGTGGTTGAGCGCCTGTTTCCCATATACAAGGTCCTGGGTTTGATCCCTGGTACCTCTTAAAACAAAACAAAACAAATGAAAAAGCCAACTCTCACTGGGGAGTAGATGTAGCTACTGAGCACCTGCTTCCTATGTAAGAGGTCGTAGGTTCAATCCCTGGTACTTCTTAAAATATATATATAGAGAGAAAAAAAGCTAGATGACAAGCTGAAAGAGCCCCAAAATAGATCTTCTAGGGCTTAGGACAGCAGGTGAAAGCTGTACACCACCCAGAGGAGAGAGGGACAGAACTCACCGAACCGTGAGTCGGAAGTAGCAGCTTCTGCTGCTGCTGGCACCCTCCCCCACACTCTTCAGAATTCTCGGGCCTCTGGGCCTGCGACCACAGACAAAGGGGGCTCCAGGGATCTACCACTCCT
>JAKSZT010054487.1:46253033-46274355 GCA_026826555.1 Tolypeutes matacus | reverse complement strand
GAAATTTGCAAATGTGTGGAGACTGAACAACACACTCCTAAATATTCAGTGGGTCAAACAAGAAATTGCAAGTGAAATCAGTAAATATATTGAGACAAATGAAAATGAGAACACAATGTATCAAAACCTATGGGATACAGCGAAGGCGGTCTTGAGAGGGAAATTTATAGCCCTAAATGCCTATATTAAAAAACAAGAAAGAGCTAAACTCAAAGATTTTACTGAACAACTTGAGAAACTAGAAAAAGAAAAGCCAACCAATCCCAACGCAAAAAGAAGGAAAGAAATAATAAAGATTAGAGCAGAAATAAATGAAAATGAGAACAGAAAAACAATAGAGAAAATCAACAAAACCAAAAGCTGGTTCTTTAAGAAGATCAATAAAATTTACAAACCCCTCGCTAAACTAACAAAGAAAAAAAGAGAGAAGATGCAAATAAATACAATCAGAAACGAAAGGGGGGGAATTTAAATGACCTCACAGAAATAAAAAGAATCATAAGAGGATATTATGAGAAACTATATGTCAACAAACTAGACAACCTGGATGAAATGGACAAATTTCTAGAAACTCATAACCAACCTACACTGACGCTACAAGAAATACAAGAACTTAACAAACCAATCACAATTAAGGAGATTGAATCCGTCATCATAAATCTCCCAGCAAAGAAAAGTCCAGGATCAGATGGCTTCACAGGTGAATTCTACCAAGCATTTCTAAAAGAATTAACACCAATCCTGTTTAAATTCTTCCAAAAATTTGAAGAGGACAGAAAATTTCCCAACACATTTTATGAAGCCAACATCACCCTATTACCAAAGCCAGATAAAGATTCCACAAGAAAAGAAAATTACAGACAAATCTCTCTCATGAACATAGATGCAAAAATTCTCAACAAAATACTTGCAAATCGAAACCAACAGCATATCAAAAAACTTATACATCACGACCAAGTGGGATTTATTCCTGGTATGCAAGGCTGGTTCAACATATGAAAATCAATCAATGTAATACACCACATTAACACATTGAAGGAAAAAAACCACACGATCATCTCAATAGATGCAGAAAAGGCATTCGACAAAATCCAACATCTTTTTTTGATAAAAACACTTCGAAAGATAGGAATAAAAGGAAAATTCCTCAATATGATAAAAGGCATATATGAAAACCCACAGCCAATATCATACTCAATGGGGAAAGGTTGAAAGCTTTCCCCCTAAGATCAGGAGCAAGACAAGGATGCCCACTGTCACCATTGTTATTCAACATTGTACTAGAAGTTCTAGCTAGGGCAATTAGACAAGACAAAAAAATTAAAGGTGTCCAAATAGGAAAAGAGGAAGTAAAACTCTCACTGTTTGCGGATGCCATGATCCTATATTTAGAAAATCCTGAAGTATCCACAACAAAGCTGCTTGAACTAATAAATGAGTTCAGCAAAGTGGCAGGATACAAGATCAACACACAAAAATCAGTAATGTTTTTGTCCACTAGTACTGAACAATCTGAGGAGGAAATCAGGAGGAAAATTCCATTTTCAATAGTAACAAAAAGATTCAAATACCGAGGAGTTAATTTAACCAAAGAAGTACAGGACCTATATGCAGAAAACTACAAAACAATGGATTGGAAGAATAAATATCGTGAAACTGTCAATCTTGCCCAAACTGATTTATAGATTCAATGCATTACCAATTAAATCTTAACAGCTTACTTTAAAAAATTAGAGGGAAGCGGCTGTGGCTCAATCAGTAGGGCTCCCGTTTACCATATGGGAGGCCCCGGGTTCGGTTCCCGGAGCCTCCTGGTGAGGGCGGGCCTGCCCGCACTGCGTGGTTGGCTGGCCCAGCAAGCACAAGCAGCAAGGGGGGGATAAATGAATAAATAAAAATTAAAATCTTTAAAAAAAAAAAAAATTAGAGAAGGCAATTACCAAATTCATCTGGAAGCGTAAGTGCACCCGAATAGCCAAAAGTATTCTAAAAAAGAAGAGCAATGTGGGAGGAATTTCACTGCCTGACCTTGAAACATATTACAAAGCTAAGTGGTCAAAACAGCATGGTACTGGCATGAAGATAGACATATCGATCAGTGAAATAGAACTGAGAATCCAGAAATATACCCTCACCTATACAGTCAGCTGGTTTTTGACAAACCTACCAAGCCCACGCTAATGGGAACAAACAGTCTCTTCAACAAATGGTGTTGGGAGAACTGGTTATCTATAACCAAAAGAATGAAAGAGAACCCTTATATCACCCCCTATACAAGAATCAACTCAAAATGGATCAAAGATCTAAATATAAAAGCCAGGACCATAAAAGTACTAGAAGAAAATGTAGGGAAACATCTTCAAGACCTTGTAGTATGTGGTGGTTTCTTGGACCTTACACCCAAAGCAACAAAAGAAAAATTAGATAAATGGGACCTCCTCAAAATTAAACAGTTTTGCACCTCAGAGGACTTTGTCAGAAGGTGAAAAGGCAGCCAACTCAATGGGGAAAAATATTTGGAAATCACATATCTGATAAGGGTTTAATATCCAGGATATATAAAGAGATGTTACAACTCAACAATAAAAAGACAAATGACCCAATTAAAAAATGGGCAAAAGACTTGAATAGACATTTTCCGAAGAAGAAATACAAATGGCAAAAAAACACATGAAGAAATGCTCAACATCACTCATGATTAGGGAAATGCAAATCAAAACTACAATGAGATATCATTTCACACCTATCAGAATGGCCACTATTAAAAAGACAGAGAACTCCAAGTGTTGGAGAGGATGTGGAGAGATAGGAACACTTCTTCACTGTTGGTGGGAATGCAGGATGGTACAACCACTATGGAGGGCTGTTTGGCAGTTCCTAAAGAAGTTGAATATAGACTGACCACATGACCCTGCAAAACCACTACTGGGTATATACCCAGAAGAACTGAGAGCAGTGACACGAACAGACATCTGCACACCGATGTTCATAGCCACATTATTCACCGTTGCCAAAGTTGGAAACAACCCAGGTGTCCATCAAACAGATGTATGGATAAACAACTGTGGTCTATTCACACGATGGAATATTATGCAGCTGTAAGAATAAATGAAGTCATAAAACATCGGTGTGCAGATGTCTGCTATCTATAACTTAATATATGATTTAGGAATTAACTCTGTCCCTTTAAATTCCTTTTTTTTTAAACCTTGGCAATAATTCTTTTTTTTTTTTTAAGATTTATTTTATTTATTTATTTCTCCCCCCACCCCTCGTTTGCCCTTGCTGGGTCTGTTCATTGTGTGCTCTCTGTGTCTGCTCATCTTTTTTAGGAGGCACTGGGAACTGAACCCAGTACCTCCCATGTGGGCGGGAGGCGCCTAATAGCTTGAGCCATATCATTCATTCATTTACCAAACATTTATTCAGTGTTCATAATGTTCTATACAGTTATAGATAGCAGATACTGTAGGCTTCTTGTCTATTACAATTTTCCCATTCTTTCTAAAGAATGGAATCCCAGCTTTCCTCTTCTCTGTATACTTCTTGCTGTGCGCCTCAGTGAAGAATCATCTTAGCCTCAGCTCTAGCTCAGCTCTAGGGGGTGAATCACAATCAGTTTAAGCATGTTTTGGTGATGAGTCTGCAACATATATCTGGCCAATAGGACATGTGGGGAAGTCTGAAGAGGGGCTTTTAGAATAGGTTCTATTTCCATCTGAAAAAGTCGTTTTCAGAAAGATATAATCCTTTTCTGTTGCTGGGCATTTTCAAGTCTGCATGTGGTATCTGGAACCTTGGCAACCATGTTGGGACTTGGACGGAAGGGAGATAGCCTGAAAAGACCTTGCTTTGTACAGCAGTGCAGGAAATGGAAATAAGTCAAAGAATTAAACCAAACTGTTAGCAGAAACTCTGGGTTCAGGGGTTCTAGGTTCTTGGCTTATGTCGCATTAAAGAATTAAAGACATGCCATAGGGTAGGCAAGGGAGTAAAGAGTTTATTAAGGAACAAGAAAACAAGGAAAGTACACAGTCTGAGGCATAGACCACAAGTGAGCTGCAGAGTGAGATGTGTGAATGGGGCCCCAGGTCAGGCCTTTTAAAGTCTTTCCTCCTCACTCTCCATAATGTTGCAGTAGGGCCCCAGCTGTTTCCTGTTCTGATTGGCTGCCCCACCTGTCAGTTCTCAGGGGGCCAATGGTGAGGACTTTTGAGGTTATCTGGGGCTTTCCCTTGACCCGGAATGAGATTCTTGTTCCAAATAGGATTCTCAGGGCCAGGGTCTCCCGGGATCCCTCAGGAGGTTTCAGGGTGGGGCCTCATGGCCATGTGGTCTGCTGACCATGTTGCCTGCCAGGTCTTCAGCTGTGATCCAAGTCTTCCCTTTCTCTATACTAACCTGCTTCAAAACCTCAAACCACCATTAGACTTCTTGTTTTAAAAATCATTTTGAGTTGTTACTTGTAGTTAAACGATATGCAAGACTCTTGAGATGACAAATATGAATAAGATATTGTCCTTATCTTACAGGCTGGAGTCTTATAGTCTAGTCATAGAAACAAGTGGAATAAAAGTTTAAGATTGCTATGATGAAATTGGATGGTTGTTGAATTCAAATACAACAAACTAGTTCCAGGCTAAATATGAATTAAGTTAGAAAAGAGAAATGAGTAGACTGAAAATGCTTTATAAAGTTGCCTCTTAAAGGAATCACTTCTAAGTTTTCCTGCAAATAAAAAATTACATGATGTAATATATTTGATTAGAGCATTCTGTTTGCTCCAAGTCTGCCTGATAATAGTAGAAAAGATTAACTAGCATTTGTTAGTCAACATTAATTTCCAAACAAGAATAAAAATGAGAAAAAAGGCAAATACAAACTTGTAGTTTCAATGAATAGCAGTAACTAGTATAACAAGGAAATTTTTAATATTAATAATTGTTGGGGGCCGTAAAAATAATATATCCATGTCTATTTTGCCTTAAGCGAGGTCGGTGGCATGCAACATGGCCGCCAGGACTGAAACAATAACACCCTAGCCGCCTTCTAGGAAGTCAGCAGCATTTCGCGCCCGCGCCAAAGATTCGCGCCAGAAATGCTGCCACCTACCCCTAGCAACAGCACCTAGCCACTCCCTCAATGCTGCCACCTCCCCCCAGCAACAGCACCAACCAATCCCACACCCCCAGCAACAGTACCTACCAATCCTAAACCGCCACCCGTCCTTATTAGCCACGCCCTCTTCCCTTAGAGTATATATACCCTGCTCCCTCAATAAAGTTTGCAGCTTGATCAGAACACTGTCTTGCTGTCATTTCTTGCGTCTCTTGTCCCACCATTCTTTCTCGGCAGGTTTCGGGTCCCCGTTGCTGTCCCGCGGGTCGGGGCTCACAAATAATATTCTACCCCTAAAACATGGTATTGAGTCACAAAAAATGCACACATGTTATTCAAAGGAACTGGGTCCTAAATTTCAGATTTTTCTCAATATTTCTCTTGGACTACTCAGTGGGAATTCTGGTCAGCTGTTTGCTAGCATAATTAAAGTACCCACTTAATCTCAATTTCAATTGGAATGGTTAGAAGCAGAAATAGATTATCTTGCATTCACAGTTAAATGAAGCTTATCTCTATCTCATATTTTCCTACAGCTTAAATTTGTTCATGAATGTTGCTGCCTCTTATTTGCAGAGATAATTTCTATGGTTTCTTTTTTTTTTTTAATCTTCAGGCCGGGCTTCCACAACCAAATTAAAACAGAGGTTAGAGGCACTTTTTTTTTTTTTTTCCCCTGAGTAATTCATGAGAAAACAATTCCTTTTATTCAGAAACACATAACATACCAGGCACACTCCCCGCCTTGGGGCCTTATTGTTCTCTTGGCCTCAAATTCTCTTCCTCAAGTTATCTGCTGGGCTCATTCCCTTACTTCCTCACTTCATTCCCTCACTTCCTCAGTCAACCTCTCATTGACCTTTCCTAGTCATACTACCTAAATTTAGGCATCCTCCTCCACTTTATAGTCCCCTTCCCCATTATATTTTTCTTCCTTTGCAGTTGTCAATATCTAATATTACCTGTTAGGTTCTTATTTCATTTTCTTGTATGTTTCCCAACTAGGGTGAAGGCAATTACCCTTCTGAATCTCAATTTCCTTACCCTTAAAATGGAAATGATAATGACTTCACAAGGTAGTTTTAAGAGTTTAATGAGATAAACAGTTGGAGCCTGATCCTGTTGGAGTCATACAATTGTTAATATTCTCTCTTTTCAAATAGAGGGGAGACATCAGAGATTTATTTTCTGATATTATTGAGGCAGGTCAGTATAGGATACAGGGAAGGTGGCTGAGACCCAGCAGAGAACATGCCCGGCAGACAACATGGCTGGCAGACCACATGGCTGTGAGACTCTGCCTGGAAACTTCCTGAGGGAAGGCTGCCGGAAAGATCCTGCGAGATCTGGGCCACGAGGTCCCGTTTGGAACTCTTTCTGGGGTCAAAGAGAAGCCCTGGATAACCCCAAACAGGCCTCCTCACTGGGCCGCTGAGAGCTAACTGAAGGGGTTGGTAAGCAACCAATCAGAACAGCAAACAGCTGGGTCCTTCCCCAACATTATGAAGGAGGAGGGGGAAAGGTTTTAAAAAGGCCTAACCGGGGGTCCGACAGGCACACGTCTCCCCCTACAGCACGCCCACAATTTATGTCTCAGATTGTGCACTGTTTTTTTCTTGTTTGTCAATAAACTCTTTACTCCCTTGCCTACTCTATGGCATGTCCTTCAATTCTTTTATGCGACAGAAGCCAAGAACCTGGAAGCCCAGAATCCAGAGCATACCGCTAACACTATTCCTCCTTCTTTCCACAAATCTTCATTTTGGGTGTATCAGTCAGTGTCCCAACAAAAAACCCTTTTGAAGGTATACTCAATTTAGAATTACCTGAGGAGGGTTTAATTTACAAAGGATCATTTGAGTAGGGTAAAATCCTTCAAGAGAGTCTATGCCCAATGCGCACAATGCCAATAGTGACACCAGGATTTCGAGGAAAGAAAAATTTTATTAGCAAGGGCTAGCCCAGCAGACACTGAAGGACAGTAATTTCCTCAGATCGGTCTCCCCAAGCTGAAAGCTGTGCTGATTTTTATGAGCTTTTGTGGGGCCTGGTTTAGTATAATGAGGTAGATGGAGTGAGATTATGTGGGGTAGGAGGTGGGTCTTAGCTGAGCATGCACTGTTTCAAAACATGCTTGGTCACATGTTGTATGTTAGAAAATGGCCACTGTGGGTGTGATTTTTACTATTATAATGAAGCAAAGGTAACTCTTAGGTTACAAGAGCAAAGGTAACTGTACATGTCCTAGTGGTCAGATTCAGTTTATTCTAGTTCTAAAGTGAAAGACAGGGACGTGGATGTGGTTCAAGCAGTTGGGTACCCACTTACCACATGGGAGGTTCGGTTCCTGGTGCCTCCTAAAAATAAGACGAGCACACAATGAACAGACACAGGGAGCAGACAGCTAGTGCAAACAATGAGGGGTGTGTGTGTGTGTGTGTAGGGGGGGAACGGAGAGATAAATAAATAAAATAAACCTTAAAAAAAAAGTGAAAGTCGAAAACAGCATCTAACCTGGATCTTGGGGTTAGATCATCTAATAATCTCATTACTGTGCATAAGGTGAAATTAGATTCCTATTAATATACATAAAGGAGATGGTCTTTTAAAACTAAGGACATGGAAACTTTAATAAATCAGTAGGAAAGGTTACTTCTTTTCAGGTGTTAGTGATGCAGCAGCTTTAAGGGTTGAGGTATAGAGGAACAGGGGGAATAGAGGAGGACCCAAAGAAAAAGCAAAACAGTGGTGACCCCTAGGCCCAAAGGGACAAGGGAAATGAAGGAGAGTTGGGGAAAGTGCTTTGCCTTGAGAAGATCAGTGCTGGCTCCCTGGAGCACAGCTAGTCCTAGGAAACCTCACAAATAGTCTGACTTCATACTCCTTTTTCCCTCAAATGATCTCCTGCTGGGTTTCCCTATGATTAGAACCAACCAGAAGCCCATTGCTGGGATGCCATACAGGTAAGCCCCCAGGGCAGACATCAGGGTGGAGAACATCAATACAATGTAATAAACACCACAGAAAAGCCAGCAGAGGGCTATGGGCATTTCAAGTTGTCTCTTTCACAACTTGAATTTATGTGGGAGGTAGTGCAGTGGTGGTGCAGGGTTGGAGATTGGGATGTTAAGGTTGGTGAGACAATTCAGAGCTCATTTTAAAGTATGACAATTTTTATGAAAGATGAAAGGAACTTTTCCAAGAGTCTTTTTTGATGAAATACAAAAAGATCGTGGTGGGGCGTGGAATTGAGGATGAGAGTGAGAGGTAGAATGGAATAATTTTTTTTTAAAAGATTTATTTTATTTATTTATTCCCCTTCCCCTCGTATGCTTGCGCTCGCTGTCTACTCTCTGTGTCTGCTTGTTGTGTACTCCTCTTCTTTTTAGGAGGCACAGGGAACCAGGCCTCCCATGTGGTAGGTGGGAGCTCAATCACTTGAGCCACATCTGCTTCCCAGAATGGGATAATTTTGAAGTGTTAACATTTTTTAATGCTTTGGTTTTTTTGTTGTCTTGCTACTGTGGGTCTTCAATAAATTCAAATGAATATAACCATTTTTAATAATCTCTTTCACAAAATTTGACTTCAGATATCAACAATGAATGGCCTTAAATTTAAAATAAATTTTGGGGGTTTGAAAATAAATTGTGTAACCTCGTTACATAACAGAACTCAAAAATGCAAAAGGAGGAATAGTTGTTGTGGTAGATTGAATTATGTACTCCAACAAAAGGCATATTCTTATCTCAATCTGCATTCCTGGTCTTCCAAACGGTGTGCCAATAAATTCCTTTTGTTAAGCCAACCCATAGACAATTGAGGTTAATGTTCATAAAGGTCTTTTATTCAACATTCTCTTCATATTTATTGTTCCACCTTCTGAGAAAACCCTATAGGGCTCTACATCTTGACAATTCCTAAGAACAAGAAAACTCTTTACATAGCTGTTGTATCGGGTCATAAAGATATCTATATATGGAATTAAAGGTTAAACAGGATACACACAATGTGGATATATGAAGGGGTAAAATTAGTGGGTGAGCGTGTTAGGAACATGTTGAGGGAACAGGGCAAGAGAGCAGGAAACAAACTTTTCTTGAGTGCTTTCCTACGCACCATAATTTGCTAGGTTTGCTAGGTTACGGGATTGAAATAGCCGCAAGACCCGAGCGCGCTACAGTTGTCCACTGAGAGCTCTCACTAAAGTAATTATTTTCTCTGTAATTAGATGTAATTATTTTGAAATGTAGTAAGGAGCCTGCCCACAATCAAAATCAAACAAGAAGTTCCAGAAGGATCCTTAGTACTTGAGCTACAAATGTCAAATCGCTGGGGGAAAACATAAGCAATAATTATACACAGAATTAGAGAGGGAAGCCTGGGCAGTTGGTAGTACTTCAAAAGGCTTCACAAGATGCTTGGCATGTATTGCGTGGGAAATTCAGAGAAATGAGTCAAACCGTATTGGGACAAACGCTGTGAAGGCAACTGAAGACTGTCAGCCTTGAAACAGCTCAAGGGGTCCTCACATGGCCGGGAGCGGCTGTAGGTTGCCTCAACTTCAGGCTCTTCCAGCCCGCCGCTCCCTTTTTCGCTTCCCTGCGCCGCGGCCCGCCCCTGGCCGGGTGTCGCGGTCCACACACTCTCCCGGCCTCGCGGTCGGCCCCGCCCACTCCCCTGCTCCGGCTCCGCCCACCTCCCGGCGCTGCGGCCTGCGGCCGAGGGGCGGGGCAGGCCGGGAGGAGCCGGGCGCCGAGGATCCGCAGCGGAGTTACGGGGAAGTTGATCCGAGTTCCTGGAGTTTCCCTCCCTGGCTCCCCGGGCCCCGGTCGGCGGGTGTTCCAACTCCTTTCCTCCAGTCTTCGCAGCCCACCAGCTCCCTTCTTCTGTCCCGGGCCGCCATGGAGCAGTCGCCGGCGCCCAAGAGGTAACCACAGGGGCAGCGGGGAGAAGTAGGGACGCGTAGCCGATGGCCGCGGGGCGGGGGCGGCTAGGCCGGGCCTGATCGCGACCCCCTCCCGGCCTTCCGGGTCCCGAGCCGGCGCGCCCAGGGTCAGGAGGCAGTTCCGAGTGCCCCGGCCCCGCCTGTCCACGAGGCGAGGGGACCCAAGAGGGGGCCAGGAGTCGCCTCCCCCGCAGCGCCGGGCTCCCTGCGGCCCGACCTCCTGAGGCTCCGAGGCAGGTCGAGTTTTTCCCTCGTGGCAAGTTCACCAAGGCTGGGAGACATAAAAGTAGGAAATTACTGGTCTTCTGCCAGTCTTGTAGGCGTTCTTGTCAAATGTTGTAAATAACACTTAAAAAATTTTTTTTAAGAAGGTGGGTTATTTATTTACAGTTTAAGGAATTAAATATTAATAGCTACAAATCTAAAAAACTAGTAGATTTGCTGCACTGACAGGTGTTCCCTCACCAAGTTAAAAAATATTTATGGATGCAAGACAGTAGGAATCTTAAATTATAACCACTCTCCCCCCATATAGTTTTTTGTTTTTCTTCTAGCATGTAGAAAACAGTGATGCTTTGGTAGTTACTGTAAGTTTATATTTAATCAATGCTGTTGTATTGGAAATGTAAGAGTGCACAGTAGATAGGTTTGAATTAATATTTGAAATGATCTAAATAAAGGTTGTTCATTGATATAAGTTCGTAATGTGCATTTTTCCTTAATTGATACTGGATAACACATTTAACTTCAGTCTTTCATTTTTAATTTATAAAATAAGGGTACTAATCTCTCAGATAGTGCTGTTGTGAAAATTTTTAAAGAGTGCATGTGTTTCGATACTTAAGAGATCTTTAGATGAAAAGAGTTGTATTCAAGAACGTGGAATAATTAAAAAGGTAGGAACTTCGGGAGCTATTGTGAATTGTGTGACATGTGAGCCTTGAGGCCTGGAAACCATCTGTTCAGGTGAAAAAAAGAGGGACAGTTGTGGAGGGATTTCCAGAAGGGACCTTGTATCAGTCAGAGCCCTTAAACTTTAAGGCTTAAGGCAAATCAATTGATCGATTATTTTCTAGCATTTTGTAAAGCCAAACTATTCTACTGACTGATTGTGCACTCTGTTTTAATACTATAGAAGAATATCGGAACTTTTTTTTTCTTTTCTGTTTATGAACGACTTGTAAAGTGGCACCTAAGATATGGTGCTACAAGGCCATAATCTGACTTCTAAGTGCTAATCCATTCATTGACAGCAAAATTTTCCCTTATGAAGTGATTGTTTTCTTACCTTCACTTTTCATTTGTGGGAATGTATTTTGAACAACTCTGAATTGAAGTCGAAGCTCTCCCTATTGAGTAGTTTTACTCTTAAGTTATGAGGGTTTTATTATAGGTGAAAGAACCCTTGAGAAACATTAGAAAATCCTGGAGGAGTCAGGGGGAAGTGGATGGTGATTCCATGGTGATTGATACTTTTCAGAGTAGTGGTTGCACATTTAACAGGCTTATTTTTAGCTCTCTTCAGAGAGACTTAGGTTGATCTAGGAAAGCATTTCTGAAGAGCAAAAGATAAAAATGATATTAATTCCTTATATTTGAATATCCCTTAAATTTTTTTCATAGTATTTTCATATTCATAATCTCATTTAATCCTCACAGCAATCCTAGTGGGTAGTTTGGATTTTAGGCATTAATCTATTCTATAGATAGGGACATTAAGAGAGTTTGCAGTTTGCCACATGGAATGCTATGACAGGGATTACTGATAATGAAGTTTTGTGTTGCCCCTTTGATCACTACCTTCTAATAAAATATAGCTATTATTTTTGAGGACACACAGTTTGCCAGGAAGTTTATATGTACATTCCTTTATCTAATTGTCCTAAGAAATAGGAATCCCCGGCTCTGCCACTTGCTAGTTCTAAATTTGTTTCTTCATCTGTAAAATGCGCTGTGAGGATTAAATGAGATATATGTAAAGCAGTTAGCACCATTCTCCCTAATGGATTCAATAATGCTTGCTGTTATTTTATGCTTTACTTATTAAATGAGGCTCAGAGAAGTTCAACAACTTGGTCAAAATGGCAGAGGACCCAGAACCTGGGGTCTTATTACCTGTGAAGGCTGTGTATCCCCTCATCATGTTCAGCAATGCCTTTTTTTGAAACTCACTCGTTTTCTTACTATTTCATGATGTGGGGGTAACCTTTTTCTACACTCTTCAGGTCCCGTTTGCTTGTTCTTTTCATAATTCCTGTAAGAATGCCACCTTGTTTTTCTGCTTTGACTAGTACTTCATTTACATGGTCATGTCTGTGCTGCTCATGTTGAAGTCTGTATGACCAGCAGCTGCTGCTCAGTTGGTATTTTTTATTTTCTCATGCAGATCTACTGTTGCATTATCCCATCTATTTGTCACTCGATCCTGTCAAATTTCCCATCAAAATTCTGCGGATTCACTTTTTTCCTTTTCATTCCCGATACTGCCACCCATATCAGGGGTTTATGACCCTCACGCTTGAATTACATCCAGGGCCTTTTAACTGGGCACTTTAGTCCAGTGGTTTTCAAAGATATATATATATATATTTTTTTTTTTTTTTTAAAGATTTTATTTATTTATTCATTTATCCCCCCCTTGCTGCTTGTGCTCGCTGGGTCAGCTAACCACGCCGTGCGGGCGGGCTTGCCTTCACCAGGAGGCCCCGGGAACCGAACCCGGGGCCTCCTGTATGGTAAACGGGAGCCCTACTGATTGAGCCACAGCCGCTTCCCTCAAAGATATTTTAACAGCAGAAGGGCTCTAGTTGATGTGAGTATATGGCACCAGGACCTGGTTCCCAGTCCCTTAAGTCCTTCCTTTTCTCCCTTGTCCAATAAAACCTCCTAATGTTCCATAAAACACAGTTTGCTTAGTTCATCCTGCAATTTAATTTGATAAATTAAATTTAATAAATCATCCTGGATTTGTTTTGTGTAAACATCACTTCAATCATGCTGCTTGTTTTTTGGGGTTAAGGGTGTGCACTTGTCTACTTCATCTCGTGTCCAAGGCCTTCATCTCTTGGTCTCAACCTTCACCTCTGGCCTTATGTTACTATTCTCCATGTGCATCTGTCCTCATGAAGTTTCTCTATTGTTCTTTATTTAGGTTGTAGCCTGTTGGGTACTCTAAACTTTGTCTTTGTTCTTGCTTTTCCTTTAGTAATGTTTGTATTTTTTGCTACTAATCTACCTTTTATTCTTCCTGTAAGGCCTGCTTTAAATAGTAGTACTTTCTAGCCTAAGGTATTTCTCTGAATACTTAATATGATAGCCATTTGATTATATGTTGTCTTTACCTTGTTCTTTTTTTATTATGAAATTTTTGACATCCAAAAGATAACGGGGAAAATTTAGTAAATGCTTATATCTCATCACCCAGTGTAAGAAATAAAATATTACCAATACATTTGAAGCCTCCTATGTATATCTCTTCTCAGTTGCTTTCCCTCCCATCCCCCAAGGGGTAATCACTGTCCTGAATTGGATATTTATCATTCTCATACATGTCTTTATTCTTTTAGCATGTTGTTCATATATATATAGTGCTCTGTTGTGGTGGCAGAGGCTTGGGAATAAGGCCTAACATTGTGACTGACTTTGAAATTTGCTTCTCTGTGTATCATTCCTCTTCTTCTCTGGGAGTTGGAGATTCCAATGTGCAGCTGGGACTGCGAAGCATGACTAGAGTTCTAGACCATCTGTAAGGCCCTTCTAACCCTCACATTCATTGATTTGTTCTCCTCAACAGGCTTATCTTAAACAGGCAATAGATGTCACCCATGTCACTGACTTGAGGTACCAGAATGGCTTTTTGATTCCCCAATATCCTTAACAGGTCTGTCATAGAGATCTTCAGAAGTCCTTATTAAAATCTTTCTGGGAAGAGAAATCCATTAAATGGTTATTAATTATTAGCATTTTGGTAGGGTACTAATTATTATCAGATTTCTTTGTAGGGGAACAGCTATCTGAGAGAAAAATGGCCACAGAATAGTTAACATTAGGTAGGTAGAAAGGCCTAGAATATGGACTATTTACCATGTAGAACCTTCATAGAAGGGGAGGTAGGTCTCAATGAAAGACAGGTGGGCTGCATGAGAGCTCTAGGTGCTAGAGGGAAGATAGTTACTTGTCAAAGAGAGGATGGAATATCATTGCTGGAGATATACACACACACATACATATACGTTCATACATACGTACATACATACACACACACTTTATCAGACAGGCCTTGTTCCTCAACTACATTATAGGATTAGCAATTATTTAAAGTTTGTTGAAAAGGTGTAATTGGAGGAAAAAGATGGTTCGGAACAGTGAGAACCCTGGGAGGGTAATAAAAACAAGGGAGGAAACCACTAAAGCTTATTCTCAAGATAGATGAGAATTCTTTGATTTGAGATTTTGTGGGGAAAAAAAATCATTTGTGTGATTTTCACACAAATGAAAAGTGATGGTAAGAAAACTATCATAAGAGAAAGTCTTGCTATGAATGGACAGGTTATCAGTTGGAAGATAATTATGTAATAAAAAATCAAATGTAAAGAGATGAAGATATAGAATGGTAAAGTGAAAATTAATATAGCCCTCAGCATGAAGAGCCCACATCATCCTGTAGCATTGTACCTTTGACTTTACACCAGGAATCACGAATGGAGATAAACAGACAGCAGGGAACTCTCAACCCTCAGGAGTTGAGGTGGGTTGGACAAAGCAACAAATCAGATGAGTAGAGTATCAGAAAAATTGTGAAGATGTTGTAATGAGGGGTGGACTTCATTTTTGTTTCTATTCCTAATTCATGTTTCCGGAATGTCAGAAAATGAAATTCTCACGTGCTTACTCTTGGAGAGATTGATTAAGTGGAGACTGGAGATGTCTTTTGTGGAGATTAACTCAAAGAACTCTTAAGAAAACAAAGGCAACAGCCTCAGGGAGGAGGGCCTGCATTAAAGGCAGGAAAGTAGACAACAAGATGTTCTAAGTAGTCCAAAGGAAAAAGTACTGAGCAAACATGAGCATCTACTTGTATTAAGAACCTGGTCCCTAAAGCATATACTGCTCTTCTTCAGCTTTTCTTGGTAATATGACGTGGCACCAAGTCCATTAGAACTGGTTTGGGTACTATAGATGGGAACACTCAATTGGTACTTCCTTCCTGGAGAGTGGTGTGAGACTTAAAATCTGGAGCAGGTCCTGGTGAGCAAACTTAAGTTACATATTAAGATAGCAGAGAAACTCAATTTTAAGCCAACTGTGGGCAATGATTAGTTTATCCATTGTTCCTTAAGGGACTGAAATATGTACTAGTACTGAAGAATTTGTTAGAAATGTAAAGAAAAAGGGTAAATAATATGTGCAACACACAAGCTAAGTTGAAATTTATTTTTCTGAAGTAAACTAAATGCTCATGCCAGAAATGTGTATTAGCAAAGTTTTAATAATAAAAGTTTAAATTGAACACTTCTTGTTTGGAAAAAAGTGCTCAGAATTTATGAAGAATTTCATTTTTTTGATTTCAGAGAGATTTGTGGTAAACTAGAGGTACTTGCATTTCAGGCCATTGTATGTTAGTGGCTTGCATTATTTTATTTTTAACACTGATGCCAAGTAATAAATATATTTTATCTGAGACTGAGTACAGACCCATATATATATAAAACTGAAACAGAAGTTCATGAAATGTACTATGTGCAATGTTTTTTGATACTTTTCTGATAATCTATTTTATTTCATTAAAAATGTTGGTCATAATGCATGAAATTATTTTTATGACCCACTAATGTTTATGATCTGCAGTTTGAAAAACCACTGTTGGCATATGCAATAGTGACAGTCAGGAAGCAGATTTCATTTTCAACTCCATCCTGATACTTGAAAGTGATGATGGCATTGCCAAAGGAATCCAGAGTGGTGTTACTATAACAAACATATACATACTGTAGAGATGTTCTTTAAGATTCTAGAAAAGGGAAGAAGTGAAGGAGAGAGAAGAAACTAATATTTAAACACTACTGTATTCTGAACACTGTGTACTAAAGCATGGGAAAATGCAAAACAATTATCTGTGATGTCTGACGGAGTTTACAAAGGAAAATATAATACATGAAGGTTGCTGCTGGGCAGAGGTTCATTTGCCTTCTGGTGTAAACTGACCCTGTGAATGGGAAACATCCAGCTATAATTTTTTTTTTTTTTTTGAGGTATTTGGGCTGGGATTGAACCTGAGACCTTGTATGTGGGAAGCTAGCGCTCAACCACTGGGCCACATTGGCTCCCCTGAGTTGGGTTTTTTTGTTTGTTTGCTTGTTTTATTTTTTTTAGGAGGCACCGGGGATTGAACCTGGGACCTCCCATGTGGGAAGTAGGCGCTCAGCTGCTTGAGTACATCTCCTCCAGCTATAATTTTTTTTTTAATATATTTTTTTCAAAGATTTATTTATTTCCACCTTCACCCCCCCCCCATTGTTTTGCACTCTCTGTCTGCTCTCTGTGTGTTCTTCTATGTCTGCTTGTCTTCTCTTTAGGCGGCACTGGGAACCGATCCTTGGACCTTCTGGAGTGGGAGAGAGGCGCTCAATCTCTTGCACCACCTCAGCTCCCTTGTCTGCTGCATCTCTTATTGTCTCTCCTCTGTGTCTCTTTTTGTTGCGTCATCTTGCTGCACCAGCTCTCCACGCGGGCCAGCACTCCTGCATGGGCAGCACTTGGTGTGGGCCAGCACTTGGTGTGGGCCCGCACTCCATGTGGGCCCGCTCTCCACATGGGCCAACTCTCTGCTCAGGCCAGGCTGTCATGCGGGCCAGCTTTCCTTTCACCAGGAGGCCCCGGGAATTGAACTTTGGACCTCCTATGTGGTAGACAGGAGCCCAATCACTTGAGCCACATCCATTTCCCCAGCTATAATTTTGATGACCTCAATTTTTGACTCCCTACTAGTTCCACCCTCTCTAAATAGCAAAGGTCTTTACATTTTTCATCTAAAGAGAAAATTTATGCTACTGTTTGAAAGTTTCTTTTTTAGCTTTTCCCCAGGCTTCATTTTGTTGTAATTTTATTTGAATTGCCGTATGTGTTGGGATTTCTGATTTGAAGACGCTTTTAGCTCTTAGAACAAAGATTCTATATTTAAAATGTCTTATTACAACTATTTTTTTCTCCATAGAATCTCAAGTTGAATAAATAAAAGTAGCAAATATATAAACAGACATGTATAAATATTGAAAATGAAATCATTGTTTGCGTGCTATGGATATTAAGGGGCAGATTTTTTGAACTTCATAAACCTATATCAAAAGATAGGTCTTGAAAAATGACATTATAATGAAATGAGAATTATTTAAAACTGTTAGCATCAATTATAATTAATTAGGATAGGTGCACAGGAGGTGGTGTTGCATGGGAGTTCTGAATTTGTCTATACAGTTTGTGTGATAACAGACATCTTAATAAAGAGGTGAAATTGAGTAAATTTTTCAGATGTTTCCAGCTGTTTTTGTACATATACATATACATACATACATACATACATACATGCACACCTATATTTAAGTGATTGGGGAAATTGTAAAGAGTTTGAGATTCCAAGGATGGGTTAGTTTCAGTATTCAAAATGTAGAATATTCTTCTTTGTCTAGATAATCTTTTCATTTTTAGGATTTTTTTTGTTTTCTGAAATCAGGACTTAGAATCCTATAGTAGAAAAGACATGCAAGTTAAAATTATTTTTCTTTGTAATTTAGGTGTAATTTTGTAATTTTTTTTTTTTTTGTAATTACCAAATTACTTTTTCTAAATTTGTAATTTATATAACATTTTAAAAATATATTTGAGGAAAGCATACTGAAGACAGTAGGACTCAGATATAGATGTAAACTAGAGCTCTTAGGGATGATTTCTCTGATATGAAAGTTTGGATTTATAATTTTTACAGAGCATACTTTAAAAAAGATTTTTTTTTTTTTTTTTTTACCGGGAGGTCCCGGGGATCGAACCCGTGTTCCTCCATATGGGAGACGGACGCCCAACCAGTTGAGCCACATCCGACCCCTTTAAAAAAGATTTGACAAAATTTCATATCATTTGGGTTTGTAGCTTAGATTCTGCTTCAGCATTTGAAAATGTTTAGATATTCCTTCTAAATACTAAACATTTATTGTGGATTCCTGTGAGCTGGCCACTGTGCTGGGCTTTGGGAATTCAAAAGTTAAAGGCAATTTAGAAGAGCCAGAACATAGGAGAACATGAGATGGTGATTTTTCAAGTTTAGTGCTTCCAGAAAAGTATTTTGAGTATCTCTCTTCCTTTTAGATAATGTCTTGGGATATTTTTAATAATAAGGAACAGAAACCTATTCATGTAAGCTCAAATAAAAAAAGTTTATTGGAAAGAAAAAGCAGAATATTAGAACCCAGTTGCAGGACCTCTTGTTGGCCAAGACGGTGGTATGAGAATCTCCAGAGTGCTCTTCCCTCACAGAATCTTTGAACAACTAGCAAAAACTGGCAAAGGCATCTTCCTTTAAACTCTAGAAAACAATTAAAGGGTTACAGTAACTGGGTGAGTACTGAATCAAGAAAATGTAGCTTTTTTTTTTTTAAACTTTATTTTGTATATTTAACAATTGAAAATATAAACAATTAAAAACTAAAAAGTAAACACAGATGAATAAATATATACATTTCTCAATTAAATATAATGGATACATATAAATTTTTTTTTGAATCAAACAATATGTTACACAATATATTTGGTTCATAGTAACGCATCCATACAGTATTTGTTCTTTTGTGTCTGGCTTGCTTTGCTCAACATAATGTCTTCCAGGTTCATCCATGTTGTCATATGCTTTACAACTTCATTTCTTCTTACAGCTGCATAATATTCTATCATGTGAATAGACCACAGATTGTTTATCCATTGGTCTGTTGATGGACACCTGGGTTGCTTCCAACTTTTGGCAATGGTGAACAATGTTGCTATGAACATCGGTGTGCAGATGTCTGTTCGTGTCACAGCTCTCAGCTCTTCTGGGTATATACCCACTAGTGGTATTGCCGGATCTTGTGGCAAGTCTCTATTCAACTTCTTTAGGATCTGCCAAACAGTCCTCCACAGTGGCTGTGCTATTCTGCATTCCCGCCAACAGTGAAGAAGTGTTCCTATCTATCCACATCCTCTCCAACACTTGTAATTCTCTTTTTTTTTTGTAATGGATACATATAAATTTTTTTTTTTTTGAATCAAACAATATATTACACAATATATTTGGTTCATAGTAATGCATTCATACAGTATTTGTCCTTTTGTATCTGGCTTGCTTCACTCAACATAATGTCCTCCAGGTTCATCCATGTTGCCATATGCTTTATGACTTCATTTCTTCTTACAGCTGCATAATATTCCATCGTGTGAATAGACCACAGTTGTTTATCCATACATCTGTTGATGGACACCTGGGTTGTTTCCAACTTTTGGCAATGGTGAATAATGTGGCTATGAACATGGGTGTGCAGATGTCTGTTCGTGTCACTGCTCTCAGTTCTTCTGGGTATATACCCAGTAGTGGTATTGCAAGGTCACATGGCAAGTCTATATTCAACTTCTTTAGGAACTGCCAAACAGTCCTCCACAGTGGTTGTACCATTCTGCATTCCCACCAACAGTGAAGAAGTGTTCCTATCTCTCCACATCCTCTCCAACACTTGGAGTTCTCTGTCTTTTTAATAGTGGCCATTCTGATAGGTGTGAAATAATATCTCATTGTAGTTTTGATTTGCATTTCCCTAATCATGAGTGATGTTGAGCATTTCTTCATGTGTTTTTTTGCCATTTGTATTTCTTCTTTGGAGAAATGTCTATTCAAGTCTTTCACCCATTTTTTAATTGGGTCGTTTGTCTTTTTATTGTTGAGTTATAACATCTCTTTATATATCCTGGATATTAAACCCTTATCAGATATGTGATTTCCAAATATTTTCTCCCATTGTGTTGGGCTGCCTTTTCATCCTTCTGACAAAGTCCTGTGAGGTACAAAAGTATTTAATTTTGAGGAGATTCCATTTATTTAAGAAAATATAGCTTTAAAAACAATAGGACAGGGGGACATTACTACCGACCCCACTGAAATAAAAAGAAGTATAGGCGGATAACTATGAGCAACTATATGCCAATAAATTAGATAACCTAGATGAAATGGACAAATTCTTAGAAACACAAACTACCTACATTGACTCAAGAAGAAATAGATGATCTCAACAAACAAATTACTAGTAAAGAGATTGAATCAGCGATTAAAAATCTTCCAACAAAGAAAAGCCCAGGACTAGATGGCTTCATAGGGGAGTTCTACTAAACATTTCAAGAAAATTTAAGTCTGGTTGTGCTCAAACTCTTCCAAAAAATTGAAGAGGACGGAATACTCCCTGACTCATTCCATGAGGCCATCATCACCCTCATACCAAAGTTAGATAAAGATATCACAAGAAAAGAAGACTACAGACCAATATTTCTTATATATATAGATGGCAAAAATCTTCAACAAAATACTAGCAATCCGAATCCAACAGCATATTAAAAGACTTATGCACCCCCTGGCAACGAGGGATTAATACCAAGTGCCAACTGGCAGCTTTGTGCAGTGGCAGTATCGTAGCCAATGAGGTTTATCCGAGGCACGATTATTGCTAATTGAAAACTTTTCCCAAGTGCCAACTGGCAACACAACTGGAAAAAGACCTTGAATAAAAGGGGGAAACGGTAAAGACAAATGAGTTCAAGTGGCTAAGAGACTTCAAAGAGAGTCGGGAGGTCATCCCAGAGGTAACTCTTACGCACACCTCAGTAGGAGCTCATAGAACATCTAAGTGCCTATCACCCCACTCAGTGGGGTTCCTGAGAGCTCCAGAGACACCCTGGTCTTATATAAGGGGGGATAGCCCCAGAGACTGATGCCTTATCAGTGGGTTCTATTTTGTAATCTGTGCTCCTGAGAGTGACAGAATTAGACTCAAATAAGTCCTCCCTGCACATGGTTCACCAGTCCCTTCTATTCAAACCTACATGTGATGCTGGAGTTTCTTAGGTATACTTCCAGAGACTGGAGCCTCCCACCTACCTATGTGCCAGGTGTGCATGAAATCTAGGTGGAGCTGCAACTCCTACCCTACAGCTCAATGGACTCATCCAAGTCACCTGGTGAGGAGACAA
>JAKSZT010054487.1:46168697-46252633 GCA_026826555.1 Tolypeutes matacus | reverse complement strand
TCACCCCACTCAGTGGGGTTCCTGAGAGCTCCAGAGACACCCTGGTCTTATATAAGGGGGGATAGCCCCAGAGACTGATGCCTTATCAGTGGGTTCTATTTTGTAATCTGTGCTCCTGAGAGTGACAGAATTAGACTCAAATAAGTCCTCCCTGCACATGGTTCACCAGTCCCTTCTATTCAAACCTACATGTGATGCTGGAGTTTCTTAGGTATACTTCCAGAGACTGGAGCCTCCCGCCTACCTATGTGCCAGGTGTGCATGAAATCTAGGTGGAGCTGCAACTCCTACCCTACAGCTCAATGGACTCATCCAAGTCACCTGGTGAGGAGACAACGATGGGAAATGGCCATCCCAGGGAATGGAGAGGGCCTGCATCTGCAGGCAGGATCATCCCACCCACCATATCCATGGGATATAAGCCCTCTCTCACTTGGAGTTGGAGTGGACATCACCATCCCAGTCGCCTCTGGATTGGGGGAAGAACTATGGACTAGAGTGGACTTGATGGTATTCTCTTGCTCACATATGGTGATTCTTGCAATGCAAGAAATTATAACAATGAGGTGGAGCCAGTGGCCACTTGACAGTTTTTGGGTAGGGAGGGGATGAGCAGTTGAAATACAGGGGCTTCTTTGGGAGTTGGAGGTTGTCTTGAGTACTGTTGTGGCAATGGATGTAGGCCATTTTGAATCAGCACACACCACTCAGAACTGAGTGGGAGAGAGTGTGGTCTACAGTGTGAACTGTGGTCTATGGTTGGTGGCAAGGCTCCAGGATGGGTAAGTTCATTGAGGTTGGTGGGCCACACTGTGGGAGATGTTTGTGTGGGATGTGGTGGGAGGTGTGGGAGGTGGGCAAATGGGAATCCCAGTGGGTTCCGTGTAATGTTTTAGGTAATCTAAGCACCTCTTAAAATATATGTGTATATATATATATAAATAACATTTTTGTAAGCAAATACACATATATGCATATATATTTGTATATCATTTTACAAATGTTTGTATGTATTGTGAGAATTTTGATTTTTACCCATAATAAAAAAATAATAATAAAATAAATAAAAGACTTATGCACCATGATCAAGTGGGATTTATCAACCTGTTAGGCAACGGTGGTTCAACATAAAATCAATTAAGGGAAGTGGATGTGGCTCAAGTGATTGGGCTCCAGTCTGCCATATGGGAGGTCCTGGGTTCATTTCCCGGGGCCACCTGGTGAAAGCGAGCTGGACTGCGTGCCGAGCTGGCCCCCGTGGAGAGCTGGGGCAACAAAAAGAGACAAAGAGGAGAGACAGTGAGAGGCACAACAAACCAGGGAGCTGAGGTGGCTCAAGCAGTTGAGTGACTCTACCACATCAGAGGTCCCAGGATTGGTTCCTGGTGACTTCTAAAGAGAAGACGAGAAGAGAAGAGAAGACAAGCAGACACAGAGAGCACACAGTGAATGGACACAGAGCAAGACAGTGAGCGCAAAAACAACAAGGGGGGCGGATAAATAAATAGAATAAATCTTAAAAAAAAAAAAAAAATCAATTAATATAATATACCGCATTAACAGAATGAAGGGAAAAAAACCACATGATGATCTCAATTGATGCAGAGAGGCTTTTGACAAAATCCAGCACCCTTTCATGACAAGAACAGAACACTAGAAATAGAAGGAAACTTCCTCAACATGATAAAGGACATAAATGAAAAGCCCACAGCTAACATCCTACTTAATGGTGAAAGACTGAAAGCTTTCCATCTAAGATCAGGAACAAGTCAAGGATGCCCAGTGTCACTGCTGTTATTCAACATTGTACTGGAAGTTCTTGCCAGAACAATTAGGCAAGAAAAATAAATAAAAGGTATCCAAGTTGGAAAGGAAGAAGTAAAACATGCCCTATTTGTAGATGATATCCTATATACAGAAAATCCTGGAAAATGAGACTCCTCCACCAAAAGCTAGTAAACTTATAAAGACATTTCTCCAAGGCCAGGAGAGGGAGTTAAACTAATTAGACAGGGCCTCAATAGCTAATTTATCAATATGACTTATGTGTTCTTGCATATGACTTAAAACTTGTGAGACATTATGAGAGTGATCAGGAATATATACACAACATTGAACATTATTCAATGAAAAGGTCTTATTCCAAACTTGTTGATGAGTTGTGTTCTGCCATGCCGGCAAGGTGTTACATGCTGTCCAGTTTGCAGGAGTTAAAGTCTAAGGAACAATAAGGGGCAGACCATGCTGGTCTAACAGTATATAGGCAACATTTCATCAGTAGATAAAGTACTAGGTAGAGGTATGTTGACATCTCTAGCTATTATTGTAGAGATGTCTGTTTTTCCCTTCAGTTTTGCCAGCGTTTGCCTCATGTATTTTGGGGTACCCTAGTTAGGTGCATAGATATTTATGACTGTTATTCTTCCTGGTAGATTGTCCCTTTCATTAATATATAATGGCTTTCTGTGTCTCTTTTCACTTTTTCTGCATTTAATGTCTGTTTTGTACAATATTAGTATATCTACCCCTGCTGTTTTTTGGTTACTGTTTGCATGGAGTATCTTTTTCCAAATTTCACTTTCAGCAGGTTTATATCCCTGGGTTTAAGATTAGTGTCTTGTAGTCAGCATATGCATGGCTCATTTTTTTTTTTTTTTAATCCATTTTGCCAGCCTATATCTTTTGATTGGGAGTTTAATCCATTCACATTCAATGATATTATAAATGCATTATTTAGCTCTCCCATTTATTCTTTGGTTTTCATATGTCATATTTTATTTTTGTCTTTTTACTCTTTTGGTTATCTTTTCTGCTATTCTTGCCTACTATACTTTTTTCCAAGCCTCTCTCTCCTGACTTTTTCTTTCAGGATGTAAGGCTCCCTTTAATACTTCCTGCAAAGGCAGATTCTTTTTTACAAACTCTTTTAGTTTCTATTTGTGAATATTTTAATTTATTTTCATATTTGAAGGACAATATTGCTGGATAAAGTATTCTTGGCTGGCGGTTTTTCTCTTTCAGTATCCTGATTATATCATACCACTGTCTTTTCGCTTCCTGATTTCTGATGAAGAATTTGCACTGAGTCTTTTTTTTCAAAGGTTTATTTATTTATTTACTTTATCCATTTTAACACTCCCCCCCCCAGCATTTGCTGTTTTTATGTCCATTCCCTGGGCAATTCTCTGTGTCTGTTTTCTGCCCTCTCTTCTCATCCTTCTCCTCCCTGTCTTCACCGGGATTCGATCCTGGGGACCTCTGATGTGGGAGAGAGGTGTTCTGCCACCTGTGCCATCTCAGTTCCTGATTTTTTGGCATGTCTCATCTTGGCTCTCCTCTGTGTCTCTCTCCTGTTAGGTCATCATCTTGCTGCATGGCTCAGTGGAGCCTGGCAGCTCGCCCACGTGTGGGGCCTGGAGGCACGCATGCCTTCTATATTTTTCTTTATTTTACCGGGACGGACACCCAACCATTTGAGCCAAATCCGTCCCCCTGCACTGAGAATTAATGGGCATCCCTTCTCCCTTGCTGCTCTCAGAATTTTCTTTTTATCTTTGACATTTGACATTCTTAGTATGTGTTTATTTCTATTTGGACTTACTCTGATTGGGGTACGCTGGGCTTCTTGGACATGTAAATTCATTTCTTTCATGAGAGTTGGGAAATTTTCAGCCGTAATTTCCTCAGTTACTCTTTCTGCCCGTTTTACCTTCTCTTCTCCTTCTAGAACGCCCATCACAGGTATAATGTTGTGCTTTTTGTTATTCAGCTCCCTGAGCCTCTGCTCACTGTTTTCCATCTTTTTCTCTCTTTTCTTTTCTCTCTTCAATTTCAGCTGTTTTGTCTACTGTATCTCTTATTCTTTCTTCTATCATTTTGAGTCTACTCTTGTATGTCTCTAATGCAGTTTTTGTTCTCACTTATCCTGTCTTTCAGTCCCATGAACTCTGTTACTTTTCTATTCAGGATTTCAGATTCTTTTTTGTGCTCGATCAGTGTCCTCTTGATGTCCTTTATATTTTTAGCCATATTGTTTTTCAATTCGTTAATTTGATTTTGGAAATTTGTATGAATCTTGTTGATTTAGTTGTCTCAAATCCTGTGTCTCATCTGGGATTCTGATATATACCTTTGCTTGGGCCATTTCTTCCATTTTCTTAGTATGGCTTCTAATTTTTTGCTGATATCTAGGCATCTGATTATGATGGTTAATTTACTCTGATGCTCAGTTTCTCTCTCTTTCATAGGGATTTAGTGGTGGGAGGCTGATTCTTGGTTTAACCTGTTCTAGATCTTTAGGATTATCCCTTTTAGTTGCTCAGATCTGGGCCAAGGACCCAGTAATGGGTTGCAGACCCACTTCCAAGGCCCTTGGGGAGGAAGGCTATGAAGGCCAAATGAAGCCTCTCTTAATTCACTTTTTAAAAATTTTATTTATGTATTCCCCCCTCTTGTTTTTGTTTTTTTGTGCTTGCTGTCTTGCTGTCTGTGTCCATTTGCTGTGTGCTCTCTGTATCTGCTTGTCTTCTCTTCTTGTCTTCTCTTTAGGAGGCACCGGGAACCGATCCTGGGACCTCTGATGTAGGAGAGAGACATTCAATCACTTGAGCCACCTCAGCTCCCTGGTTTGTTGTGTCTCTCCTTGTCTCTCCTCTTTGTCTCTTTTTGTTGCACTGTTGTCCACGTGGGCCAGCTCTCTGCATGGGCCAGCTCGCTTTCGCCAGGAGGCCCTGGGAAACGAACCCCGGACCTCCCATATGGTAGATGGGAGCCCAATCACTTGAGCCACATCCGCTTCCTTCTTATTCACTTTTAATTTCCTCATATGCACTTTCTTGGTCTGCCAGTAGATGATGCTCTTCGGCAGGCCACTCAGTTCAAGGCCTGGACGGAATGTGTTCGCTGCAACACTGACTGCAACGCTGTGGCAGAGGATCCTTCCTGAATGGTATTCAGAGCCTAGCAATTCAAACTTTCTCAGAGGCTGTTTTCCAACCTTTGCTGGCAGCCCCCTCCTTTTTCCCGGGAAGGAAATAATTCCACTCCCCTCTGTGTTCTTAGTAACCAGTCCTGGTCAGTAGAGAGAGTGATTGAGAGGATCAGATCTCTTTAGTCTTTTTCCAGCTCCCAGGGCAAACAATGACATGACCCCTCCTGGGACACAGCAGACCAAATTTGTGGGTCAAAAGCTGTGTCAGCCTTAGGCTGTGTCCCTCCCTCTCCATTTTCCTGGGTAGGTAGATCCCTGTGGTCCTGTCTGTTGCCGCTGGCCTGAGGCCTGAGAATTCAAAAATTCTGCTCGTAGGGTGGGAGAAGGGTGCCGGTGGCTGCAGCTGCAGCTTCTACTCATTGTCTTTCTGTCGAGACTTTTTTCCTGTGCCCCTCTCTTTTTGGTGGTGTCCAGGCTTTTCCTGGTGTCCTAAATGCTAGAACATTTTTTTTTTTCCAGCCTTGTTTCTGCCTGTTCTCTAGCTAGTTGTCTGGGAGAGATGAGATTCCCATGTCTTTGTAATCTGCCATCTTCCCACAAGTCTCCTCTGTCTGGTCCATTTCTTCAAACATTCTTTTGCAAATATCTTTAACTCTCTTGTCTCATCTCTCCTATGGTATCTGCCTGTTAAAATGATAACTCTGGATGAGTTCTACTCTGTGCTTTTTTGCCTATCTTCAGACTTCTCAGCAGGGCTGGAGAAAAAATGTACAACCTTAAATATGGCCGTTTTAAAGTCATGGTCTCTAACCTCAACAAGGCCTCCAGTGTTACCTAGTAATTCAGCCATATATATATATATATACACACACTCACATAATATATATATATATATAAAATACATATATATATTATCCAATAATATATTATTATATATTATTATCCACTCTCTCCATTTCAAATTTAGTAAAATATCTTAAAATCTCATTTTTAACTTCCTCACTCTCAGCAGATGACTTACCCTTTTATTTCATAGAGCACATAGAAGCCGATTTATGAGAACTTTCTCAACTTTCTGTCACCAAGCTATAATCTTACGTGCAATTCTGTCCATCTTTTCTTCTTTTCTTCCCTCCTATTATATTGGAAGATATGTCTCCAACTCTCTATTATTAAGGGAAACCCATCCACATGTGCTTTGGATCCCATCCCTTCCAACCTTTTCAGGGACATCTTTATTAATTGTCTCTTCTTGTCTCCTGTTTTTTTTTTCCTCCAACTTATACTTATTTTCCTAATTATCCCAAAGAATAAATAAACCTGCTCAAGTATTTTCCATAAGTTTTTGGTTCGTTTTCCTTTGTCTTCTTTTTCAAACTCATGTCTCCAATCTCTTATCCTTTCCAGAAACTTCAAGTATAGAGTTAACTGTAATTGTTTTTTCTGCTTCTTCACTTTATCCCATTATCTCAAACGGTTGCAGTCTGGCTTCGGCCTGTACCGTTTCACTAAATTATTCTTGCTGTAACCACGAATAATTTTCTTACCACTAAATTTAGTGGACATTTTTTTAAAAATTAATTTTATTGAGGTGTAATTTATATCCAATACAATGGACTTTTGGTCTTTTAAAAAACGTTTTGTTCTGAAATAATTTCATACTTTCAGGACATTTGCAAAAATAATACAAAGCCCATTCATTGAACTCCAATGTACTACCCCACCCACATACCCATATCTGCCAACTTTCAGTATTTTACCTCATTTGACCTGCCTTTTTTTGCTCAACAATAATGATTTTGAGATTTGTCTGTGATCTTTTTTTTTTTTTTTAAAGATTTTATTTATTTATTCATTTATCCCCCACTTGCTGCTTGTGCTCGCTCGCCGGGTCAGCCAACCACGCCGTGCGGGCGGGCTTGCCTTCACCAGGAGGCCCCGGGAACCAAACCCGGGGCCTCCCATATGGTAAACGGGAGCCCTACTGATTGAGCCACAGCCGTTTCCCTGTCTTTGATCTTGAATGTAGTATATTTTATTACTGAATAGCCTTCTTCTATATGGATTTGCCATGATTTGTTTATTCGTTAGTAGGACATTTGAACTTTTTTTTTCAGTGTTTGGCTGTTACTCTGAATAAGGCTGCTGTGAACATTTGTGTACAGGTCTTTGGTGGACATATATTTTAATTTTTCTTGGGTAAATACCTAGGAGTGGAGTAGTGGAAATTGCTGGATTGGATAAGTGTATGTTTAATTTTATGAGAACTACCAAACTGTTTTCTAAAATGACTATGTAATTTTGCATTTCCAACAGCATTGTATGAGAGATCCCCTTGCTTTACATCCTTGCCAATACTACGTGTTGTTTGTGTTTTAATTTTAGCCATGTTAGTGGGTATTTAGTGTGTTGTTTTATTTTCATTTCCCTGGTGACTAATGATGTTGAGCATCTTTTCATATGCTTAGTTGTTTGATGTCTTTGGTGAAGTGTCTCTACAAATGTTTTGCCCATTTTTATATTGAGTTTTTGTTTCATTGGTCGTAAGAGTTCTTTTATATATTCCAGTTATAATTCCTCTATCATATATGTAATCCCTCCGCCCGAAGTCACTTAGAGTAGATAATACCAGATCATTGTATGTGTGTGTGTGTGTTTTTATTGTGGAAAAATACATGTAACATAAAACTGACCTTTTTAGCCATTTTAATGTATACAATTCATTGGCATTAAGTACACTTGCAGTATTGCACAACCATTACCCCTATCTAGTTCCAGAAATTTTTCATCATTTCAACCAGAAATCCTCTGTTACGCAGTCACTTCCCACTCTCCACTCTCCCTACCCCCTAGCAACCACGAATCTGCTTTCTGTCTCTGTGGATTTGCCTCTTCCGTATATTTCATATAAATGGGGTAATACAGATAATGGAACTATTATGCAGGGACTTTAAAATTGTAATGATTAAAATATTTAAAATATTTAGTGGATGGGCTTCCTGTGTAAACAGAAGGGGCAGTTTAGCAGAGTGATGGAAATTATAAGAGTCAAACAGAAATGCTAGAAATAAAAAAAAAAAAACGAAATAAGAAATGAAGGATTCAGGTTGGTCGATAGTATTGTTTAAGTCTTCTGTATTATAGATTTTCTGCAAACTTATTGTGTCAATTACTGAGAGAGGAGTGTTGAAATCTCCAAGTATTATTTTGGATTTGTCTTTTTGTCCTTTTTATTCTTTCAGTTCTTGCTGCATGATTTTTTTCTTTTCTTTTCTTTTTTTTTTTTTTTTTTTACCGGGAGGTCCCGGGGATCAAACCCGGGTCCCTCCATATGGGAGACGGACGCCCAACCAGTTGAGCCACATCCGACCCCTACTGCATGATTTTTAAGCTATGTTTTAGTGTGCTTACACATTTAGGATTATGTCTTTTTTTATTTTTTTATTTTTTGAGGTACTGGGGGATGGGGATTGAACCTGGGACCTGGGACCTTGTATATGGGAAACCAGCACTCAATCACTGTGTTTGCCAGGCAAGCTTGTGTGACTTGGCATTTAGCCAAACAAATACTCAAGGGAACTCCTAGGCAGATTGCTGGACCTCTTTCTCTGCATAGCTCCCTTTTCTTAGGTATTCTGTAATGCAAATTCTAGTTTCCTTGGTCTCCTTAAACTCTAGTCTTTTTCTTCAGTTCAGCAAGATTGCTGGGCTCTGTTTGTGCTACTCTTTCCCTGTGCCACAGTTGGGAGATTTCTTCTAGATCAAAAGCCTGAGTGATAGTAGGGCTCATCGTATTTCTTTCTCTTCACTCAGGGATCTCAGTCCTACACTGCCTCATGCCCAATGTCTGAAAATAGCTGTTTCCTATATTTTGTTGAGTTTTTAAGATGCTTACTCAGACAAATAATCCAGGGATTCTGTTACTTCCTGGTATTCAGAAGTGGGTGTTTCACAATGGACACTTTTAAATCTTTGTTATTTGAACATCCAGTAGCTTTTGACATGATTGGATGCTCCCTGTTGGTCATTTATGACCTCATTTCTTAAATATTGGTGTGTTCCTGGGATCTATTCTGCCTTTTACCCGTATTTCTCCTTAGACGTTTTCTCGATGGTTTTGTCCCTTCTCAGAGATGTCTTCAGGCTCTGTCTGTTTGCTGATGACACCAAAATATATCTCTCTTGGGATTCATATAGTCAGTTGCTTACTGGAAATATACTTTTGTATGCTAAAATCGAACTCATCATATTCTCCAAACTTTTTTTTTTCCCCCGGTGTTCCCTAGCTTAGTAAATGGCATTACCACCCACCTAATTGCTTAAGATAAAAATGTAACAGTCATCCTTTACTCCTCTCTTTCCTTTATTACCCCATATTTAATCATAGGCACTTCCTGTTGATTCTGTCTCTTTATATCTTGAATAGCCAATCTTCTTGCCATTCTTAACTGCCAATACTGCATTCCATGCTTCCATATTTTGAATAATTTCCTAGCTGGTTTCCTTTGTCCACCCAAGCTCACTGCAAATCCTTTCTCTACATTACAGGGAAAGTGATCTTTTAAAAATAGAGCTCCTTAACATGGTTTAGAAAGCCCCTTTTAACCTGACCCTGCTTACCTCTATGTGGCTGGTCACTTAACTTTATGCTTCAGTCATACTGAATTTTTTTTTTTTTTAAGGAGGTACCAGGGATTGAACCCGGCACCTCGTACGTGCGAAGCAGGCATTCAGCCACTAAGCTACAACCACTCTGCCTGAATTGTTTTTGGTTTGCCAAACATACCATGCATAATCTCTTATTTCTTGGTTCCAGATATCGGTATGTGCTGTACAGGTGGGTGATTGAAAAACAAAACAAAACAGGAAAGACCCTTTTTGTGTGGCAAACAATCAGATAGACACAAAACAAAAAATCCATAAGCACAGTCTGAATACAAGTGAAAAATATTTGCAACCTCAAAATGCCTAATTTCCCTTGTATACAGATAAGGAAAAGACCAAAACCCAGTAGGAAAATGAGTAAAGAACATGAATAGGTGGTTCAGTTTCATAATCATATGAAAAGATGCTCAACTTTACTCATAAAAACAGAAATGCAAATTAAATCTATTTTGAGTTACAAGTTTTCACCTAATAATTAAATCTATTTGAGTTACAAGTTTTCATCTAATTATTGAAATACAATAATTTGGTTAAATATCCTGTTGGTGAAACTGGTGAAAGAATAAACTGGTATGAGCTCTGTGGATGGTATCTTACTCATATCTCTCAATAAACACATATATCTAAATAACATACAACCATAGTGGATAAAATAATAGCAAATGTAATCAACAATTTAATTAATTACATGTTATAGTTATAATATTGTTATATTACATTATTAAAATTATATTGTGACATTATATTTATAATATATAGATTGTTGTTAGTATATCTACATCATATATGTGTGTGTATATGTTTTTGTGTGTGTATTCTCTTGACTTAACAGTTAAGTTTCTGGTAATTTATCCTACAGATTTGCTAGCATATGTCTAAATTGATATATGTAAGTTTTCATTGTAGCATCATTGTCTATCAGTAAGGATTTGGACAAGTAAGAGATGCTATATTCTTGCCATAGAATAGGATGCAGCTGTGAAAAAGAATAAAGATGCTTTCTGTGTACCGCTGTTGTAAAGATTCTTGGTGTAGGTTATAGAGTAAGTGAAAACACCAAAGTGCATTATTGTATAAAATGCTATTTTGTGTGTGAAAAAGGAGGGGCGTAAGGAATATGTATTTTTTCATGAAGGTTCCCAAGAAGCTAACAAAAGTGATTATATCTGGGGTGGAGCTGCACAGATAAGAAACTGGGGTTGGAATGAAATTATTTTACATATTGTTTGATATTTGAACAATCTGAATGTATTGCCTATTAAAAATAAAGTAAAACATTTTATAAAAGGTCATAAAGAAAAATATTTTCTTTCTTTTTTTTCTTATCAGTAAGCTAAAAAAGCTGAGTGAAGACAGTTTGACTAAGCAGCCTGAGGAAGTTTTTGATGTGTTAGAGAAACTTGGAGAGGGGTAAGTACAAAAAATATGAATGTTGTAGTCAAGTAATGACACAAAATACACTTTTTTTTTTTTTAAAGGTATATGATTTTAATCATCCAACTAGAGGACATTTGTTTGACTTGACTAGTAATAGTAATTAAAGTGAATAAACACTGTAGCAGTCAGTATGGATTTGTAAAGAGCAACATATGCTAGATCCAATAATGGTGTTTCTCAGAGAAGTAGGTCATATAGGTTACTATATATCAAACTTTAATATCAAAACATAGGTGTACAAAAAAAAAGAAAACTGTAATTCAGCATCACTTTACTACTTGTTTTGTAGTAGCAGAGTAGTTCTCAGGTGGAGAGATGTTACCACTTGTCTTCTCTTGTGGGATCTCATTATCTCTTGAATTTAGGGAACCTATTTTATTGTTGGCATCTTCTGCTTTTATCCTTGGGCTGCTGGTGCTCCCCTTCCCTTGGTGAAGGTATTGTCTCTGGACTGTCTCAGGGAACACAGTTAGGGGTGGGTTAGCTACTCACATATGATATATATATTCCAGTATTCCATCTACTTGAGCCTTTGATCTCCATCTCACTTAATGTAGGCTACTGTTGAGTCCAGGTTTCAGTCAACCAGTTGAGCAAAGCTGTTAGGGATACTCCTAGCTGAACTAATACATGTAGTCTGGAGTTTCTGGTCTGTGCTTCCATATCAATAAATTCTTTTTTCCCTGGAATCTATCCCCAGAATTGTTCTGTAGTGTTCTGTTGATATAAACTGACAAAATCTAAGAACTTTTTTTCTTTTGGTGTGAATGGTAGCTACTCTTGGATCAAATTTTATGCTTATGTCTCTAGTGTCTATGGGAATTTGAGTATAATTATGAGCCTGGGAGCAATAGTGGGGTGGGTGTGGAGGGGAATCTACATTCCCCTGAAAGATGACTGCCTTAGGTGAGGTCTTTTATGGAGTCCTCAGGCATTGTGATGCTAATCTTCTCAGACTAGGGATCTGGTTTGCTTTCGCTGGCAAGGGACCCTTGGAGGGGTTTGGGTGTTCAAGGTACTCAGATTAGTAAGAGCCTAAGTGTCCCCATACTTACTCTCCAGTACCTCTCTTTACTATTAAATGCCTTAACTTTAATGTAACAGACCTAGTGATATTGTGAATTCCATTTGCAATGTAATTCCATTTGCTATCATCAAGATCAGACTTTGGGTTTAGTTTTCAGAAATCTTAACCCTGTGTCTACAAGAATTAAGAAATTCATTTGGAGCATTCAGAAGTTTTCTGGTTTTCCAAGTTTGAGCTGATAATTTAAGCCCTGAGCTTGATATTTGCTCTATAATCTTTCCAGTGCAGGCAGAAGAAGCAAGCCCACTCTTAAAGTCCTTGTACTCTATTTTTACCTTGTATTTTGTTTCTAAAACTACTTTGTCTCCTAAAGCTTTGCTTAGACTCCAGGCAACTAAGGGTGATAAGTAACTATCTTGCCAACAAATGCCATGGACTACCAATATTCTATTTGTCATTAGCAATGAGGTCATTATTGTCAGAGAGAACTAACTCATGATTCCCATCTTTTCCCCCTTGGTACCACTTTCTATATCAAAAACTGTATTGATATCAAGGTTTGGTCAGGAAAAGAGAATCTACTCTATTCTGCATATAAAGAGTTTAGTATTAAGTTAGGAGGTCAAATAACTTGTGGAAGGGCCAGGGATGCAGAGGGCATGGAAGTTGCTGCCAAAGGTTTGTTACTGGATTTTGTCTAGGTTTTTGACTTATGCTGCAGAAATGAATTTCAGAGCATGTTGGGTTAGTTAGGCCAGTAATTTATTAAGGTAGGGAGAGAAGAGAAATGGGAGAAAATAACAGATCACGGGTCCCTGGTAGAGAGTAGGGGCTGAAGAGTGATAAAGTGGGCTGATTTATAGACTAAAATTTCCCATTATAGATTATAAATACCCAGGTTTTACTTGCATGTTGTTCCATGCAGGGTGGACATGGCAAGAACAGGGCACAGAAGCCAAGAGGAATGAGAGTGGGGGGAGACTTTTGCACCTGCTTTTAAACCATTAATCATTCCACCCCTTTGCTAATGGCAGGGGAGGAGTTCCACCTGTTTGCTGTTTTGATGATTACCCCACCCATCAGTCTCCTGGGTGGGCCCAATGATAAATGTCCTTGGAGAATATCCAGGACTTCTCCTGGCTTCCGGAGGGAATCTCATTCTGGGTGGCAGAAATCTCGTGAAGGTCTTCCAGCAGCCATCTTGGGGGTATTGATGTTCACATGGACTTCTTGCCAGGTTCCAGATCCATCTATTGGTTCCCTATATGAAGTGTGCTTCAGGTTGGAGAAGTCAACACTGATGATGCCTGAAGCCCTGAAGTACTTGGTTCTCAAAATCTCCCTGGGTCGGTTCCCGGGGCCTCCTGGTGAAGGCAAGCCCGCCCGCACGACGTGGTTAGCTGACCCAGTGAGCACAAGCAGCAAGGGGGGGATAAATGAATAAATAAATAAAATCTTAAAAAAAAAAAAAAAAAAAAAAATCTCCCTGGGAAGCTGCTGGAATTCTCAATAATCTTTAAGAAACTCCCACCAACTTTCTCAGTCTGCAGCAGCAGTGTGGTAGTTATCAAAAAGCTCAACAGGAAGTCACTGTGTATTTCACTTCTGCCAAGGCAGCTGCTGCAACTCCTTCTGGAGAGTGATGCTTTCCCCTTAACGCTTGCCTTTTTTACTTCATGCACATTATTCTCAGTGGCAAACTCTTAACTGGGAACCATTTAGGGAAGGGGATTCTGGGAAACATAGTTCCCAGCTTCTCTTTTGTAGTGCCAAGGAGATCTTAGAAGGGAATGATGGTGTTGCTTAGTTGACAATAGATTTATAGCACGTAATTGTTAGCTTATATATTATATCCCAAATGTGACTTTGGGTATCAAACTGAATTAAATTACTTCAGAAAGCCCAAAGAACAGGTAATACTATAAAATTCATTTTGTTAAAGTAGCCGCTTCATGCCTTTCCATTTATTTCAAAAGATTGTAAATTTAAAATCTTTGCATGGATTCCTAGTATTAGAAAGCATTCCAAGTTTTCCCAGGGCTTGGTCTTCTTTCTCTTCTGTAGAAATATTAGAGTGGGAAGAGCATGATCTTTGGAGTCAGACTGTGTTTGAATTCTGACCTTGTTAGTTAACTGGTTTCTGAACCTTTGTTTTCTAATCTTCAAATGGCAGTGCTATTATACCTCACAATTGAAAGGGTTGGACTTATAATGCAAGCAAAACACCTAGTATAATATTGGCTTATAAGAAACATTCAGTAAATGGTAGTGGTTCTTATCTTGTCTTCTAATTCATACTAAGGTGGAAATGATTTCCTCCTTCATTGTTTTTGGCTGTTTAAAACACATAAATATTTGGCAAAATCTCAAGAGTTGTGGTAGAGACAGGTTTTGGAAAAGTGGTTATTGAGTCCTAGCACTCATTTTGTTTACCTGTGAATCTGTGGTCTTACTCTTGAGGAGGAGAAGAAGGTAGTGAAAGAAGCATTTGAAGAGACCTTGAATCTGCAACCCAGAGGGAATCAGATAGTTTCCCTGCTTCTCTAATTTTGGTGTCCCAAAATTTCTGGTCCCCAGCTGAGGGTTTCAATTCCTCTTAAGTACTCTGAACAGGGATGGGACTTTCATATTCTGGGGATGGCTTGCTTAAGGTGGTCAGCCTTTTTTTCCTAACTTGAGACTTTGGCTGTTTTTAATCTACATTTCATTTTTAAAATTTCCGTTTATATCTTCTCAAGGCTGCTTTTGTTTAAGTTGACAAACTAAGTCTGTTTTTTCATTCATAAGAAAAATGGAAGCAAATCTTTATATATTAACTTGATAATTAAAGTAATTTAATTTTAAAGTAATTTAATTACTTTAATTGATTAAAGTAATAAAGCTAAAATATAATTCATGAACTTTATTGTTTGTTTACTTTGGTTTTCACCATTTAAATAGTGCTTTAAACTAGAAAAGATTACACACAAAGGCTCATAATAGACTGTTTTTCTCTTACTAGTAATGATATTTGAAAGAAAAAAATAAAATGAACATGTCTTGGTTTCTTTTAGATCTTATGGAAGTGTGTTTAAAGCAATACATAAGGAATCTGGTCAAGTTGTGGCAATTAAACAAGTACCTGTTGAATCAGATCTTCAGGAAATAATCAAAGAAATTTCCATAATGCAGCAATGTGACAGGTATGAAAAGATTTTCTTTATTTACCTTCATTCTAATGAATTTTTGCTTATAAGGTGTAAGAAAATATGTTCTTTGGTCATCTGTTTAGTTTTCTTTTCCTATTTTCCATTGGAAATGAGACTAATCTTTCAAGGAAGATGAGGAAAGGTTTTTAGGGTTGTCTAAGACTTATAGCTCTTTGATGATAAAGCAGAAACAATGTTATAACATCAAAGAATACGTGGTGTTAGAAAATACTCAAGCAGTTTTCCTATTTTCAGGCTAATTTATGGGTGAACATGATTTTTTGATATTAAGGGGGTCATTTTTTATAATTGTTTTTACTAATTAAAAGCAGTCATGTTTTATGCAAGTTTAATTCTTTCAACAGACATTTACTGAGCATCCCCAGTGGGCCAGGTACTGTGCCAGGATCTAGAAATACCAAGATAATTAAGATCCTGTTTTCCTTCTTGAGCTGGTAATCTAGTTAGGGAGACAGATACACAAAAAGTTATAATACAGCACAGTTACTGTACTGAATGGTGCATGGAGTGATGAGAACACAGAGAGCCTGGGCACTAACCTCAGCCAGGGAGTCAAGAAGTCTGGAATGCTGAAGAGAAGTTGATTTGGTACAGAAGTAGAGAGAGGAGAGAGTAACAAGAGTTCTAGATAGAGAAGTGAAAGACAGCTCACTGGTATGTGTTCTGGCAGGGCTTAGAATTGCTGGAATGGTGTGAGACAGAGATTGTTGTGAAATGAGGTTAGACAGGTAAATGGAGCTGATTTTGAAGGATCTTATATGCCATATTAAGTAGCCTGGTCTTTTTTCTGTAAGGGATGCAGAGTATATACATTAGGACTATCTTTAGCCTATAGTTACTTAATCAAAGAGAGATTTGTTGTTCTCATTTAAAAGGTCTAGAGATAGGGCAGATCAGCAGCAACAGAGTAACATCTGTGTCTCAGGATTCTTCTTTTTTTAAAGATTTATTTATTTATTTACTTTTTTGGTGTCCATTCTCTGGTCTGTGTCTGTTTCCTGCCCTCTCTTCTCATTCTTTTTCTCCTGTCTTTACTGGGATTTGATCCTGGGAACCTCCGATGTGGGAGAGAGGCGTTCTGCCACCTGTGCCACCTCAGTTCCTGTTTTTTTTTTTTTTTTTGGTGCGTCTTGTCTTCACTCGCCCTTGTGTCACTCTCCTGTTACATCATCATCTTGCTACGTGGCTTGGCAGGGCCCGGCACGCCTGTGTGTATTGCCTGGCAGTGTGCCCATGCACGGGGCCTGGGGGCTTTCCCGCTTGCGGGGCCTGATGGCTCACCGGTGCGCAGGGCCTGGTGGCCTGCACGCCTTCTATATTTTTCTTTATTTTACCGGGAGGCCCTGGGGATTTGAACCCAGGTCCCTCCATATGGGAGATGGGCACCCAACCATTTGAATCACATCTGCCCCTTCAGGATTCTTCTTGAACTTTTCCATCCTTAGCATGTAGCCTTTGTCTTCCTGCTTATTATCTCATGGTTAAGATAACTAAGTATCTTAACTATCTTAGTATTCCTAGATCTTGGCACAGTACCTGGCCTGCTGGGGATGCTCAGTAAATGTTTGTTGAATGAATTAGATTTGCATAAAACATGACTTTTTAATTAGCAAAAACAGTCCCAGCCTATGTTCACATTCCAGGCAGGAGGAAGAAGGGAAGAAGATGAAAGGGGCTTTCCCAGAAACTCTCAGCTTATATCTTGTTTTGTCACATGGTGATTTAGAGCTGCAGGGGAATCTGAATACACTATCACCCCAAATCAAATCAGGGCTCTGTTTGTAAGAAAGGAGGGAAAAAACATTGGTAGACATCTAGCAGTGGCTTCCACAGGGATCAAGGGCTTTTATGTAGGAAATTGCTATGGTCATATTTGTATTTTAGATGGACTACTCTTGTGAAAGATAATGAAGGAATATATTAAAACATTACTGCTTTTGATTTGCAATTTAAGATATAGAATATCAAAGCTAGAAAATTATCCAGATCATTCAAATTGCAAATGGATTTATTTAAAAATAATGGGCACTTATTTCCTTTATCCATTTGTTCATCCATTCAAGAGTTGTAGAGCTGCCACCATGTGAATAGTGGCACCTGAATTATGGATGCTGAGACCACTTATTTATTTATTCATTTTATCATTCTTCTAGTAAATATTGAATAACCATTATGTGCCAGCACTGTATGTTATTAGGTATTGGATATATAATAGTGAACAAAAAGCCTGGCCTTATGAAACTCATAGACTAGTTGGGGAGAGAGAGCATAAGTATTTGGACAAAATAAATATATTATTAAATTCTTAAAATTATTGATAAGAGCTTTGAAAGGAAAAGGTCAGGGTGCAGTATTGGAGAACATTTTGAGATGGTTATTTGAAGTGGAGACATTTAAGCTGAGATCTGCTCTTTATAAGGTTGGAGTCTTCTGAATAGGGAGGAAAAGCATATGTGAAAATCCTGGTTTGCTCAAGGAACTCAAAGGAGTCCAGTAAAGCTCAAATGTAAGAGATGAGGAGGATAGTGCATGTGAAAGAATTAAGGTTTGTATTGTCTTTGGGTTTGACTCTGCTTAGAAATGCTAATTATTTCAAGTACTTATTGGCTCTCTCCTTATAGGCCTGTGTCTTAATGCTTTCTGGCTAAAAAAAGGACCCTACACCATAAACACAGGGTAAGATAAGCTAACTTGGGGGTAGTCAATTCTTTTACAGAATTGGTAGTAGGTTAATTATCTCAAGGCTGATTAGTTACCTTTCTGTTTAAGTGTGAGCTAATTAAAATTTCTGTAACATGTTCTAACAAATACAATTTCTTATAATAATCCTCTGTAAGCTTTTTCATCATAGCCTTACACTGAAAGATTAAATTCATAGGAGAGGAAATCTTGTAAATTGTTGTATATTTTCAGAGTGCTTTTTTCTCTTCTGAGTTAGCATGGTGGATGAATTGTGATTCATGATAACAAGAAACAGTACACAGACACTTTAATTTTTATATAAGATGATTGTTCTACCTGGACAATGCTCTTGTTTATTTTTTTTTTTTTAAGATTTTATTTATTTATTCATTTATCCCCCCCTTGCTGCTTGTGCTCGCTGGGTCAGCTAACCACGCCGTGCGGGCGGACTTGCCTTCACCAGGAGGCCCTGGGAACCGAACCCAGGGCCTCCCATATGGTAAACGGGAGCCCTACTGATTGAGCCACAGCCGCTTCCCTTTTTTTGTCTTTCTGTGGTCACTGGAAAGTAAATATTTTCTACCTTTTTCTCCCTTATTTGGATGAGAAGGGTAAAGAGGAGCACAAGTCTTTGAATTCTCAAGATTATTCACTCTCAGGACTTCTCATTAAACACATTGTCACCAACAGTTCTTTTTTTTTTTTTTTTTTTTTTTATTATGGGTAGAAATCAAAATTCTCACAATACATACAAACATTTGCAAAATGATATATAAATATATATGCATATATGTGTATTTGCTTACAAAAATGTTATTTATATATATATATATACATATATTTTAAGAGGTGCTTAGATTACCCAAAATATTACATGGAACCCACTGGGATTCCCATGTTCCCCACCTCCCACACCTCCCACCACATCCCACACAAACATCTCCCACAGTGCGGCCCACCAACAGTTCTTTTAACCAAGGCTGAATCCACATATTTGGGGGCCTATTTAGAAATATAAAAATTTTGGGCCCAAAATGATGGGAGAGGTAGACATGGGCCAGATGGGCTTTGTAAGCCAAAAGAGTTCTGAGTGTTGGAGGGAGCAATTGGAAGGTTTTTAGCAGGGGAGAACATGCTTTAGTTTATCTTTTTAAAAGATTATGTTGGCTCCTCTGAGAAGAATAGATTGTAGTGGGATAAGAATTAAAGTGGAGAAACCAGCCAGGAAACTTTTACATGAGTCTGGGTGAGAGATTACCTCTCCTTTTCTCCTTCCCAGAAGCATTAAACATCCTTTAAAAATTGGTGATCAGGGGAATGGGTGTGGCTCAGTTGGTTGAGTGCCTGTTTCCCATGTACAGGGTCCTGGGTTCAATCACTGGTGCTTCCTTAAAAAAAAAATGATCACACACCTCATGTGAGCACTTAGGTTGTCAGCATTCCTTTGACATTTTCCTAGGAAATATTCTATTCTACTCCAAGCCAACTCTTTCAAACTGTCTCCTCCTCCTATCTCATAACCTTTACCACCATCTTGCACTTGTATTTTTATTAAAAAATACTTTATTTTTTAAGAGCAGTTGTAGGTTTACAGAAAAATCATGCAGAAAATACAGAGTTCCCATCTTCCTCCCTTCCTCCCCCTTCTTTATTAACACTTTGCATTAGTGTGGTATTTTTGTTACAACTGATTAAACAGCATTATTCTAATTATACTAATTTTTTTTTGCTGATAAATAGATGTGTTTAATGATACATTACTCTTCACAGAGAAGGCCAAAGGCCTTTAAACAATAATCCAGGAATATACAACCATGCAACACAGACCAATTAGCCAGGTCTAAAATAACCTGGCTTCTTGCCACAACTACCTCATAAACACTGCAGCCCTTTTTCTGCCTTCTTTCCTCCAGAATGATCCTATAACTCACATGAAAACAGCCACTGTAGGGGAACCCGAAATCTAGCTGTGTGGGTGGCCAAAATTTTGTAAAAAATAAAGGAAAAATAACAGTTCACTGGTTAGTTGGTGAAAGCAGGAAGTCAGGTACTCTTCACTGGGCTGCTTTGCTGTCTTATGCTTGCTCTTTTTGTCCCTCTTCTTCAGCCCATCTACACTGGCTCTCAGTAGGCTTGGATAAGTCATTTGAAACTTATTAACGTCTTTGGAGCTCACCACGGTGCTGATCTTCTTTTCCCATCAGTAGCTCTTAACAGGCACCTGTCAGAGGGGTTAAAGCCCTGCACGGTACCTTTCCTTGGAATGGGTTTAGTTTGTCCATCATACTTCTTTAGGGTGGTGAACACGCTGCTCAACAACCAGCTCTTCTGGAAGAGCCTGGTCAGCTCCTTCAGGAACAGATCTGAATACCTGCTTCTCTCCAGCAGCACCATCCCAGTACTGCTGGCTCTGCTCCGTCAGCTATAATTATACTATTAACTATTGTCAGTAGTGTGCATTAGGGTTCACTATGTGCTGTACAGTTCTGTGGTTTTAAAAAAATTTTATTCTGGAATCATATATATAACTTAAAATTTCCCATTTTTAATCACCTTCAAATATATTATTCAGTGGTATTACATTAACAGTATTGTGCTATAGCATCACCATCATCCATTACTCACATTTTTCCATTACCTTGTGCCCATTAAGCATTAACTTCCACTCTCTACTCCCCACTCCTGTTAACCTGTAGTCTACTTTCTGCTTCTATGAATTTGCATATTCTAGTAATTTCATAAGCGAGATCATAAAATAGCCTGCCCTTTTATATCTGGCTTATTTCATTCACTTTGATGTTTTCAGTGTTCGCCATGTTGTAGCATGTATCAGAGCTTCATTCCTTTTTATGGATGAATAATATTCCATTATATGTATATATACTACATTTTGTTTATCCATTTATCTGTTGATGGACATTTGGGTTGCTTCCATCATTTGGCTCTTGTGAATAATACTGCAGTGAACGTTGGTACAAATATCTGTTTTAGTCCCTGTTTTCAGTTCTTTGGATATGTACTTGGAAGTGGGATTGCTGGGTCTTATGGTAATTCTGTGTTTAACATTCTGAGGAATTGCTAAATTATGTTTTCTACAGTGGCTGCACCATTTTATGTTCTCATCACAGTGAAAGAGTATTCCCATATCTCTGCATCCTCTCTAGCATTTGTTATTTTGCATTTTTTAATAGTCATTCTAGTGGATATGAAGTAGTATCTCATTGTGGTTTTGATTTGCATTCTCCTAATGGCTAACAGCTAATAATGTTGAGCATCGTTTCATGTGTTTATCGGACATTTGTATATATTCTTTGGAGAAATGGCTATTCAAGTCCTTTGAATACATTTTAGATGGGTTGTTTGTCTTTTTTAAAAAAAAACTTTTTATTTTGAAATAATTTAGAAATTGCATGACAGTTGCAAAAATAATAACAAACCCCAAACAGAAAACTCCAACATATACCTCTGCTGCCCAGATACCCAGATCCACCAATTTTAGCATCTTGCTGCCTTTGCCATACCTGCCCTCCGTTTCTTCCTTCCTTCCTTCCATCTATTTATCTACCTGTTTTCTGAACCTGAGGGCAGATTGTACACAGAATATTCCCTGAACACCTAATACTTTCATATACATTTCTTATGAACAGGGATTTTCCCTTACGTGCAGTTATCAGTTCAAAAAATTTAAAGTTGATATAAAGCTTACATTCTATTTTCCAAGTTTTTCTTACATCCCAGTAATGCCTTTTGAGCCTTTTGGATCCTATCCAGTATTATGTATTGTGTTTAATTGTGACTGTCTCTTTAGTTTCTCTCTCGCTCTCTTTTCTTTTGATTGTAGAAACACACAAACAACATAAATTTTCCCATCCTAATCCCTCCCAAGCATACCATAGGATTAGTAACATTCACAATATTGCAGTATCCTCACCACCATCCATTACTGTCACTTTTTCTTCATTCCAAGAGAAACCCAATGCAAATTTTGCATTAACTCCCTGTTGTCCCTGTCCCCCACCCCTGGTAACCTGTATTCTGCTTTCTGTCTGTTTAAGTTTGCTCATTTTCTGATATTTTCTTTGTGGTTACAATGAGGCTTAAATTTAACATGCTAAATCTATAACAATCTTGTTTGCTTTGAAACCAGCTTAGCTTCAATAGTATACATAAACTATGTTTTTATACCCCTCTATCCCCCTAACTTCATGTACTTCCTATCACAAATTACCATGTCTATTTATTATGAGTCTAAAATGATTGATTCATCACTACGTTTTATATATTTGCTTTTAGATTCCTGTTGGAATAAAAAGTGGAGTTACAAATCAAATACATTAGTACTGGTATTTATATTTACCCATGTCATTGTCTTCACCAGAGATTGATATTTCTTTATATGGTTCAGTCAGTTGTCTATTGTCCTTTCATTTCAACCTGCAGTGATCCCTTTAGCATTTCTTTTATAGCTGGCTTAGTAGTGACAAAGTCACTAAGCTTTTGTTTATCTGGGAATGTCTTAATTTCTCCCTCATTTTTGTTGGATACAGAATTCCTGGTTGGCAATTTTTTGCCTTTTTTTAAAAAAAAGATTTACTTATTTATTTCTCCCTGTCCCCACTTGCTGTCTGCTCTCCGTGTCCATTTGCTGTGTGTTCTTCTGTGGCTGCTTGTCTTCCCTTTATGCAGCACCAGGAACCAATCTGGGACCTTCTGGAGTGGGCGAGAAGCGTTCAATCTCTTGCGCCACCTCAGCTTCCTGGTCTGCTATGTCTCTTATGGTCTCTCCTCTGTTTCTCTTTTTGTTGCGTCATTTTGCTGCCCCAGCTCTCTGCTTGGGCCAGCACTTGGTGCGGGCCAGCTCGCCGCGCGGGCCAGCTCACCATGCAGGCCAGCTTGCCTTTACCAGGAGGCCCCGGGAGTTGAATCCTGGACCTCCTATATGGTAGATGGGAGCCCAATTGCTTGAGCCACATTTGCTTCCCAATTTTTTGCTTTTAACACTTTCATTATGTCATCCCACTGCCTTCTTGCCTCCATAGTTTCTGAGGAGAAATCACACTTCATCTTATTAAGGTTCACTTGTGTATAACATGTTGCTTCCATCTTGTGGCTTTCAGGATTCTCCTTGTCTTTTTGCATTTGACAGTTTGATTGTAATGTGTCTTGGTGTTAGTCTTTTTGGCTTTATCCTGTTTGGAGTTTGTTGAGTGTCTTGTAAATGCTATTTATGTCTTCTGTTAAATTTCAAAAGTTTTCAGCTGTTATTCCTTTAAATGTTCTTTCTACCCTTTTCTCTTTTTCTTGTCCTTCTGAGACTCACGTAATTTGTATATTGGTATGCTTGATCATGTCCCACAGGTCTTTCAGGTCTTGGTCACTTGTCCTTTTCTTTTCCTTTCCCTTTCCTTTCCACATATTTTTATTACAGAAGTTGTAAACTTACAAAACAATCATGCACATGTGTAGAATTCCTGTACAACACCCCTTCACCGACACACCACACTGTTGTCAAACATTTGTTACAGATTATGAGATTTATGAGATAATATCATCAGACTCTTATCACTAACTGATCCATAGCATACATTTGGCATATTTTTTTCCATACCCCACTCTTATTAACACAGTACATCTTTGGCATTGATGCAAGAATATTACAGTATTGCTATTAACTATAGTCCGTAGGTTTTATTAATTGTTTTTTCCCCATGCTTCTCCATATTCCCACCACCCTGCAATAGTGATGTATATCTGTTCTAGTTCACAGGACATTCTTGCATTTGTACTTTTTTTTTTAGATTTTATTTATTTATTCATTTATCCCCCCCTTGCTGCTTATGCTCACTGGGTCAGCCAACCACGCCGTGCAGGCAGGCTTTGCCCTCACCAGGAGGCCCCGGGAACCGAACCCAGGGCCTCCCACATGGCAAACGGGAGCCCCACCGATTGAGCCACAGCCGCCTCCCTGCATTTGTACTTTTAACCAGAGTTCTCATCTACTTCTGGGTTCACTGTGTTATTCAGTCACTACCTTGGTCACTTTTCTTTATCCCCCCCCACTCCCCCCCCCGCTATTGACTAGATAATTCCAATTGTATATCTTCAAGTTCAGTGATTCTTTCAAGTTCTAATCTTCTGTTGAACTCATCTAAGGGATAAATTTCATTTAATGTCTTCAGTTTTGGTATTATCTGTTTGTTTTCTTTTTGTGATTTCTATCTCTTTATTTCAATTCTTATTTTGTTTATAAATCGTTTTCCTGATTTCCTTTGTTCTGTGTCCATGTATTCCTTTAGCTCTTTGGGCATATTTTAGACTTTTTTGAAGTCTTTCTCTGATGTATTCAAAGTCTGGGCTTCCTCGGACTTCAGATGCATTATTTTGTTCATGTGAATATGTCATTGTTTCTTGTTTCTTTGTATTTCTTGTATTTAATATTTTTAACATGTTAATTCTGGAGTTTAATCACTGGATTGCCTATTTCTTAAGCTACTGCTCTGATGGAGATTTCTGTGAATGCCAGGAACTAACAAAAAGAAGGGGAAGCATCAGCAGCAGCTGCAGAAGAAAAATAAAGAAGAAAAGAGAAAAAAAGGAAACCATTTTTCCTAGTTTTTGAAGATTGGCTCTGTACCAGTCAGGTTACCCCACCCCCTTAAAATAAGACTAATGCTCAGCCTGAGGTGAAAGTATAGGATTTTCTCTCTTTTAATCTGAGCATGTGTATTGTCTGGGGCAGTGTGTGGCCTTATGAATTGTCCTGTTTACATGGATACTTTCCATATGCCTCTTACCCCAGGAAATTTACTATCTTTCCTCCCAGTCTTGGACACTTTATTGTATGAATTAAAGTATATAATTCTTTGCCCTAAGAAGCTGTAGTTTGTTGTTTTACAGTATTTTAGCTGCCCTGTGAGTTGCTCCTATGAGCGAGCATGTGCTGAGACAAGCCAGATGGACATGAGTGTCCTGGTTCAGTTCTTTTAGGTTGTCACCAGATTGAAAAACACGTGCATTCATGCCAATATGTGCATAAGAGTTACTCTGCTTTCTCTGGAACCTGAATCAGGGGCCTATGCTGGGAGTGTGTGGTGGCTCTGTACTGAAGTGTGGAGGGAGCAGGAGAGGAACAAGGAAGAGTACCACAAGGTTTTTCTGTAAGTTTTATGTTACCTTTTTTGTTATCCGGCTCTTGCCCTATAACTGCAATTGTTTATATTCTGGAATTCTGAGAAAGATGGTTCTGCCAGTTTTTCTTGTTCAGAAATTCTTTGGGGGAATAAACCCTGGAACATCTCACTCTACCATCTTGCTACTTTTACCTTTTTTTTTACGGAGGTACCGTGTATCGAACTTGGGACTTTGTACATGGGAAGCAGGCGCTCAACCACTGAGCTACGTCCGCTCCTGTACTTTGACTTTTAAATAATTGTATTACTTCTTATTTCAGTGGGAAAACAGGAGTACTCAAAAGAACATTCAAATGTTCCCATTGGCAGATACACCAGCCTGCTTGTGTCTATTCTCATATAATCTACCTTTATTCCTCTTGAACTTGCTTCCTTACTCTAAGACTTAGCAGTTCACTTGTACCTGGATTCCATATCCTCTTTCCTACTCAAAAAACTTCCTCTTATCAATATCTGTTATTTCCCTCTACTGACTCATTGCTAAAAGCCTGCCTGGAAGTCTTACGTGGTCTTATACTTTGGTGTAACAGAATTGGCCATGTGTGTTCTATTAGGATTCCTGATTTGTCTGTATTAAGGGTAGGCCTAAGCCTTGCTCCTTCCATCTTTCCTTCTTTCCTCTTGACCAGGTATTCTTAACCAGGGGTCCATGAACCCCCAAGGGATCTGTGGAAAGGTTTCAGGGGGTCTGTGAGCTTGAATTGAAAAAAATCAAATTATTATCTTTATTTTCTCTGACCTCTAACTGAAATCTAGCATTTCCTTTATCTATGAACGTATGCAATAAATTACAGTAGTATTCCGTGTTTTTCACCTGACTGGCAAAGGGCTCTGTGGAACAAAAAAGATTAAGAGGGAAGTGGATGTGGCTCAAGAGATTGATTCCTGCCTACCACACAGGAGGTCCCGGGTTTGGTTCCTTCTGCCTCCTGGAGAGGATGAGCAGGACAGTCAGCTGACATGATGGGCTGATGTGATGGGCTGATGTGACGGGCCAGTGTGGTGAGCTGACGCAACAAGAGACACAAGGAGGAATACATAATGAGAGACACAACAAAGCAGGGAGTGGAGGTGGCTGAAGCGATTGGGTGCCTCCCTCCCAAATGGGAGGCCCTGGATTAGGTTCCCGGTGCCTCCTAAAAAGAAGACTAGCACACAACAAGCAGACACAGCAAATGCAAACAATGAGGGGGTGGGGAGAAATAAGTAAATAAAATAAATCTTTAAAAAAAAAAGTTTAAGAACCCCTGCTCTTGACCCTGCTTTGATTTCCTTCTTGCTTTCTAAAGAGTGGAGCCCTTAGCCCTAGCTACATAGATTTCCTGGGGAGACAGTTTGAAAGGAAAAGGAACCAAGAGAGAGATTCCATATAGGACACTTTCCACAGAAGCAAGCAAGCTATTCTTACAGGAAGTGCCACTTCCAGATTTTTAGGCCCAATTGTATTTGTGACCCATTGCAGAAATCTCTCTGGAGGGCTGTTGAGCAGGACTTGAGCTCCGCCTAGGGGTTCTAGTGTGTAATGAACAACCATCACTTCTTGCATAGCTGGAGTTGAGTTTTCCTTTTGAACTCTGTCATTTTTTTTATAAATGTTTCAGTTTCTATTTTGTTTACTTATGTTAACAAAGTATTAAACATCTGTGCTTAGAAGATGGTACACACACATTTCATTTTTGTGTGTAACTTAGAATTATTACTTTGATCTGCAAAGTTGTTTTGTGATTATGGTCCTAATCATTTTAGAAGCTTTGTCTATCATGGCACCTATGATTAGGTGTTCCACTTTTGTTGACATTTTCAAAGATTAAATGTAAAAGAGATGCGTGCAATATTTTCTTAAAGGAAAGTCTTTTATTCTAGATGTGCTTCTGTTCTGTTTACTTTATGGCATATATATGTGAAGAATTGTGAAAGGTCTGGTATTTTACCATAGTCACAAGCTAATAGGTTAGCCAGTTATTATTTCATAGATGCTGGCAGAAGACTCAAGACTCCTGAGTCAGAGAGAGATGACGCTATTACTCCTCGCACAGCAAGTAGCATTGATTCCTTTTGTTCTCAAGTTCTGTGGGAGGCCAGAAGAATGCTGTGTATTCAATGGGTTTATGCTGCAGCTGAGTATCACTGAGCTTGGGGAACCTGTCATTTTATAGTAAGCAATAAGCAAGCCTGACCTTTGTTCCAGAGGAAGACATTACTTCATTCCACAAGATTACTTCCTGCAAGAAATGGTCCAGGCAAAGAGTGATGTGGACCTTGAATTCTTGGAATACCCTACAAGATGAGAAGAGTGTGAGAGACCCATAGAGAACTTTCTTTCCTAACATACTGTATTGTACATGAGCTCTTTGACTAATGAAGGTACTAAATAAACCTCAAGGAACTTTGCTGGTTGGATCTTTTCAATTTTGCTTTTCCTTAGAGTTGGTTATATATTTAGATTATGTTACATATTTCCCATAAAGCCTCAGTAACTTGAAATTCAAGTGGTTATGGAAAAAAGTAATACATTCCTCTGTGCCCAGATCAAAGTATATATTGCACATTTTCCCTAGATGCTCTTTTTGGTAGCTTGATGAGAATATAGTTCCCCATTACCTAAGTAAATCCAGTCTTCTAAGGATGACATACAAAATGCTTTATGATCTGGCCAATGATTATGCATCCAGTCTTCTTCCTCACCTGAATTTCTTTTTTAAGAGACTGTTTACCTGCATTCTGTGTTACCTTTTAATTCCTTGAGGTTGGGTATTTTATCTTCTCAATGTTCTTGGGTCCCACCATATAGTGGTTATTGAAATATTGACTAGTATTTGTAATTCCTGCCTGGGCAATTAAACCACGATGTCCAGAAGGAACTTCACATTTAATTAATTTTAAAAAGTTTGTAGGGGAGCGGATGTAGCTCAGTGGTTGAGTGCCTGCTTCCCACATACAAGGAAGGTCCTGGGTTTGATCCCTGGTACTTGCTAAAAAAAAAAAAAACTATAAAAAAAAATTATATTTATTTATTTGTGTTAGAGAAGTTGTAGTTTTACAGAAAAATCATGTAGAAAATACAGAGTTCACATATACCCCACCCACACATGCTGTATTAGTAACACTTTGCATTAGTGTGGTGCTTTTGTTACAATTGATGAAGCAACATTATTATAATTATGCTATTAACTAGCCCATAGTTTGTATTAGGGTTCACTGTTTGTGTTCTACAGCTCTATGGATTTTAAACATTTTTATTCTAGTAACATTTATATAACCTAAAATTTCCCATTTTAACCACCTTTCATATACAATTCAGTGATGTTAATTACATTCATACTATTGTGCTGTCATCACTACCATCCATTACCAAAACTTTTTCATCACCTGTAACAGTTTGATATTGTTTATGAATTCCAAAAATAGATATTGGATTATGTTTGTGAACTGGTCTGTTCCTCTAGGCATATTAGAATGGATTGGATTCAGAGGTTTCACTTTTACTTGATTAAATCATGATTAAGGCTTTGATTGGGCCACGTCAGGAGGACTTTAAATCCCCATGCCCTTGGTGGGTGGGGACTCACAGAAAAAATGACATGGCAGGGGAGAAAGTTAGAGTTTTGATCCTGGAACTCGGGGAAGTAAGCACACAAAGAAGGCTCCATTAGACATGGAAGAGGGACGAGCCGTTTACCTGAGAGTTTACACCTGGCCTTGTGGAGAGAGCAGAGCAGCTGAGCCCGGAGAGAAACAAGCCCCAGGAGAGAGAGACAAGACTTGTCCCAGCCTGCGGCTGAGATTGGAAGAAACTGGGACCACGGAGCCTTGGGAAGAGGAGGAAGCCTGAACCCTTGCAGTCATCAGCAGCCATCTTGCTCTAATATGTGACAGCAGACTTTGGTGAGGGAAGTAACTTAAGCTTTATGGCCTGGTAATTGTAAGCTTCTACTCCAAATAGATACCCTTTATAAAAGCCAAACAGATTTCTGGTATTTTATATCAGCACCCCTTTGGCTGGCTAATGTAACCTCAAACGGAAATTCTGTAACCATTAGCATGAACTTACCTTTCCCTACCCCCATGGCAGCCCCTGATAAACCTTTATTTTAGTTTTTGACTCTATGAATTTGCATATTTCAATTATTTCATGTAAGTTTCTTTTTGTTGTTGAGTTGTAGTTCTTTATAGGTTTTGGATATTAAACCCTTATCATATATGTGGTTTCTAAATTATTTTCTCTTGTTCTGTAGGTTGTCTTTTTGCTGTCATTATGAAGTCCCTTGATGTACACAAATTTTAAATTTTGATGAGGTCTCTTTTATTTATTTTTTCTTTTGTTTCTAGTGCTTTTGGTATAAAGTCTAAGATACCATTGCCTAACATAAGGTTGTGAAGATGCTTCCCTGTGCTTTCTTCTAGGACTTTTATAGTTCTGATTCTTATATTTAGGTGTTTGATCCATTTTGAGTTGATTTTTGTATATGGTGTAAAGTAGAGGCCCACCTTCATTCTTTTGCATATGGGCATCCAGTTTTCCTAGCACCATTTGTTGACGAGACTACTCTTTCACCATTGAGTGGACTTGACTCTCAGGTCAAAAATCAGTTGGACATAGATGTGAGGGTTTATTTCTGAACTCTCAATTTGGTTCCAAGGACTCTGTGCTTGCCCTTGTGCCAGTACCTTGTTTTGGTTACTATAGCTTTGTAATAAATTTTTAAATCGAGAAATTTGAGTCCTCCAACTTAGTTCTTCTTTTTCAAGGTGGTTTTGGCTATTTAGGGCCCCTTACCCTTCCATATAAATTTGTTGATTGACTTTTCCTTTTCTGCAGAGAAGGCCATTGGATCTTTGGTATTGCACGGAATCTGTAAATCGCTTTGGGTAATATTGACATCTTAACAATATTTAGTCTTCCAGTCCATGAGCATCAAATGTCTTTTCATTTATATATGTCTTCCTTGATTTCTTTTTAGCAATATTTTGTAGTTTTCTGCATATAAGTCCTTGGTATCCTTTTAAAAATTCATTCCTAGGGAAGCGGCTGTGGCTCAATCAGTAGGGCTCCCGTTTACCATATGGGGGGCCCCGGGTTCGGTTCCCGAGGCCTCCTGGTGAAGGCAAGCCCGCCCGCATGGCGTGGTTGGCTGACCCAGCGAGCACAAGCAGCAAGGGGGGCATAAATGAATAAATAAATAAAATCTTTAAAAAAAAAAAAAAAAAAAAAAATTCATTCCTAGATCACTGATTTTTTAGTTGCTATTGTAAATGGAGTTTTTTCTTGATTTCCTTTTCAGATTGTATTAGTGAATAGAAAAACTGCTGATTTTTACGTGTTGATCTTGTACTCCTCTACTCTGCTGAATTCTTTTATTGGCTTTAGTAGCTTTGTTGTGGATTTTCCAGCGTTATATTAATAGGATCATGTCATCTGCAAATAGGGAAGTTTTACTTCTTTCTTTCCAACTTGAATGCGTTTTATTTCTATTTTTTGACTAAATGCTTTGCAATAACTTTCCAGTACAATGTTGAATAATAGTGGTGACTGTGGGTATCCTTGTCTTGTTCCTGATCTTAGAAGGAAAGCTTTGTTTGTTACCATTGAGTTTGATGTTAGCTGTGGGTTTTTCCATATATGCCCTTCATCATGTTGAGGAAGTGTCCTTTTATTCCTAGTTTTATGAGTGTTTTTGAATCAATAAGGTTACTGGGTTTTCTCAAATGCTTTCTCTTTGACAACTGAGATGATCATTAATGATTTCCTATTAATGTGATGTGTTATATTGATTTTTTTCAAAAAACTTAAACCTTTTCCTTTGATAAACTTTCAAACTTACAGGACAGTTACAAAAATAATACAAACCCCATATAGAGAACTTTAACATATTCCTATCTGCACTAATACCCAGATACACCAATTTTAGCATTTTGCCACATTTTCTGTATCCTTCTATCTATCCATCAATCATCAATCTATCTGTCTGTTTATCCATTTATCAATCCATTTTATAACATATATATATATATATATATATATATATATATATATATATATATATATATATATATATCATGCTTCTGGAACACTTAATACTGCCATGTATACTTCCAAAGAACAAGGATATTCACTTATGTATCCACCATATTAAGTGCAGTTATTAAGTCCAAGAAATTTAATATTGATATAATACTTAGAGTCTTTAGTCCAGTTTTTTCATTTGTCCCAAACATACCCTTTTGATTGGAGAGTTTACTCCACTAGCATTCAATGTTATTACTGTCAAGGCAGTACCTACATTAGCCATTTTTTCTTTAGGTTTATATATGCCATATTTTGTTTTTATTTCTCTTTTTATCGATTTAGTTACTCTTATGAATAATTTTCCTTTCTACGCTCTCCTCCAAACTTCTCTCTCCTGTTTTTTTTCCTTCAACCTGCAGGACTCCCTTTAGTATTTCTTGAAGGACGAGATTCTTATTGACAGACTCTCTCAATTTCTCTTTATCTGTGAATATTTTGATCTCTCCCTCATATTTGAATGCCAACTTTGATGGGTATAGAATTCTTGGCTGGCAGTTTTTTCTTTTAGCACATTAACTATTTCATACCACTGCCTTCTTGCCTTCATGGTTTCAGATGAGAAATCAGTGCTTAATCTTATTGAGCTTCTCTCATATGTGATGGGTCTCTTTCTCTTGCTGCTTCCAGAATTCTCTTTGACTTGAGTGTTTGACGATTGGATTAGTATGTGCCTCAGGGTAGGCCTGTTTGGATTTATACTATTTGGAGTGCGCTGCACTTCCTGAACATGTATATCCATGTCCCTCCTAAGAGTTGGGAAATTTTTAGCCCATTATTCCCTCCAACACTCCTTCTGCCTCCTTTCCCTTCTCTTCTCCCTCTGGGTTGCCTATAATGTGTATGTTTGTACATTTCATGTTGTCATTCAATTCCCTGAGTCCCTGGTGAAGTTTTTCTATCTATCTGTTCTACTGCCTGTGCGATTTCAGATGTTCTATCTTCAACGTGACTCCTTCCTCTGCCTGTTCAAATCTCCTGTTATGTGCTTCTAGCATATTTTTAATTTCTTGTATTGTTCCTTTCTTTTTTTTTTTTTTTTTTTTTTTTAAATTGACTTTATTTTTTCTTTCTGGTATACAGTTCTGTGAGTCCCGTCCCCTGCTTGCTGTCTGTGTTCATTCACTGGGTAATCTTCTGTGTCTGTTTCTTGTCTTCTCTTCTCATTTTTCTCCTCCAGGCTTCACTGGGATTCGATCCTAGGGACCTCCGATGTGGGAGAGAGGCACCCTGTCACTTGAGCCACCTCAGTTCCTGGTTTCTGGCGTGTCTCGCCTTGGCTCTCCCCTGCGTCTTTCTTTTGTTGTGTCATCATCTTGCTGCATGGCTCGGCTTGCTAATGGCTCGGCTTGCTAATGGCTCGCCACGCATAGGCCTGGCTCAGCGCATGTCTGCATGGGCCTGTGGCTTGCCTGCTCGCCTTTTTTTTTTATTTTACCAGGAGGTCCCAGGGATCAAATCCAGGTCCTTCCACATGGTAGACGGATGCCCAACCACTTGAGCCACATCTGCTTTCCTTGTATTGTTCCTTTCATTTCCATCAGATGTTATCTTTTTATGTATGTTTATGATTTCTTGTGTATGTTCCACTAGTGTCTTCTTAATATCCTTTATCTCTTCTTTCACTTCATTAAGTTTGTTCATGGTATTTGTTTGGGCCTCTTTGATTAGTTTCATGTTCTGCATCTCTTCCTGGTTTTCAGTTTGTTTATTGGACAAGGCTATGTTTTCCTGTTTCTTACTATGGCTTGTAATTTTTTGCTGGTGTCTAGGCATCTGTTTATCTTCATGGGCTTAGTCATTAGTTTGCTTCTCTTTCTACTCTAGGATTTTATTTCATTTTGTTTTGTGTTAAGGGTCCTCTTTAACACTTGGTTCCACTTACTCTATGTCCTTGTGGTCGTCTGTGTTCACTCCCAAAAATATTATGACCATAAAAAAGGAAAGAAAGAAGAAGATAAAAAGAATACTTAGATTAAAAAGGGGTGGAACCGTAAAAGAGCCATGAAAAAAAAATGATAAAGAGTGAAAATCATAAAAAATAAAAGTGAATAAGAATGAAATTTTTTTATTTTTTACAAAAATATTTTTTATAAAAATAAGAATGAATAAGAATAAAGTAGGTGGAATAAAAAAAAAAAAAGCCAAACAAACAAAAAATAAAGTAAGACACCCAGAAAAATGAGAAGAGAAGAAAGAAAATGAAGACCAAATAAGAGAGGTAGAACTAAGGAAAAGAAAAGGAAGAGGGGAAAATGAAAGAAAGAAAAGAAATAAAGAAAATAAGGACAAAAGTGAAAAAGAAGAAAAAAAAAAAAACAAAGAAAAAATAAATAGAAGAAACAGGCCTCCCTCTCAGGCCACTAGCAACCATCTTAGCTGCCAGTGGTCACCAATCCATCACCCTGCAGCTCACTCTCTGCAGGTAAGTTAGCTGGGTATAGAGAAAAAATGAAGAATAAAAAAAAATAAAAATAAAAAAAACCTTAAAAAAATATCTTAATCTAAGTTTCTTATGGTAAGGCTGTTTGTCTCACAACTTCACCCCTCCCCAGGGGGCTGGCTGCATGCCTGACAACCTGCTGGGTTGCCTCTCTGGCTCCCTTCTCTTCTGTCTGGTTGGGTGTCTGAAGGCTGCCTCTCCCTGCCCCCTTTCCCTCAGGCTGTTTGGGCTTCTGATGGCCTCTCCTGGCTCCCCTCTCACTCAGCCTGTTAGGTACCTGTCAGCCCACCCCCTCACTGATCCAGTTTCTCTCTCCCCCAGGGCTGGTGGGTGTGACATCTGCCTGGTCACCGCCCCTCTCCCCTCTCCCTGGAGCTGCTTCAGCACTGTCTGGCATCTTTCTTTTTCCCAGGAACTGGCTGAGATCTGGTACACCTGCCTTATCTCCCCTCCCCCTATTCCTTTCTTCCCCTGAGCTGGCTGGGTGCTGGTCCCCACAACTGTTTACCCTGCAGCTCCCCACTTCCAGAGCCTGCTGGGCACCGGGTCACACCCCTGGCTGCTCAGTGGCTTTCCTCACTCTTGGAGGCATCTGTGTGCTGGTCCTCCAGCCAAATCACTTCTCTGGCTTCCCTCTCCCTCTGAGTGGGCTCTGTGCTGTGTTGTCTACCCTATCTCCCATAGCTTCCCTCTCCCTGACCAAGTGGGTTCCCCCTCTCTGGCTGCCCTTTCTGGTTGCTTCTGTGGTTCCCTTCTGCCAGGTAAATCTGATTACCTTTCCACAGTTTCTGGAGGAGGAGTGCTACCTGCCATTCCCTACTCTGCCATCTTGGATCTCTCCCAGTCACGTCCTTTTGAGTCTTCCTTCCTCCCTTGTTAGATCCCTTCAGGATCATGTATTGCCTTTAGTTGTCATTGTCTCTTTTTTTTTAATTAATTAATTAATTTTTTTTTTTTAAACTTTATTTTGTACATTTAATAATTGAAAACATAAGCAATTAAAAACTAAAAAGTAAACACAGATGAATAAATATATACATTTCTCAATTAAATGTAATGGATACATGGAAATTTTTTTTTTTTTTTCTTTTTTTGTGAATCAAACAATATATTACACAATATATTTGGTTCATAGTAATGCATTCATACAGTATTTGTCCTTTTGTATCTGGCTTGCTTCACTCAACATAATGTCCTCCAGGTTTATCCATGTTGCCATATGTTTTATGACTTCATTTCTTAAGCTGCATAATATTCCATTGTGTGAATAGACCACAGTTTATTTATACACTCATCTGTTGAAGGAAACCTGGGTTGTTTCCAACTTTTGGAAACGGTGAATAATGTGGCTATGAACATCGGTGTGCAGATGTCTGTTCGAGTCACTGCTCTCAGTTCTTCTGGTTATATACCCAGTAGTGGTGTTGCAGGGTCACATGGCAAGTCTATATTCAACTTCTTTAGGAACTGCCAAACAGTCCTCCATAGTGGTTGTACCATCCTGCATTCCCACCAACATTGAAGAAGTGTTCCTCTCTCTCTACATCCTCTCCAACACTTGGGAGTTCTCTGTCTTTTTAATAGTGGCCATTCTGATAGGTGTGAAATGATATCTCATTGTAGTTTTGATTTGCATTTCCCTAATCATGAGTGATGTTGAGCATTTCTTCATGTGTTTTTTTGCCATTTGTATTTCTTCGGAGAAATGTCTATTCAAGTCTTTGGCCCATTTTTTAATTGGGTCATTTGTCTTTTTATTGTTGAGTTGTAACATCTCTTTATATATCCTGGATATTAAACCCTTATCATGTATGTGATTTCCAAATATTTTTTCCCATTGAGTTGGCTGCCTTTTCACCCTTCTGACAAATTCCTGTGAGGTGCAAAAGTGTTTAATTTTGAGGAGGTCCCATTTATCTACTTTTTCTTTTGTTGCACGTGCTTTGGGTGTGAGGTCCAAGAAACCACCACCTACTACAAGGTCTTGAAGATGTTTCCCTACATTTTCTTCTAGTAGTTTTATGGTTCTGGCTTTATATTTAGATCTTTGATCCACTTTGAGTTGATTCTTGTATAGGGGGTGAGATAGGGGTTCTCTTTCATTCTTTTGGTTATAGATATCCAGTTCTCTCAACACCATTTGTTGAGGAGACTGTTTGTTCCCATGAGCGTGGGCTTGGTAGGTTTGTCAAAAACCAGTTGACTGTATAGGTGAGGGTTTATTTTTGGATTCTCACTTCTATTCCATTGATCGATATGTCTGTCTTTATGCCAGTACCATGCTGTTTTGACCACTGTAGCTTTGTAATATGTTTCAAGGTCAGGCAGCGAAATTCTTCCCACATTGCTCTTCTTTTTTAGAATACTTTTGGCTATTCGGGTGCACTTACCCTTCCAGATGAATTTGGTAATTGCCTTCTCTAATTCTGTAAAGTAAGCTGTTGGGATTTTGATTGGTATTGCATTGAATCTATAAATCAGTTTGGGCAAGATTGACATCTTCACAATATTTATTCTTCCAATCCATGAACACGGAATGTCTTTCCATTTGTTTAGGTCTTTTTAAATTTCTTTTAGCATTGTTTTGTAGTTTTCTGCATATAGGTCCTGTACTTCTTTGGTTAAATTAACTCCTAGGTATTTGAGTCTTTTTGTTGCTATTGAAAATGGAATTTTCCTCCTGATTTCCTCCTCAGATTGTTCAGTACTAGTGTACAAAAACATTACTGATTTTTGCGTGTTGATTTTATATCCTGCCACTTTGCTGAACTCATTTATTAGTTCAGGTAGCTTTGTTGTGGATACTTCAGGATTTTCTAAATACAGGATCATGTCATCCGCAAACAGTGAGAGTTTTACTTGCTCTTTTCCTATTTGGACGCCTTTAATTTTTTTGTCTTGTCTAATTGCCCTAGCTAGAACTTCTAGTACAATGTTGAATAACAATGGTGACAGTGGGCATCCTTGTCTTGTTCCTGATCTTAGGGGGAAAGCTTTCAACCTTTCCCCATTAAGTATGATGTTGGCTGTGGGTTTTTCATATATGCCTTTTATCATATTGAGGAATTTTCCTTTTATTCCTATCTTTTGAAGTATTTTTATCAAAAAAGGATGTTGGATTTTGTCGAATGCCTTTTCTGCATCTATTGAGATGATCGTGTGGTTTTTTTCCTTCAGTATGTTAATGTGGTGTATTACATTGATTGATTTTCTTATGTTGAACCAGCCTTGCATACCAGGAATAAATCCCACTTGGTCGTGATGTATAAGTCTTTTGATATGCTGTTGGTTTCGATTTGCAAATATTTTGTTGAGAATTTTTGCATCTATGTTCATGAGAGAGATTGGTCTGTAATTTTCTTTTCTTGTGGAATCTTTATCTGGCTTTGGTATTAAGGTGATGTTGGCTTCATAAAATGTGTTGGGTAATTTTCCCTCCTCTTCAATTTTTTGGAAGAGTTTAAACAGGATTGGTGTTAATTCTTTTAGAAATGCTTGGTAGAACTCACCTGTGAAGCCATCTGGTCCTGGCTTTCTTTGCTGGGAGATTTTTGATGACAGATTCAATCTCCTTAATTGTGATTGGTTTGTTAAGTTCTTGTATTTCTTGTTGTGTCAGTGTAGGTTGGTTATGAGTTTCTAGAAATTTGTCCATTTCATCCAGGTTGTCTAGTTTGTTGGCATATAGTTTCTCATAATATCCTCTTATGATTCTTTTTATTTCTGTGAGGTCATTTGTAATTTTCCCCCTTTCATTTCTGATTGTCATTTTCTCTTTAGGTATGATTTTTCTCTTTCCTCTTCCCTTCCCTCCCCTGTTCCCTCCCCTCCCTTCCTCTCCCCTCCCATTCTCCTCATAAACTTTCACTTTTTAACCTTTTTAAGTATATCATTCATTTGGATTAATCACGTTCACAGTGTTGTGGTACCCTCACTACCTTCCATTACTCAAACTTTCTCATCTCCCCAGAAAGAATCCCTATACCTGTTTAGCATTAACTGAGCATTCCCTCTGCCTGCCATCTCTGGCAACTTGTACTTCTGTCTCTGTAAGCTTGCATATTCTCTGATAGTTTCTTTGTAGTTACTCTGAGTTATAGATTTAAAATGTTAAATCTATAACAATCTTGTTTGCTTTGAAACCAACTTAACTTCAATAGTATGATCATACTATGTTCATATTCCCCATTGTACCTTGCCTTTTTTAGTTCTTGTTGCAAATGACTTCTTTATATACATTTGAGTCCAGAATTACTTATATATCATTACATTTAATGCATTTTTCTTTTAGACCCTGTAGGAAGTAAAATGTGGAATTGCGAGCCATAGTACTTCCATTTATTTTTACTCCTGTCTTTATTCTTACTGCAGATACTTATTTCTTCATGCCTTTCCTTTCCTTTCAACTTGAACAGCTGTCTTTAGCATCTTTTGTAAGGCTGGTCTAGTGGTGACAAACTCTCTCAGCTTTTGTTTATCTGGGAATGTCTTAATCGCTCCTTTATTTTTGAAAGACCCTTTCACTGGATTCTTGGTTTGTCATTTTTCGCTTTCAGCACTTTAATTTTTTTTTTTTTTTAAGATTTTATTTATTTATTCATTTATCCCCCCCTTGCTGCTCGTGCTCGCTGGGTCAGCCAACCACGCCGTGCGGGCGGGCCTGCCTTCACCAGGAGGTCCCGGGAACCGAACCCGGGGCCTCCCATATGGTAAACAGGAGCCCTACTGATTGAGCCACAACAGCTTCCCTCAGCACTTTAAATATGTCATACCACTACATTCTTGCCTCCATGGTTCCCAGTGAGAAATTGGCAACTAATCTTATTGAGGCTCTGTTGTATGTGACACTTTGCTTCTCTCTTGGGGCCTTCAGTATTCTTTATCTTTGGTATCCAGCAGATTAATTGTAACATGGCGTGGTGTGGGTCTATTTGAGTTTATCCCGCTTGGAGTTTGTTGAGCTACTTGGTTGTATATATTCATGTGTTATGTTAAATTTGGGAAGTTTTTAGCCATTATTTTTTTGAATATTCCTTTTGCCTCTTTCTTTTTTTTTCCACTTCTGAGACTCCAATAATGCATTTATTGGTGTGCTTGATTGTGACCCATAGGTCTTATAGACTGTTCACTTTTTAAAATTATTTTTTTTTCTGGTCACAGCCTGAATGATTTCAATTATTTTATCTTTGAGTTCACTGATCCTTTTTTTTTTGGCAGCCCTAATCTGCTGTTGAAATCCTCTAGGGAATTTTTTATTTGGGTTATTGTGATATTCAAGTCCAGTATTTCTATGTATTTCCTTTTTAAAATATCTATCTCTTTATTGGGATTTTCATATTCTTCACTCATTCTTTTCTTGATATTCTTTGGCTCTTTCTCTATTTTCCTTTATTTCTTGGAGTATATTGAAGATTGTTTTTTAAGTCCTTGGTATGTTGAAAGTCTGTCTTCTTTATTGATGATTTTTGAACTGTTATTTTGTTACTTTAGATTGGTTATTGTTTTCTGTTTCTTTCTGTTGTAATATTGTTGCACACTGTACATTTTAATATTTTTATCTTTTAATTTTGGGACTTAGTCCCTGAACTGTCTGTTCCTTAAGTTTGTATTCAGATAGAGATGCCAAAGATTTCCTTGAGTGCCAGGAGCTAACAAAAATAAAGAAACTAAAGCAAGAAATACTTTTCACAGTCTTTACAAATAGGTCTGGCTGTTAATCTTTAGATTTAGCCTTCCTACCAAGAAGAATAACCCAAAGTAAAACTGTAGAGTCTTATCTATTGTTTTTAAGCCTGTATCTTGTTCTTTGCCTGCAGTCCTGGCCTTAAGAATTCTCCTACTAGCAGGAATCTTAATGCCCCCTCTTTTCCTTATGAAATAGATCCCTTACCCTCTATTGTATTTCTTTAAAACTGGTAATATTTTTGCCCCAAGCCACTTGGATTTAATTGTTTTTTACACTGCTTTATCTGTGTCCCCGCACACACCAAGTTACTGCATCCCTTTAATGTTTTCTGGAGTTTTGCAAAAGAGAACTCTATCCGGTTTTGCTAGTTGTTTGAAGATACTTGTGGGTGAATGTTACTCTGAAGTGTATTATGCCACCATCTAAAATAAATTTTAATTGTTCTAGACAAACCTCTCAAATTCCTTGTCCTGTTAATGGCATCATCATCTATTTAGTCTTTCAACTACAAAACTGAGAGTCATCTTTATTCCTTTTCCCAATAATTCTGATGACACTAAACCTCATAGATTTTCCTTCTGAAATATCTTCACTATCTTTATACTTTTCTCCATTTCTCAGAGAAGGAATCTTATTTTTATTTCTTAGCCGTCATTGTAGTCCCTAGAATTGTACATTTTTGTTGCATGACTGAATGGATAGATATGTATGAGGGTTATTGAACAAACTAAGTCCTTGTTCTCTTTATGCACTCAATTTTTTTTTGCAGTAATTTAAAGTTTATTCCAGCTAAAATGCAGGTTATTCTGACTTTAAGATAGCATCACATAGCATACTTCTGAGTCCATTCCTGATATATTCTTTTGTACTTATTTCTGTCTCTTTTATAGATCCATGCTGTCTCTCGCACTAAGGGGTCATTTGGGTTCAGATCACACAGCAGTGAACAAATGGATAAACATATTTAGGAATAGTTAAAGCAGGAGACCACTGTGATCTTAGAATATTCAGACAAATGCTGCCATTACTGTTAATATTTGGATGATAAAATTCTTGTTGCAAATACAGGCTTAGGTAGTTTGAAGAGGTAGTCTGTAGGAAAATGAATTGTCAAAAAGAATACATCGCCTTGAAATGGGCTGTCATTAGGTCCCATGATTGTGGCTTGCCAATGAAACACATCATCCCCAACTGGGCCCGCAGAATATTGTGCTGGGGTATCATGGGCCAAATCACTAAGTTCCTTATTAATCTGTTTCAGCGCCATAGTCTCTGCTTTTTGTCTGGCTCTGCACTATCTCAGTGTGCACTCAAAGGTTTTGCCAAAACTCTTGATTATCAGGGCGGTGGGGAAGGATTCTATCTTCATCTCACACTGGTTCTGCCAGACACAGGTGTAGAGGGGCGGGGGCCTCCCTCAAGCTGCGGCCTTGGTCTTCTCCCTGGGTGGCAGCTGGTGCCTTCCTGGCCCTATGGGGTTTACATGCACAGCACAGCCAGATGTCTGCTCTGACTGCATTTAAAATTTTTAAGTGGAAGGAAAATTAAAGATAAAAGAGGAAGAAGTGTGAATAGAGTTCTAGAGCTTTTGTACCACTTTATAGCATAATACCTTGCCCATAATAGGTATTTCTCAAATATCTGTTGAATGAAACAAATGAATGGTGACACAAATATTGATAAATGTTTTTTGCCTTTTAGATTTCACCCTCAAATTTGATTTATTTCCTCTCTTAAATATGAAATTGTCAAGGATTGAAAAAAATTAGATCCTAAAAATGGTAAATGATAAGGCAAATAAAAAGTAAACTAGGAAGTGACAGTAGCAAATACTACATTTTAGCCACTGTTGGGTAGTATTAATATAGATGTACATTACATTAATGTAGATCTAGATGGTGAATTGGTGACATGAAATATGTGGAAGAAAACAGTACAAACTGAAAAATTCCCACATAAAACACTGAAATTTTGCTTAAAGAAAATGAGATATGCATTTCTGAAGTTTAAATATTTTCATAAGTCTGGTCAGCTGTTTGGGCATTTAGCATATTGACTGGACAAGTTTGTCTTGGTTTTTTACTCTTTGTAAAAAGACTAGAGGAAGTTTTTTCCCCCTTTTCACCCATTTTACTGAATATTAGAGTGAATATTAAACGTATGTTTAACACTGCAATTTTGTATAAATGTTTCAGGGAGCCCACCTGCTTTGTATATTGTTGATTTATCAATGTCTCATCCAGTTCTTGGATTTGTAATAGTAGGCATTTAGTACATATTTGTTGAATGGATAAATCATAGAGTGTTAATGCTAGAGTAGACCTTGTAGGTCAGCTTGTTCAGTGTTTTTCAAATTGTGCTTTGCTCTGAGGAGGTGCTTCTTGTATTTTCTTCAAACAGTGAAGATTTAAGCTGACTGGGAAACATACTCATTGTGTTTATCTTTTTTATGTATTAGGGCTTATTGTAAAAGTTCATTTGAAGAAAGGGCTTCTGATACTAAGGCATATTTAAAAAGTATTTAAAAATTTATTTAGAGAATTGAGACCTAGAAATTTTACATGAATTGCCCATGATTATGCAGTTAATTAATGACTGCAATGTGATAAGAACCTACGTTTACTGACTCCAGAAAGATTCCAAAGTTCAATGTGATGCACTCTCAAGGAATTGCTGTGGGTGGAGGCAAGAGCTGGATAGCAATGTTTGTGACTGCAGAGTGCCATGTAATGTTGATGCAGGGAAACTACAGATGACACGGCTTCTACCCTTCTGGTGATTACACTCTAGAGAAGGAACTTCTCATATCTAAACCAAGAACAATATATTATGTATCATGGCACATAATTATTCACTTGTTTACTTACTCAACTTATACACATCGAATGCCTACTCCTGAGCATAGCCCTTATGTGCTACACACAAAATAAATAACAATGAATGAGTTTCAACCATTTTACTAAAGGGACTTTGGTCAGGTGAAAGAGACAGAGGACTAGACAAGGCCGTTTTAATACAGTATGAGAAGAGCTGTGATGGGGTAAACATGGGGAACTCTGCAGGTTGGAAGGGATATCTACATACCTAACCCTTGGGGATTCAGGAAAAGCTTCCCTGAGGAAATCATTATCAAGCTGAAGGATGAGTTAGATTTGCTGGATGCGGAGGAGAGGAGAGATGAGGTGAACCACGTGGCAGGAATAGAGCGTTTCCAGCTGGCTTGCCTGAGAGTGGTGCTGAGTGCTCTCTGGCTTACACTAGAGCAGTTCCTTTCTTATATGTTTTATTTGCTCATGTTTTGAATAGAGTCCATTTCAATATTGGCTCTGAGGCAAAAAAAAAAAAAAGTTTGAAAACCACCATATTGGCGGATTAGTGCTGAACTTTGGCAATTTGTATCAGCTCATGTGTATGTTTCTTCATTTTTGGGTGGGCCAAAAAATAAATTGCTATGATTTAGATTTATATTGGAAACAATTCAGTTTTCCTAGGAGAATAGTCACATTGCCTTTGTAAAAACACTATTTATCTTACCCGTCTTAAAATGTGGAACACTATTAAAATTGCATTAGGATGTTGATCAAAATTATGTAATGAAATATAGCCATTTCTTTAGTATTTTAATTAACACATGCTCATAATAAGAAGACTTTAATAAATATACCCTTAGCAATGCATAGTTTTCTTCAGTTAATATGAAATTCGTATTATGAAAAATGTCAGGTTTAGGAAGTAAAAATTACCACTTGAAGAATGCATATAACTATATAACTTTTATCCTGAATTTATATACATGTTTATAAGGTGCAAATAGGTAAGAAGAGTGTGTAGTGTTTTTTTCCATTTTTTCCTTCTGGTTTTGCTCACTGATTTTTTTTTTTTTTTTTTTTTTTTTTACTGGGAGGTTCCGGGGATCGAACCCGGGTCCCTCCATATGGGAGACGGATGCCCAACCAGTTGAGCTACATCCGCCCCCCTCTCACTGATATTTTTATACTGTTTCTGTTTTGAGTTGTGATGCTAGGGAAAGACAAGTTAGGATAAAGAGTGTAGGGGAGCTGTGCAGTGGGGACAGAAGAATGGAAAGGATATGCTCATTGGTCATGAGATGCAAGGAAGCCAAAAAAAAAAAGAAAATAGAGAAAGATGAAAAGATGATATGTGGTTTCATTGGACTGAAGGTGTTAAATAGAGGAAGGAGGTTAAATTGAATAGAAGAGGAGAATGAAAAGGAGTGGGAGGGGGTGGTGGGAAGGTGGCACAGGAGAAAGGTGTAGAATATGGCTAATGATTGTCACCCATTATTAAGGCTTCATGTATTACCTCTGTTTCTTGGTGTAAACTGAGTTAGAAGTCCAAGGTCTTGAAATTTCTGAAGCTTTTGGTCATTTATGTTACTTTTAAAGGTTTTTAAAAAATGGCAGCTTTAAAATTTAATCTTTAAGTTGCCGGTGTTAAATGTATGTTTAGCATGCAATTGAATGCATAGTGGATAAAACACAGAAGAAAACTTACTCTCCCATCGCTCACTAGTCTAATATATCTTAAATGTGATCTCTTTTCTATTTCTTCTGTTCCCATTCTAAGCCAAGCCACCAGTATCTTCTCCATGCACTTATTAACATAGCTTGTCTCCCTGCATCCCTGTTTGCTTTCCTACAGCCTAGCTTTGACACAACAGCCTTTCCTTTCTGGAATGTTCTTTTTGCTTTTCTCCACCCATATTTTGAAGTTTTAACCCTTTTTCATAGTTCAAGTGAAATCTCACCCATTTTGTGACGTTCTCTCTGATAGCTTCATCTTGGCCACTTTCTCCTTTAAACTCTTATAGCTTTTAAGCTGTGTACTAGTTTACACTGCCTTGTATTTTCCATCTTTTTAATGTATTCTGTGAATTTAGGTACTCTGCCTCTTTGAGTAGGCAAGGTGTTTTATATATCAGCATATATAGCAGGCCCTTAATAAATACCAATGGTGATGGTCATTTGCCCCTTCATAAGTCATCCTGAAAACAACTTAGTTGTAAACAGTGTATATTCTGCTCTTGAAGACATAAAACCTCTGTTCAGAAATACTTTAAATAGTTATTAATTTAAATTATCTAAATTTAGAGCAAAAAAATTTAGAATTTTCAAAGGTTAAATTGGAAGAGAATTAAAAAAATCTTTTAGGCCTCAGTGAAATAGCATATTTTAAAGTTGAGTGTTAGTGTTTGACTAACTGCAAACTCCTTTAGAAGATTTACATTTAAAGTGCTTTAGTTAAAAGAAAATACCATGTATTAAAGTTTAATTATACAGAGTTGGTGAACCCTGGATAAAGATTATTCGACATACAATAGATGTTTATTTCTTAAGTTTATTTATTGGAACATTATGAAATGTTTATTGGGGATAAGAAAAATATTTTCTTTCAGAATAACTGAATTTAATTGTCTTTGTATTTTTCTTTAGTCCGTATGTTGTAAAGTACTATGGCAGTTACTTTAAAAACACTGACCTCTGGATTGTTATGGAGTACTGTGGAGCTGGCTCTGTCTCGGACATAATTAGACTACGAAACAAGACAGTAAGTATTTTTAAATTGTTTTGCCAATTTCATTTCTAAAGATTCATGTTTAGAATCTGGGTGTAGTTTATTGTTACAAAGGAAATATTAGTGTGAGAAAAGAAAAGGTTTTAGGGTCTAAAGGGATCTGGTATGAGGTGTGAGAGCTAACCACATATCTATGGCAAATTTAGGAGTCACATGATTGCTTAATTTACTTATTAGGGTAATTTTTGATGTCACCAAAAAACTACCATAGTACTCCCCTCTTCTTCATTGAATCAGTGTGTGTGTTGTTGGTTAATGTGAATTCAATAATTATTCATAATAGCTATAGCATTTCTTTATCTTAAGTGTTCTATATTATTACTTAAGTTAGTAAATAGTTGAAGAAACTTCTGAATTTTTAAAAATAATTGGAAAAAGAAGCTTTGTATTTATTTTCCCAAATACTGTTAGGATGGGTTATTATGATTGGAGTCATAGATATGTTGTTTCTGAGTGAGGCCTTGATGACAGTCTGTGTTAAATCTCAAGAATATTTGTTCCCTTCTTTTCTGTAAGGAAGACATTTTCTTTCATTTGTGTGTTATCTAAAAAAAGTGCCATTATTGTTAAGATTAGCAATATAAGGATTATCATTACCAGTTTTTTTTTTTAATGCCTGGACATTGTAAATATTTGATCATTTTATCTATCTGAATTTTTAAAAAAAGATTACTTACAGTGGGTTTTTTAGACCCTTTAATTATTTTTAAGAAGAGGACTGACTTGGAAATTTAAGTAACATACTTTTTGTGGAATTATGCTTGTCTTTGAGAGAAATCTCATCAGGAGTGAGGGGTTCTTCATTTTTAATTATCCACTGCTGTCTGTTTTTTGTTTCCTTGAAAATTAAAGGCACAGGCAAAAGCAAATCTGATTGTTGCGTATCTTTAAAAAAATTTTTTTTAACTTGAATGAATCTTTTTACCCTGAAGCCTAAGACTGTATCTTGCTGCTCTACTGTGTGTACAATTTCATAACTTGTCACTGCTTCATCATGCACTTTAGATTCCAGGCTCATAATAAGAACTGGCTCCCAGTATAAGAACTGGCAATGTGGTTTATATTTATCTTTTTAAATATTTATTTTTTTATTAGAGATTTGTGAGCTTGCAAAACAATCATGCATAATGTGCAGAATTCCCATATATCATGCCTCACCAACACCTTGCATTATTGTGGAACATTTGTACAGATTATGAAAGAACATCATCTGACTATGACCACTAACTATGGTCCATAGCATACATTTGGTACATATTTTTTCTATACATCAATGTGGGTTATTGCACAGTTATGGTCATATACCAAAGAAAGGTCATAAAAATTATGCTTACTAGTAACCCTGAGATGTATGAAATACTAAGATGTGTTGTACCAATTCCCTGGTTTTTACAGAAGTTATACAGATGTGTTTAAATAATTTTTTTTTTTTGCTTATTTTTACAAATATATATCTTTCAGTCTTTCACCATTAAGTATGATATTGGTTGTGGATTTCTCATATATGCCCTTTTTGTTGTTGAGGAACTTTCCTTCTATTTCTAGTTTTCTGAATGTTTTTGTCAAGAAGGGGTGCTGGATTTTGTCACATTCCTTTTGCATCAATTGAGATGATCATGTGGATTATTTTTTTTCTTTTGTTCTGTTAATGTGGTGTATTATATTAATTGATTTTCTTATGTTGAACCACGCTTGTGTACCTGGGATAAATTCCACTTGATCATGGTCTATAATTCTTTTAATGTGCTGCTGGATTTGGTTTGCTCATATTTTGTTTAGGATTTTTGCGTATGTGTTCATAAGAGATATTGGTCTGTAATTTTCTTGTGGTATCTGTATCTAGCTTTGGTATGAGGGTTATGTTGGCCTTGTAAAATGAATTAGGGAGTGTTTCCTCCTCTTCAGTATTTTGGAAGAGTTTGTGCAGGATTGGTGTTAATTCTTCTTGGAATGTATGGTAAAAATCCCTTGTGAAGCCATCTGGTCCTGGGCTTTTCTTTGTTGGGAGGTTTTTGATGACTGACTTATTCTCTTTGTTAGTAATTGGTTTGTTGAGAACTTCTATTTCCTCTTAAGTCAGTGTAGGTAATTTGTGTGTTTCTATGAATTTCTCCATTTCATCTGGGTTATCTAATTTCTTGGCATACAGTTGTTTATAGTATCCTTTTAGAGTCATTTTTCATTTCTGTGGGGTTAGTAATGTCCCCCCTTTCATTTCTGATTTTAGTTATTTGTTTCCTCTCTTTTTTTCTTTGTCATTCTAGGTAAAGGTTTGTCAATTTTATTGACTTCAAAGAATGAATTTTTGATTTTGTTTAGTCTATTGTTTTTTTAATTCTCTATTTCATTTATCTCTGCAGAATCTTTAATTTCTTTTTATATTTGCTTTGGCTTTAGTTTAATCTTTTTTTTTTTTTTTTTTCTGGATTCTCCAGATTTGAGGTTAGGTCTTTGATTTGAAGACTTTTTTAATTTTAAAATTTATTTTTTTTATATCAATGTTTCAAGTTACTTAGTTAACACAAGTTAATAACTACAATAACAATGTCTGCTCTAGTCTGTGGTTACACTTCCCCCTTATTTTTTTTCATTCCTCAATCTGGAGGGATTTAGGGCGATGCCTGCTTCAGGATGAGAAGGAATGTAAATATTATGGGGTGGAGGAATGGAATTGTTTTGCTTGCAATTGAAGATATTCCTTGCTTTTGGATTGGGGCTGGTCCATCATTTTGTTTATTGTCCTGTTCTCAGAGAACTGGAGAGTAGGAGATGGTTGTATATCTGCTGAGTTTCAGGGCTCAATTGGCATCTTTCTTCCTTTTTAATATAAGCATTTAGAGTATAAATTTATCTCTCAGCCCTGCTTTTGCTTTATCTCATTATTTTTGGTATGTTGTGTTTTCATTTTTATTTGCGTCAAGAAATTTCTTAATTTTCCTTGTGATTTCTTCTTTGACCCATTGGTTGTTCGAGTACTTTAATTTTGACATATTTTTGAATTTTCCATTTCTCTCTTTTTTATTCATTTCTAGTTTCATTCAGTTATGGTTGGAGAAGAAACACTGTTTTATTTCAGTATCTTTGAACTCACTGAGACTTATTTTGTGATTTAACATATGATCTGTCCTGGGGAATGATTGTTGTACTGGAGAAGATGTGTAATCAGTTGCTGTTGGGTGAAGTGGTCTGTATATGTCTTTTAGGTCTAGTTGATGTGGAGTATTGTTCAAGTCTTCTTTTTCCTTATTGATCTCTGTTAGATTTTCTATCCATATTGAACAGGGTATATTAAAGCCTCCTATTACATATAGAACCATCTATTTTTCCCTTCAAATTTGTTGGTTTTTGCTTCATATATTTTGGGGCTCTACCCTTAGGTGCATATATACTTAAAATTGTTACATTTTCTTGTTTAATCGATCCTTTTGTCAATATGTAATGATCTTTTTTGTCCCTTCAACAGTTTTTGATGTAAAGTCTATTTTGTCTGATATTGGAATAGTTACCACAGCTCTCTTTTAGTTACTACATTAATAGTGTATTTTTTCTCACTGTTTCACTTTCAGCCTACTTATGTCTTTGAATTTAAGATGAGTCTCCTGTAAATACCATATAGTTGGGTCCTGCTTATTTATCCTTTCTGCCAATCTCTGTCATTTTTGACTGGAGAGTTTAATTCATCTACATTTAAACTAACTACTGATTATGCAAGACTTTCTTCTGCCATCTAATAGTAATGAAATCCCTCAGCTTTTGTTTATCTGGGAATGTCTCTTCCTCATTTTTGAAAGAAAACCTTGCTGGATATAAAAGTATTGGTTGGCAATTGTTTTCTCTGAGCAATTTAAATATTTCAACCCATTGCCTCCTTTTCTCCATGGTTTCTTGATGAGAAATTGGCAGTTCATCTTATTTGGACTCCCTTGTATGTAACACATTGCTTTTCTCTTGCAGCTTTTGGAATTTTGACCATGTGTCTGGGTATATTTCTCTTCATTTTTATTGTGTTTGGTGTTTGATGGGCTTCTTGAATGTGCATATTCACATCTTTTGCCATGCTTATAAAGTTTTCTGTCATATTTTTGAATATTCCTTTTGCTCCTTTCCTGTATCTCCCTCTGGGATTCTCGTAATGTAAATATTGGTATTTTTGATGGTGTCTTACCATCTTAGGCTGTTTTTGCTGTTTCTAATTCTTTTTCTCTTCCTCTTCTTTAGACGGACTCATTTCAGTTGTCTTGTCTTGAAGTTCATTATTTCTTCTGACAGATCCCATCTGCTATTCAAACCCTTCTCGGAATGTTCTATTTCAGTTATTGTGGTCATCAACTCTAGTAGTTGTTTGTTTCTCATTCAAAATTTCTATCTCTTTATTCATATTCTCATATTGTTCATTCTTTATTTTCCTGATATCATTTAGATCTTTCTCTATATTTTCTTTCATCTCCATGAGCACATTGAACATCATTTTTTAAGTCTTTTTCATCTGACCTTTGTTGATGGTTTTAGATTTTATCCTCTTCCTTTGGATGGGCCATCATTTCTTGTTTCTTTGTTTATTTTGTATTCTTTTGTTGCCCAGTGTACATTTTAATATTTCAAAATAATAACTCTTAGATTTAGTTCCAGAACTGTTTTTTGAGTTTGTATCCAGCTAGTGATATGGCAGAGATTTTCTTGAGTGCCTGTGGCTAAACTGTTGCAAAAAACACCTTTCACAGTGTTGGCAAATTGCCTTTGCCTTTGCTGATGCTTTGCTTCAGGGTTCAACCCTCCTATCAGGAAGATCATCCCAAGATGAATGAAAGTACATGGTCCTCCCTGTCTTTGGGCTTGTGTTTTGGCATGAGCTTGTACTTGCTAGTGGCCTTAGAAGTTCCTGTCTACTCTCCAGGAAACAGACCTTTTTCCTCTCTAGTGTGCTCTACAGCAGGTAAACGTTTACCACAGGCCGTCTGACTGAGTTTCTTCTTACACTACTTTCACTGTTTCAAGCTGCTTTTGTCTGGAGGATAAATTCTGGGAGAAGTGTGTGAACTGGTGAAGTGTTTCCCAGGTCAGCCTTTCCTAGATGGAAGGAGGCCTTGGACTCACAACGGGAGTACTGGCTAACTCCACCCTGCCTAGGGTGAGAGAGGGCCCTGGAATCATGCAAGGAGCTTCTCCCATGACTCTTTCAAGCTGTGTTTACTTGATTTGGCACTTCCCCAGTAAATGCATCACTTTAACTCTTTTCCATAGTTTTGAGGAAGGGTCTTTAAGGTTCCTGTGTGCCTTTCATCTGGAATGCGTTGTTAAAGTAGCCTCCTTCAAACCAAGGCCCCTAGTAGGTAATCAAAAGCAGTGATCAGCTACTGGACTACACATCCTCAGATGGTGGGGAGCTCAGTCTTTGTATCCCACCATGGCCCCAGTAAGCTTCACCATGGTCTAGGATTGAGTACCTCACTGCTGCCTGCTGCATTGCTGGAAGATAGGCAGTGCAATTCACCGATACTTACCACAGTTTACCAGCCTCTTCCTCCCATTCTTCCCTGTATGCTGCACAATGTCTACTAGACCCAGAGATTACCTGCCTGTTTAATAGTTGTTCTGGTCTAAGGACTGATTCCTGGAGCTTCCAATTCTGCCATCTTCCCATAATTCCCTGGGCATAATTTTGAAAGTTTCAATGTGAAGAAATTAGCTGGCAGGAGAAATAATTATTTTTTTAAAGTCCAATTTATATTATTTTATATTAAATGCATTTAATATTTCTAAACACCATGCATTTCAAGTATTATGTGCAGCAATATAGAAACACACAATTCTGAAATTGAAGTCTTTTAAAAGACAGATTATATTTTGCTGCTTGTGCTCATTGTGTCCATATGCTGTGCATTTTTCTGTATCTGCTTGTCTCCCTTTGTTGTGTCATTTTGCTGTGCCTGCTCGCTCACCACACTGTGCGGGCTGGCTTTGTCTTCACCAGGAGGCCCTAGGAATCGAACCTGGGGCCTCCCATATGGTAAACGGGAGCCCAACCAATTGAACCATAGCCGCTTCCTGATTGGAAACATTCTAAGAAAATTTCTGCGGTCTTCCCTACCATTTAGACTTACCTTTTTTATCTGATCACTTGTTTTAATTCAGCTTAGAACACGAGTATAGGCTCTTAGATCTATGGATTTTAGTTTTAGCTCTTCCCCAGACTAGTTTTATAGGTTTGGGGCAAATAATTTAATTGTCAAGGCTTTGGTTATCTCATTTGTAAAATAATAAATAACATTTTTATAGATTTTTATGGTGCTTTACATTTTTCTTGACAGTTTTTTTTTTTTTCTCAGTTGAATGGAAAAGTTCACCACACATTCATTGATCTAGTCCCTGTGCCTTACACTGGAAGTACCAATAATTCTAAGAAATGTTGCAGTTTTTTCAGTTTTTGAGCACTAGTTGAGGGTAGTAGGCATGTAAAACAGCTAAATTAAAGTTTGCAAAGGTCTAGTTAGAGTTCTTTATGAGCAAAAAGGAAGAAGCTTTTAGTCAAACAGAATTTCAGAGAAGCCTTAATAGAAGAGAGTGAGTCATTGATCATTAAAATGTAATCCAAGAGGGCAGGGTTTTTGTCTTTTTTGTTCATTGTTATCTCCAGCCCTTGGGGTAGTGTCTCCCATACAGGATGGTCAATAATATTTGCTGAAAGAAAGAATGAATAAATAAATGAGTCAAAGAAAAAAGGACAAACAATGTCTTGGAAGAGGAAATAATATGCCAAAATTATATTTTTATAATATACTATATATATATGTTTTAGTCTTGTAAGGTCCATTTTCATACTCCTAGGTGATCGCTAGGTCACCTGAGGGAAAATGTTCCCAGCATCTTTAGGTTTAAATGAATTCACTTTTCTCATACTTAATCAAATGCTCAGAATTGTTGCCAATTTTTAGTTTGATGGATCTAGGTTAGGATCAAGACATTGTTAAACCATTTTTTTTTCCTGGAGTGTTTCCTATATATATATATATATTTCATGTTGAGAAAAGCGCAGCATATGCCATCTTTATCATTTTGCTAATGTCTTCCAGTTCTTAGTTTATCTGTTTCCTGGAATTCTGTTCTTTGAGAAGACATCTTTGGACCTTCTTAATTTCTTGTTCTAATTTGGACTCATTCCTTTTTAGGTCGGCTGTACAACCATATCCTTGGGATTTCTTTTCATTGGACTCCTTGGTTAGTGCCACCATATTCTTGTATACTTCCTATTTTCTTGGTTATCATCCTTGTTTTGCATACGCCCTAAGTTGTCTTCCTCATGATACAGGGATAAGAGGTCAACTATTTGAGTCTTTGCATATCTGAAAATGTCTTTTTATTTTGCTTTCACACTTGGTTGATAGTTGGCCTATGTAGAATTTTACATTGAAAATAAGTTTCTCTTAGAGCTTTGAGAGCTTTGCTCCATTATCTTCTAGCATCCAGTGTGGCTAATGTTATGTCTAACACCCATCAGAGTCTTGTTTATTTGTAAGTTTTCCCCCTTTTGAAGTTTTTTGACTTTTCCCTCTATCTGATATTTCTGATATTTCATAAGGGACAAGATATTGATACTGAGCAAAAGTGGGTACTTGCCTGATGCACTTCATTAATGACCAATTCCTGAAACATCAGGGTTTCAAAGAGAGAAAGAGTTTATTTGCTTGCACATAGCGAAAGAGGACAAGTGGCCTGATGGCCCAGAAACTGCCTCCCAGAACTGCAGAAATCCTAATTGTTTCATAATATTTGGGTTTAGCAGTTTATGCTAGAGTATTTGGGGTTGGGCTGACTTATCTTCTTTCATTAAAAAAAAAACAGGCTGAAGAGGGTGGGGAGTGGCTCCAAAATGGGGGTGAGTTAGAAGGTTATTGCCATCACAAAACAATTTTTAAAGATCAAGGCATCTGGTGATGGGGGTATAGAATGGGGGTCAGTCACAAGATTTATGTTAAGAATTTCAAACGGGAGGGTGGAGTGGTTATCATTGGAATGGAAATGTTCATATACAGGGGTAAGATCCATCTGGAATAATCATCACAATTACAAGTTTTTAGCTGGAAATGACCATATACAAAGGAAGAGGTCAGTCTTGCCAGTTTCAGTAATTTCAGATATTAACCTTTGGCTATTTTAAATATCCTGAGAGTAAAAAGCATCTATATAGATGATTCAGTAAACATAATTATTTGTTAATTCTTAACCCTTGGTTATGGTATTTCACAAGGATGTGTGTAGGTGTGAGTTCTTTTTTTGAAAATAAAATTTTATTGAAGTATATCATTCATACATGAACATGCATAAACAATAAGTATATAGTGAAAGTTGTGAACTTAACAAAACAAACAGAAACCTCATCATACAGGGCTCCCATACATCACCCACCACCACCACCTTGCATTGTTGTCAAATATATGTTACAAACCATGAAATATCATCGTCAATATATTACTAACTATAGTCCATATTTTACACTAGGTGTATTTTCCCCCCAACCTACCCGATTAACATCCTGTATTAGTATTATACATTTGTTGTAGTTCAGGAGAAAATGTTCTCATATTTGTCCTGTTAACCACAATCTGTTTTCCACCACTGGATTCCCTGTGTTGTACAGCCCCATGTTTTGTACAGTCCATTCAAAGTGTACACTCAGTGGCTCTCATTGGCTTTCATTTTTATCATAGAGTTGCGCTGTCATCACTTTAGTCAATTTTAGAACATTTTTATTACTCTAAAAGGAAAAATCCCATACCCCGTGATACGCCCCTATAGTTGACTCTTAGAATTGATATAGTATCTTCTTTGCCATTTTTGCAAAAATGTTACAATATTACTGTTAACTACTATATCGTCCATAAGTTATGTTAGTTGTAATTTTCCCGTGTATCACCATATTTTTTACACTTTGTAAAGAAAGAATAGCATTCTTATATTTATACTATTAACTACAATCTTCATCCACCACCCAAATCACTGTTAGGTTCTCTTGCATGTGATGCTTTGCATTTCTCTTGTTGCTTTCAGAATCTTCTCTTTATCTCTTGTATTTGTCATTCTGAATAATATGTGTCTTGGAGTACTATTTGGATTTATATTGTTTGGCGTGCATTGTCTTCCTTGGATATTGATATTTTTGTCTTTCATAAGGGTTGGGAAGTTTTCAGCCATTATGTCCTCAAATATTCTTTCTGCCTCTTTTCCATTCTCTTCTGGGACACTGATAATGTGTACATTTTTTTGTTTCGCATTGTCATTCAATTCCCTGAGACCTGTTCCATTTTTCCCATTCTTTTCTCTTTCTGTTCTCCTGTCTTTTCAAGTTCAGATGTTCTGTCCTTGATTTAACTAATTCTGTCCTCCGTCAATTCAAATCTGCTTTTTATATGCCTCTAATGTATTTTAAATCTCCATTGTGTCTTTCATTCCCATAAGCTCTTTTACTTTTCTTTGCAGGCTTTCAGTTTGCTCTTTATGTTCACCCAGTGTCTTCTTGCTGATGTCTAGGCATCTGATATGTTCGTGAATTTACTCTGATGGCCAATTTCTCTCTCTTGCCTGTTGTTATTATTTTTTTTCACAGCTCTTCTTTGATATTTGGTTCAACTTATCCTAGGTCTTTAAGATTGCCCAGCTTAAGTTATCAAAATCATGCCAGGGACTCACTTAATGGGGCTTAGACTTTTCTCCCGGAGGTTGGGTAAAGGGAGCTCTAAAAGCAGTTTTTGTCCATGTAATTTCCAGACTGGCCAGCAGATGGTGCTCATTGGTGTACCTTTCCCCTGAAGTATGTCTCTCTTGGTTTTCCTTTGTCTTCGTCTGGCCAGAGCTGAGATTTAAAGTGGGCTCTGCTGGCCGAATTCACTGAAGAAAAGCCCCCTGACTCCTCTTCCCTTTTCCCTTGTAACAGCTGACAGGGAGGAAGATGAATGCTGCCCTCTTAGTCAGCTGCAGTAAGTCAGGGGTTTTACCGCTGCTGAATATCTCAGGGGTAGGGGAGGGGTTCTCTTCCTGGCGGCCAGGAGGTTTAGTAACTCACAGTTTGTTGTTTCAGCTTCTTCGTCTCTCTTTCTCTCGCCCTCCTGGGAGTTGTGAAGCACACTGTCCTGGTCTGCTGACCCCCAAAGCAGGTCCCTTGGGCAGCTTTTGGCTCTTTCTCCATTGTTTTTGTGAGAGACCTGTGCCTTATCTGTCTAATCCGACACCATTTTCCCACAATTTTCCCAGTGTCTTCTTAATATCTTTTATCTCTTTAGTCATATTTTCCTTCAATTCCTTGAATTGATTTAGGAGATTTCATGTGATTATTATTGATTAATTGTCTTAAATCCTGTGTCTCATCAGTATTTTTGGTTTGTTCCTTTGGCTGGGCCATATCTTCCTTTTTCTTAGTATGACTTGTAGTGTTTTGCTGATATCGAGGCATCTAAATATGTTGTTGAATTTACTTTGATGGTCATTTTCTCTCTCTTGCCTAGTGATTTATTTTTATGGCTCTTTGATTTTTGGTTCAACTTATTTTAAATCTTTAACATTGCCCAGCTTCAGTTATCAAAATAGGGCCAATGACTCACTAATGAGGTGCAGACCACATCGAGGATACTGAGACAAGACACACCTAAAAGTGGGTTTTCTCCTTGCAGTTTCCCAGCCAGCCAGCAGATGGCGTTCGTTGGTGAAGCTTTCCATGGAGGTGACTCTTTCAACCTCACCCGCCCATTATTCTGGTCTGGACAGAGCTAAGATTCAAAGCATGCTCTGCTGGCCATATTCACTGAAGAGAAATCATTCTCTGTCCTGTGCCATACCCTCGCTTTTCTCAGGGAGGATGGCATCTGTTTGCCTCTCAGTTGGCTGCTGTGAGCCACAGTTTTTTTCCAGGTTGTTTGCCTTGAGGGTGGGGGATGGGTGCTGTTTCGAGCCAGGGTGCTTAGTAACTCATGTTTTTCGTTTTGGCTTCTTTGTCTCTCTGTCTCTTGCATTCCTGGGGGACAGTATTCTTCTGGTCCCTTGGATAGCTCTTTGCCCTTTCTCCATTGCTTTTCTGAGGCAGTTGAGCCCTGCCTAACTATTCCAATGCCATCTTCCCAGAAGGTGGTTGAGTCCTTTTATTAGTTATGCTCAGTAGTTCCTTTCAATACAAACACTCGTGTCTTTTTTCAGCTTTGAAAAAGTTTCTCTCATTTAAAAAATAATTTCTTCCTCTCTCTCTTTTTTTGTTGGATCATTGGACCTTTGAATTGATCTCTTTGTTTCTTTAGATTTCTCCTAGGTTTTTTGTCTCTTTGTCTTACTGCCTTTTTGGGGGGAAGGTGGGGTGGATTTCTTCTATTTATTTTTCAACTCTTCTAATTGAAATTTTTATTTCTAAAACTTTATTTTATTTCTGTCATATTTTAATTTCAATAATTTTCTTTTTTCTTTTTTCTTTTCATAGCATTTGGAGACTGATTTATGGATGCAACAGCTTTTCAAATCACTCTTTAAGAATAGAAGATTTAAAAAAAAATCTTCTGTCTCCTGAATTATCCCTGTTTTCTCTGGGATTACTGTGCCACTTCATTTATTTATCCTGTTCTTGCTCTTGGAAGGCTGACTAGCTCTCCTTGGAGACATTGGGACAATCTTTTCAAGTGGCATGCACAATGTTAGGATGAATGGGTTGGGAGTTGGCTTTTAGGGGAAGGGTGCACAGAGGCAGTTCAATTTCTTTAGGGAAGAAACACCCTCCCCATTTTTGGCCTAGGAGTAAATGCCAGAGTGCATGTAATCTGCATGTACAGGGATGGGAGTGGTGGCAAAGTAGAGATGACAAGCTTGTCTTCCTCTAAGCATTGAGTTTTTCTGAAGAGTATGACTAATATGCTAGTAACAGCACCTGGCATGTAAAATGCCCTATATGTATTTGCTGTTGTCATTGACTGCGTTATCTTATCTCACTTATATCATATCACTGGGAATTGAGCCATGGTTGGAAATGTGTTACAATTACTAATGGGAGTGTCTTTGTATTTTAAACATTATCTATGAGATGTGTTTGGGTAGAATAATAGAACCATGGAACCAAGGGCAGATCTAAGCATTCATCATTGATACTTTGAATTATCTTTGTTGATGAAGGGGGTATGTACTCCATAAGATAGAGCTTACTTAAGTACAGTGAATTTTTAATAGAGCTAGCCAGTGGCTATTCAAAATATACTAGGATATTTGATCTTAGTTCCCTTAGAATTAATGCCTTGCACATAACAGCCTTTTTAGTAAGCAATTGATTTTTTGTATTTAAAAAAATTATTCTGCCTTTATGTTAATTATGTCCTCTTCAGAATCCTTTTCATAGTGAAGGCATGTCAATTTCTTATTGATTTAAGATTTGGACCTTAAAAATCTGTTATTCATAATAGGCATATTTTTGTTATGTATAGATTCCTATTCCATAAAATATTTTTGGGGTTTATATTTGTTTCTGCATTATTGAACTAATTCATGTTTAACTTTCCCAGTCACTTTGTTGCATATTTCCCTTTCGTATAATAGATACTAGTTCATACAGATTTTAAATTCTGTGTATATTGGGCGCTTTTCTCTTGTCTTCTGATCTCTATTTCAGGAATCTTTTAATGTGGAAAGGGATTTTAAATTTCTACCCACTGACAATTTTCAAAGTAGACTTATCAGTTCTCTTTCTCTACAGATCAAGGGATTATATGCAATGTGTGTTTATATGTGTGTGTGTGTATTTTTTTTTTTACATATGGTAAAAGAAGTAAAAGCTTTCATTTTAAATCAGTCATTGTGGGATTTTTCTGATAGATTTTTAATTTTTTTTGCCAGGCATGTGTAATCCAGATTTCATGAAAGACAACCTTTTGTATATAATAATGGTTAAAATATTATAGTTAGGTTTCCTAATGTATGTACTTTGTGTTGAAGAGAAGATTTGTGTTTTTATAGAAGAATCCCATACATTTTTAATTTTAATACCTTGGATATTTTAGACTCTTAGTTCCCTTTTTTTGGCATTGATGAGATTAGATGGAGTGGTGAGGCTGTTTTTCTTAGAGTGTTTCCCTCAACTTGAATTCCTGAGAGCTCCACTGAATGCATGTATTCTTTTTCTCAAGACAGAAGAGAGAGGGGGAGAAATATTGATTCTATAGAGTTGAATATGAAACTTGGTGTATGTTCAGATAAATTAATAAACTTTTGAGATAACTACTTATTTCTCAACCCTTGATTTTCAGCAAGGCATTTTGGTCACTCACCCTTGTGTGTGATTTTATCATGTATGTTATGAAAATGAATGGAATGGTCTATAATGTGGCACTTAAGAGGTAAAAGAGTTCAGAGTGATCACCAATTCTATGTCACCTTGCAAACAATGGAAGGGGATGTTAATTTTGAATGGCCCGAATGATAAGTAAAATACAAGACTTCACACAAGATGTGAAGAAGTGGAAAAAAAAAAAAAGTAATGGAAATTGAAACATTTGAGGAATTCTATAAAATGAGAAATCTAAATGCAATATTTATACAATTTGAAGTAAACGTTTATTAGTTACAAGAAGGTGGTACTCGGAAGATGGAGGCAAAAAAGCGACTGTTTTTTTAAGTGTGCATGATCCTTTTAAAAGACACATTTATTCTCCTTTCCTGCTCTCCAGTTATTTTATCCTTTTTATTTGAGGGCAGGAAATAGAAATCAGCTTCAGAGATTCTCATGCTGTTATATGTCTTGAATAACCTCTGTCATTTTTGGAGTTGTTCAGTGCCTTTCTGCAGGAACTTTCCCTCTTATTGGTATAACTTCAATTTTACTACATCAGTTTCAACTCTTAGTTGTGAGTTACAAAAACTCAACCTGAGCCTTAAACCAAAAGAGGAATTTTTTTTTGTCTTGCATAACTGCAAAGTCTTTGCAGAGATAGTTTCAGGCATGGCTTGATTGAGGATAAAAGGTACTACTTGAAGTCTTCTCTTCATTCTTATTTCTCTATATTGATTACATTCTTTCTCAGACTCTCCCCTCATTGTTACAAGGTGGCTGCCAGCATCTCCATGGACTGTATACCCTTTCTAGTTGGAATTCAGCAGGAGAGAGTGATAGTCTTGACTTAGAATTCCTGGCCTCATTGCTTCTGACTGGGCCATGTGCCTTTCTCTGAGCAAATTAGTGTGGCCATTGTAATGTGATTTACTAATTGGTTTAGATCTAGATCATGTGTTCCAATCCTGAGCTAGGATGGAGTTGATTACTAGAAATACATGTTCTGAGAATGGGGAGGAAGTTGTTTGTTAAAGGGAAATCAGAGAGTGATAGCAGGATAGTATATTTGCTGGAAGGCAAAAAAATAACAGATATCTAATTTACCTAACCTAAAAGCAAAACAAAACACATTAGGAATTAAAAAAAAAAAAAACAAAAAAACACAACAGCAAAAAAACTAGCAGTGATGGTTGTAGGCCGTTATATATCTTGTCATAACTTACAAAAATGTGTGGGAGAGCGTTTAAACTATAATGTAAACTATAATCCACACTTAGTGGCAGTGCTCCAATATGTGTTCATCAATTATAACAAATGTACCAAACTAATGAAGGATGTTAATGTGGGAAAATGTGGGAGGGGTAGGGAGCGGGGCATATGGGAATCCCCTATATTTTTTATGTAACATTTATGTAATCTAAGTATCTTTAAAAAAAAAAAGTATAGACTAATTTTTAAACTTTTTTTAAATATAGCATGCATACTTATACAAATTTGTATATACTTATACAAATCTTAAGTATACAGCTCAAATGATTTTTTAAAAAAAGATTTATTTATTTATATATCCCCCTTCCCCCCACTGCCTCGTTTTGTGCTTGCTGTCTGCTGTCTGTGTGTTCTTCTGTGTCTGTTTGTCTTCTCTTTAGGTGGCACTGGGAACCGATCCTGGGACCTACCAGAGTGGGAGAGAGGCGCTCAATCTCTTGTGCCACCTCAGCTCCCTGGTCTGCTGCGTTTCTTACTGTCTCCCCTCTGTGTCTCTTTTTGTTGAGTCATCTTGCTGCGCCAGCTTTCTGCATGGTCCAGTACTCCTTTGTGGGCCAGCACTCCGCATAGGCCAGCTCTCCGCTCGGGCCAGCTTACCTTTCACTAGGAGGCCCCAGGAATCAAACCCTGATTCTCCTATATGGTAGATGGGAGCCCAATCGCTTAAACCATATCCGTTTCCCATCAAATGATTTTTACAAAGGGAATTCCCCTGGATCAAAATGGGAAAAATAAAATTTTTAGTGTGACCTGTGGACTGTGGTTAACAGCAATATTGTAATATTCTTGCATCAATGCCAAAGATGTACTGTGTTGATAACGGGGAGGGTATGGAAAAAGTGTGCAAATGTACGCCATGGACCATGGTTGATGGTAATAGTCTGATATATTTTAATCTGTAGCAAATATTCCACCACGGTGTGGTGTGTTGATGAAGTGGTGTTATAGGGGAACTCTACACATGTGCATGATTGTTTTGTAAGTTCACAACCTCTGTAATAAAAATATATTAAAAAAATAATAGGGTGAGTTGAGGGAAAAATACACCAAATGTAAGATATGGACTATAATTAGTAGTAATATTTTGATGATGCTCTTGCATAGTTTGTAACAAATGTTTCACAGCAATGCAAGGTGTTGGTGGAGGGGTGATGTATGGGACCCCTGTATGATGTTATGTATACCCCGTATGATGTTATATATGTTTATTTCGTAAGTTCACAACTTTTACTGTACACATTGTTTATGTATGTTCATGTATGAATGATATACTTCAATAAAAAATATGATTAAAAAACACAAAAAACGAAAAACACTTCTAAAACAGATCCCAAAATGAATGTTAAACTTTGGAAGAGGTATCTGGTGACATTGGGAGTCAAAGCTGTTGAGTCCCCAACTCTTTCTGCCTTCTGTCACAGTGAGGGGAATTTTGATAAGGTAGATGTTTTTCAAGGAGACTGTTCCTGCTATGTCAGCAGTAAATGTTGCTGTAAGAATTCTCCTGGAAAGTCTACTCATCAGGGCTAAAGACCTGTCGTTCCTTGTAGACGAGGGTGGCCTGACCTTAGTGTTAGTTCTGGTATTCCTGGCCCCTTCTCTTAAAAAGATTTTCTCCCTCTGAGCAGGTAACTACTGTACGGTGCTATACTAGAATCTTAGGAGAATGAGTCCTTTCGTAGAAAGTGATATTTCTTGCTCCTTACTTGGTGTTTCCCATGGAGTGAGATTGAGTTCTGAATGTACTTTCCACTTGCCCCTTAAACTCTCAAGCCTCTCAGCATTAACATGACCACACATTTTAGGATTAGACTATTAGAATTTTTCATAACATTTATGTGCTACATCTTAATTTCTGATTAAATACATTGTACACATCATGCTCCATTACATCTTTTGTAAATCTTTTGATTGGATTATAAACACTTTCCTTTATGATTTTTCCTTATTACAATATAGCCTCCCAAATAGACTTTTCCTTCCACGTTAACTAAGTAAATTAAGCTTATAAAGGTATTTCCTTGGCTTCTCTTATTGGTAAATTGCCCAGTCTTTACCTCAGTTGCTGGTCCTCTTGGCATTTCTCCCAGTTCTATTTCCCTTTCGTCAGTCAGGCCCACCTTCTTACACTTTATGTTTATATTGTACATTTCTCTCTGGGCAGACTGCCTGTCACTGGCAGATCTGTAGTGAGCCCTTCATCCCTGTCATAAGCCTGGCCCATAGCACAGTACAGTGGTTATTTGCAGTGGTGTACGTTAGTGGAAGGACCCCTGAATGCAGTCGGAACCAGAAGACCAAGGCTTTAGTGCCTAGGTTGTTAACTTATTAGCTGTGTGACCCTGGGAACATTGTGTAACTCTTCTAAACTTCAGATTCCTAATCCTAAAATGGATCTAGTATCATATTACTTGTTTTACCTACCTCAGTGTTTTCTTGTGAGGAACAAAAAAGATGGAGTGTCAGAGCATTTTGTAAGCTGAAAAGTTCTATACAAGTGCAAATTGCTATTTTTGTTAATGTTAAGGCAAGAACTTTAAAAAATGATTTTAGTTTTTAATTGCTAATGATTTAAGAATCTTGTGATATTTATTGAAATAATTAGTGGATACTCTCTAGCTTTAGAAAAACACTAAAGTCTTGTTGAATCTTAGGAAATAAGGAAATGCCCAGAAGTTAAGTTTCCAGAAAATGGAAATTGAACTCCTTAGGTGGCAAATCTCTAATTTTAGCAATTTTTGATTAAATTCTCTATATTTTTACCTAGAATGTGTTAACTTCCATGCTCTTTTAATTGTATAAATAAAGGGGGAAAAAAATGTAATATGAGCACATGGTAAAAACTACAAACAGTACAAAAGACTATAAAAGTGGAAGTTAGTTTCCATACCCACCCCTCAATTTTATTTCCCTAAGGTAATGTTAGTTAACAATTTCTCGCGGGTTCTTTCAGCATATATGTATGTATATCTTGTTTTCCACAAGGAATTCATACTATGTGTGGTGTTCTATATTTTGCCTTTTTTCTGTTTTTAATCTTAGCGATCTTCCCATACTGATTCATATGTATTTTTTTCAGACTGTTGGAAAAATAAGTTCCAACTTTTCTGGTGTTTTTTTTTTGGCTGTTATAAATAAAGCTGCAGCACTTTTGTACATATGTATTGGCATTCTTGTGTTTTTATGCTCATTGAATACATCCTGAGAGATGGAATTACTGAGTCTAAGGTCAGGTTCATTTTTAGTAACAATTTGGAGCAGGTGGGGCAGGGCTCTGGGAGGCTGCTAAGCTACCTAAGCCATATATAAGTTTCTTTTTTTGCTTACAAAAATGTTATTTATATATATATAAATATATTTTAAGAGGTGCTTAGATTACCTAAAATATTACACGGAACCCACTGGGATTCCCATGTTGCCCACCTCCCACACCTCCCACCACATCCCACACAAACATCTCCCATAAGTGTGGCCCACCACCCTCAATGGACTTAAACATCCTGGGGCCTTGCCACCAACCATAGACCACAGTTCACATCGTAGACCACACTCTCTCCCACACAGTTCTGAGTGGTGTGTGCTGATTTAAAATGGCCTACATCCGTTGCCACAACGGCACTCAGGACAACCTCCAAATCCCAAAGAAGCCCCTGTATTTCAACTGCTCGTCCCCTCCCTGCCCCAAAAGTGTCCAGTGGCTACTGGCGCCACCTCATTGTTATAATTTCTCCCATTGCTAGAATCGCCATATGTGTACAACAGAATACCATCAAGTCCACTCTAGTCCATAGTTCTTCCCCCAATCCTGAGGGGACTGGGATGGTAATGTCCACTCCACCTCCAAGTGAGAGAGGGCTTATATCCCATGGATATGGTGGGTGGGATGATCCTGCCTGCAGATGCAGGCCCTCTCCATTCCCTGGGCTGGCCGTTGTCCATCGTTGTCTCCTTGCCAGGTGACTTGGATGAGTCCATTGAGCTGTAGGGTAGGAGTTGCAGTTCCACCGAGATTCCATGCACACCTGGCACATAGGTAGGCCAGAGGCTCCAGTCTCTAGAAGTACACCTAAAAACTCCAGCATCACATATAGGTTTGAATAGAAGGGACTGATGAACCATGTGCAGGGAGGACTTATTTGAGTCCAATTCTGTCACTCTCAGGAGCACAGATTCCAAAATAGAGCCCACTGATAAGGCGTCAGTCCACATATAAGTTTTTAGTGCTAAGGCAATTTTAGTTGTGGAAAGAGACTGTTGGTAGGCTTCAGGACTGAATCTTCCTAAATTATGAATGATACAAATTTAGTTTTTGCTGCCTTCCTGCTGCACGGTATGCTCTTCATCTTCCCAAATTTTGTCTAATTTCACTTGAGTGTTCATTTTCAATTCTACCATAAAAATCGGCCTTGGAATTTTAAGCAGGATTAACGAAGGTTGTTAGCTACTACTACAGCTACTACTACTAGTACTATTACTATTATTATATTCTCCACACTAGTTTTCCTACTTCTGGTCCCTGGCTTCCTGTTGTCAGAGTTTTCTTTCTAAAAAGTTAAGATATGATAATATGAACTTTCCATGTAAAAATTTGTTGGTACATAAAACAGAGTTTGGCCCTAGCCTACCTTTCCAATATCATTTTGCACAATTTTTCCATACATATTACACTCAAACACAAAGAACCATTTACTGGTACCAGACTTCATATATTTTTATGCTGCATTGTCTTTGCATGTGCTTAATATTTCCTTCCCTCTTTGTTCAGTTGACAAACTTTATTCATTCTTCCATAAGAGTCAACTCAAAAGTCATCTTCAAGAAGCCTTCCTGGAGTGGGGAGAATGGTGAGGTGAAATTGTCAAGGCTGGCAAAAACTACATTATTCAAGGCCATGAAAGTTTGGATTTTATTTTAAGAGCACTGGTTCTGATGCATAATCAACTTTGGGAGCTCCTGTCCTGGAGTGCTTCTATGATTAAATTAGTTTTCGCAGGCATCATTTGAACTGTAATTCTTTGTTCTTGTGCCTTTTCCTTTCCACTAAATTCTGAGTACCATAAAAGCATGGACAGTGTAACAGGCTTTCAGTAAACTCTTGTTTGTTAGTACCTACGTTCTATGGTTGTTTTGGGGTATTAAATGAAATGATACTTGTAGAGTGATTGGTATAGTAAGAAATCAGAATGTATATACTGTTGTTGTTATCATCATCATTATCACTGGATAGATAAATCCTGATCTGGGGATTATAGGGTGATTTCAAAGACTGTAAGACTTACATTGGTGAATTTTTGTCAGAAGACTTTCAAGACCTTATAGAAAGTTGCTGTGAAAATTGAAACTTAAAATTTTGTAATAAAATATCTGTAGTTATTTATCTGTGGCACTTGAAAGGGGAACTCTGTCCCATAATTTTTATTCTTAAAATCTAATAATTACTAAATATAGAATTAAATGTATTATTTAAATGCATTGATACTTATGTCAAAAAGTCGAGGGTTATTTGTGATTGTCAATGATTTATTAGAAAGTTAACATTCTTAATTTTGTATGAACTTACAAAAACCTCACTTGGATTCATTTTTACTGACAAAAACATTAAAGCAGTTTGTCTATTTTAAAACAGTTTCTGCATGTGCCCTTGAGACAAGTTGGTGGGTGCATTTTTATCAAAACCATATACACAGTGACATATTAAATGTATCATATTATTATACTAATCATATGACTCTTGAAACAAAAGTAACCAGAGGTCTTAAAGCCTATCAAAACCATCTTTTTGTTTTTGTGCAATGAGATTCTTTTAAAATTTGCCAGTGAATTCATGCCAATATTGAAACCAGATGTAGACTTCCGTCTTTTAATGTATTAGCTCAGCTATAAAAATCTTGTTTCCACCCTGATTGCTGACTATTTCATTCATGGTTCTTTCTCTCACACCCTCCTTTTTTTTTGGTAAAGAGATTATAAAATGTGATTCAAATGATTTTAAAATGACGTTGCCCCATTTGCATTGTGACAAACGTATAATGTGACAAACGTGAAATTAAACGTATAATGTATTGAAGATAACCTAATGAAATCTACAAATAAAGTACTTTCCTATTAAAATTTTTCATTTGAAGGGATTCTTTATAAATTCTATTAAAAAAGTGTTGGCTTGTGGTTCAAGAATAGATCTAAGAGTTTTCCATCTTAGAATTGAAACTTTATATTACTTTCTTCTGTATGAAGCAAATCCTGTCTTCTGTATATTTTTTTAAGTTTCCATTGTAAACCTGATTGTTTTGAAATAGTTAGGTAAAGACCTGTGTGAATGTTGAAATGTTTTAATTGTAGACAAGGAAAAACAAAACAAAACACCCAGTATAAATTTTAGAAGGTAATGAGAAGGTGTCCTAGCTACTTTTTGTAATTGAAAGTGCTTATGTGTAAATGTAAATTGTTAAAACATTTAAAGGTTGTTTGAAAACAGGAACCATCTAAGAAAATGACTGCCAACTTCTTTGTTTTTTAATAAAAAATAAAAAATAGCAACATGTGTTTAAAAGACATGAAATAAATATGATATAAACATCTAGATCAGGTACTCCTATACATAGTGTCTGTTAAATAATTATAAGTTTCTATCACCTTCTCCATTAGTGATAAACAGTACTGGTAGAGTGACTTAAATCTTGATACAGACAGCCCTCTTGTCCAAAGTTTATTTGATGCCATTGATATTTAAAAGAGACCAGGTAAAAATTTATTCCTTTAAATTTGCTAAGATTTTGGTCCATCACTGTTCCCATTTTTTTCACCTTAATGGAAGGAAGGAAAATGGTTCTTACATGGTTTCCTAGTGCTTACATTGATATTCGTCATTTAATTATTTGAGTTACTGCATTGATAGTTTTTCCTTTCCATGGATGATGAACTGTTTTCCTTATTCAAAACCTAATTTTATTTCCATTTCCTCTTTTCCTTTCCTAATTAATTGCTCTCCCTGTGTTTCCATTTCACTTTGAAAATGCTTTTTACAGTCATTTAATAATAACTTTATAAGTCTTGTACTTTATGCTAGATTGGAACCTCATGAGGTTAGGTTAGAGATTTTCTTATCAACAATAGAGCAGGTGCTTAGTACCTGCTTTTTCAGTGAATGAATGTTTTTCAGGCCTTTTGGGGAAAAATACTTCTGTATCCTTAGATCACTTGGCTTATACTGTTCTTGTTTGCCACACGGGCTGTTATCCTCAGCAACAGTGTGACCCATATGGGATAATTTTTAAATTGGTACCTCATTGTTTTAATTTACTTTAATTTACTAAAACAGTACAGTTTAATATTTTCCATGTTTATTAACCAGCTATTGGGGATTGAATCATGTCCCCCACAAAATACATGTTCAGGTCCCAACCACTGGTCCTGTGGGTATGAACCCATTTGTAAATAGGACCTTTGAAGGTGTTATTAGTAAAGATATGTCCAAACTGAATAGGGTGGGCCTTAATCCAATAGAGCTGAAGTCCTTATAAACAAAGGAAATTGTACAGGGAGAGGCAGAAGCTAAGTCAGTGGATTCCAGAAGAGAAAGGAGAAGATGCTGCCATGGGCATTGCTATGTGGCAGAGAAGCCAAGAATGGCCAGCCAGAAGATACCAAGTCTGTGAGGAAGCAAGCCCTCTAGACTCTGAAACTGCTAGATAATAAATTCCTGTTCTTATGCCAGTAATTGTATGGTATTTGTTCTAGCAGCCAGGAAATGAATACATCAGCTCTATTTTCAGTTTTATGAATTGTATATTCCTTTTTTTCCCCCACTTATTTATTGGGGTTTTATTGTGTTCTTGAAGGATTTGTATGAGCTCTTTATGGTTCTAAATACTTTTTTTACACTAAGTATCTTACTGTGTGTATGCTGCAAATATTTTTCTGTATTTTAAGCTTATAGTTTTTATGTAGACAAAGCTAATTTCCCATGGCTTTTGCTTGCCTTTTTTTTTTTTTTTTTTAATTAGGAACTATTCCTCCTGCCTTTGATACTTGCTTTAATTTTCTTCCAGCTTTTATGTAAATATTTTAAAGATATTTAAATCATTGATCCATATATTTGTTTTAGTGGGATTAAGCATCTAAATATTTTAAATAAAATACTAATAAAACAACCCATAATGTACTCAGGGCTACTTTTAGGTTCAGGTGAGTCTGCTTACTTTCAGGGTTCATTAATAGGTATCTGTGTGTTATTTGGCAGGCACACCATTTAAAATAATCTAAATTTGAATGCTGAGGAGGGGCAGGTGCTCTCCAGATGACACAGCAGGGCTGGTATTCAGCTTAACTGTTTATTTCTGATTGATAGCTATTCTAATTAGTCATTGTCTTTATTGATTGTCAAAAATTTCGTATATCACCACTGGAACAGCCTTTGGAACACGCTGTTTTCTTATATTGAGACCAAATCATACATTCATGTTTGTGACATCTAATAGTGGTTTGATAGGAGTATTGACTGTAGAGTCAAAAGACATGGATTCACATATGGTCTGTGCCACTAAATAGTTGTGTTACATTCAGCAGGTCACTCAATTTCTCTAAATTTGTTACCACATCTATAAAATAGGGGTGGTAAATGTTTCTGTTGACTTAACTGAGTTGTGAGAATCACATATAATATTTTTTTTCATTTTAAAAATTTATTATATTTTATATCAATGTTACATGTTAGTTAACACAAGATTATAACTATAATAACAATAAATCTTCTTTAATCAGGAGTTATATTCCCCCCTTATTTTTGTTCATTCTTCGGTCTTGTGGGATTTGGTACAGTGTCCACTCTGACTGCTTCAGGCTGAAAATGGACTTAGATATTTTGAGATGGAAGAGTGGAATTGTTTTACTTGCAGTTGAAGATACTCCTTCCTTTTGGATTGGGCTGGTCCATCACCATCATTTTGTTAGTTGTCCAGGGCAGGTCCAAAGAACTGGAGAGTAGGAGCTGGCCACATATCTGCTGGGATTCAAGGCTCAGCCAGCATAAGAACAATCCAAAAGCTTTAAGTCTCTGAGAAATATACTTAACAAATTAATTGAAAATAATAGGTTCAAATAAAAGATGTAGAAAACTCATGATTAAGAGATTTATAAATGAGTATAACTGTTATATTGGAGAAGTAGCTTTTCATAAGTTCCTAGACAGAGCCTCCTGAGAGGGTGTTGATTTCATGTGGCCCTATGGCTTATCTGTGGATTGTGGATGTCCCTGGGGCCCTCAGAAGCACTTGTGTGTAGCTTTGTTTACTGTGGTATTTTCTGAAGTCTGGATGAGACCTGTGTAAGTGTAACCTCTGGAATCATCTCCCGACTCATTTTGACATCTCTTAGCCATAAAAACTGTTATATTGACTATTTCCCCCTTTTGATAAGTTCTTTCTTCACATGTATTGCTGATTAACAATAATAATAATATTATTGGGATTATAATAATAATAATAATCCCTTGGTACCAGGGACGCTTATCCCTGGGACTTGTGTCCCATGTCAGGGTAATGGTAGTGAGTTTATTTGCAGTATTTGGCTTAGAGAGAGGCCACATTTGCCTAACAAGGCCATTTTCAGGAGGCAGCTCTTAGGCATTAATTATAATTAGGCTTAGTTTCATTATTACCGGAATAAGGTTCATAAGTGCAGTTATTAAGATTGAGATCTTGGCTTATTAGCCTGTTTTCCTTTATCAGGCAAGGCTTATATATTGCAGAGCTTCTGGCCATCTTACTTGAAAAAGTAATAGCCTTTCCCAGGAGGGATGTTTAATATTTTGTAAGCTACTGGGTGGGCCTCTATCTATCTAGAAAACATATACCTATGGCAGCAAGGATACATTCATATCCCATAGAAGTGTATAGCTATGTAACGTTCAAGCTGTTTAAAAAGGTCCTGTCTATCTAGACTCCTGACAGTTTAAAACAGTATAACTTACAGAGATATTTGGTGGTTTCTCTAACATAACATTTTTCTAATAATAAAGTATCAACATTCCCAAACCCCTCCTATTGTTGACATTTAACATTGGTATAGTACCTCTGTTTTATTTGATGTAATAATGTTAAAATACTAGTGTTAACTATAGTCCATGTTTTGCCTTAAGTGCATTCCCCCCCCCCATATACTACCCTATTATTAACACCCTGTACTGGTGACATACTTTTGTTTTCGATCCTAATAATACAAATATAGTATTGTATTATTAACCACAATCCTCATCCACCAGAGGGTTCACTGTGTTATACAATCCCATATTTTATCCTCTAAGTTTCCTTCCAGTAACACATACAACCCAAAACCTCCCCCTTCAATCCTGCTTACACGTAGCTCAGTGCTGTCATTTACACTCACGGTATTGTGCTACCATCACCTCTGTCCTCTCCCAAACCACTACAATCAACCTAATTATAAATTCTGTGCATATTAAGCATCAGCTCCCTATTCTCTATCCCTATTCTATCTCCTGGTAACCTATCTTCTACAATCTACCTCTCTGAGTTTGCTTATTATAATTAGTATCAGTGAGATCATACAATATTTGTCCTCCATGCCTGGCTTATCTCACTCAACGTAAGGTCCTCAGGGCCCATCCATGTTGTTGAATGCATTAGTACTTCATTCTTTCTTACAGCTGAATAATATTCCATTATATGTATATACCACATTTTGTTTATCTGTTAATCTGTTGATGGACATTTGGGTTGCTTCCATCTTTTGGCAGTTGTGAATAATGCCACTAAGAACATCGGTGTGTGTATATCTGTTTGTATCTCTGCTTTCATTTCTTCTGGGTATCTATCTAGTAGCGATATTGTCAGATCAAATGGGAGTTCTATATTTAGCTTCCTGAGGAGCCATCACACTGTCTCCACATTTAATACTCTTTATAAACTGTAAAGTAAGATCAAAATCTAAGAAAGCATTATGCCTCTATGTTCTAGAAGATATTTCTTCACTTGTTTATTGTTGTATAAAATGATTTTATTGTGGGATAGAAAATTTCATTTCATAATTGAAGTTAACAGTCGTACATTTACAATGCACATAACACATTTCAGCCTTAATGTACACATGGGTTGGTAAACTAAATTGTGTACTACAAATAATTTTAAATTAAGACCTATCCATGAATGATTGGATATTGATTGCATTATTTTTTAAAAAAAGATTTATTTATCTACTTATATCTCCCTGCTCCCCGCCCCCCGGTTCTTTTTGTGATCTCTGTGTCCATTCGCTGTGTGTTCTTCTGTGTCTGCTTGTCTTCTCTTTAGGCAGCACTGGGAACCGATCCTGGGACCTTCCAGAGTGAGAGAGAGGCTCTAAATCTCTTGTGCCACCTCAGCTCCCTGGTCTGCTGCATCTCTTATTGTCTCTCCTCTGTGTCTCTTTTTGTTATGCCATGTTGCTGCTCCAGCTCTCCTCTTGGGCCAGCACTCTGTGCAGGCCAGCACTCCTGCACGGGCCAGCACTCCTGCATGGGCCAGTACTCCTGCGTGGGCCAGCACTCTGCGTGGGCCAGCTCTCTGCTTGGGCCAGCTTGATGCGTGGGCCAGCTTGCCTTCACCAGGAGGTCCTGGGAATCGAACCTTGGACCTCTTGTATGATAGATGGGGCCCCAATTGCTTGAGCCACATCTGCTTCCCAGGTTGCATCACTTTTTATTAGAGTAGGACATGAAGTGAAAAACAGGACATTGACCCCTTGATGTCGAAGGAGGGATTATTAAAAAGGGAGAAAAGCATGGTAAAAGAGGGGCTTTATACACATTACACATTTGTTTCAGGTTGGCCCTCTCTACTTTTACAGTTTAGAGGCAAATACACCTATGCCCTGAGGTGCCTTGTGTAAGCATCCTGAGGATTGGAATTGCCAGTTTCCTCACCACTGTACACCTAGCACCTTTAACAGCCTTTGTTGAGTAGACCCAGTCAGATAGATATTTGTTGAATGAATAAATAGATGAATGTCCAAATTAATGTGAATTTATTTAGTTAAGAAAAGTCTATTTTTACAGAAGAAATTTTGTTAATATAGAATTTGCAGAGTTGGAATGAACCTTTGAAACCTTATAGCAAAGCCAGGCTTATAATATCTCTGGCATATTTCCTTTCGCCTCCTTGTGGACTTGTCCAGCGGCAAATGTTTTATGGCATTGAAATCAGACATATTCTGAGACCCTGACGTATAGTGGGTCTCTTTAATTCTGAGCTTTCTCTAGTATAGATCTGAAAGATAGAGTATAGGAGCAGAGGTGACAAATCAAAAGAATTAATGGAAGTTTAGTTACTTATTGGTTGGAAATAGTGGAATGTTAAGAGGATAATAATGAAATTCTACGTAACTGAAAAGGTCAACATTGAAATAACTAACATGGCAAAGTTTTATGGAATGGTACTGTTTTTGTAACATCCCTTGTTCTTTAAGCTACATATAAGGAGTGGGGATGGGAGAGAAAATCCAGGCACTGATGCCAGTTCCATCACCTTGCACACCTTCTGCAGTGGAGCAGTGTGGTGGCCCTAAACAACAATTCTACCTCCCATTCCTCACCTTGGCTGCAAACCACTAATTTGGAAAGATTGGGAACATCAGATATGGGTGGTTTCTTTTCTTTCTTTCTTTTTTTTTTTTACCAGGAGGTCCCGGGGATCGAACCCAGGTCCCTCCATATGGGAGATGGACACCCAACCAGTTGAGCCACATCCGACCTCCTGGGTGTTTCTTTTCATATCTACAAGTCTGTACCCACTAACTTAATTATTTATTTATTGCTAACTCTATGGCAGGCATGGTTCCAGGCATTCAACATATATTAGTGAACAAAACAAAGTTCTCTGCTTTTGTGACTCCTTTCTTAGTGCAGCACTGTACATAGAAATATAACCTGGACTACATATGTAATTAAAACTTTTCTAGTAGCCACATTTACAAAGTAAAAAGAAAGGGTGAGATTAATTTTAATAATGCATCATATTTAACAAATATATAAAAAATAATTTCAACATATAATTAACATAAAATTGTTTATGAGATATCCTACATCCTACATTATTCTTCTTCTTTTTTTTTTTTTTTTTTTTTTTTTTTTGTACTAAGTCTTAGACATTGGTGTGTAGCTTTCATTTATAGCATATCCCAGTTTGGTCCAGTCATGCTTCAAGTGCTCAGTAGCCACATGTGGTTAGTGGCTACTGTAGTAGATAGCACAGCCTTTAGAGAATAGTGCTGACTTTCTGTAGACTGTTAAGTTAGACCATTCTTGTCCAAGGTACAGAACAAGTTTCTGGAAGTACCAGAAACTTTAAATAACCTAGACTCCTTACCACTGCCCGTAAAGCTTTTTATGATCTTACCTTTGCCTGTCTCTTGGATGCTATCTAGAACTAGTCTGTTCCTGGCTCATGAAACTTCAGCCTTCTTTTTCCAACTCAAATGTGTTAAGGTTTTTTTGTACCAAGGTGTTTTTATCTGTCGTTCCTTATGTGAGAAATGTTATATCCCTAGATAGTCAATCACGTGGTTGGCTCCCTTACATCATTTCGGTATCAGCAAAAATTTCTCTCAGTAAGATCTTCTATGATGCATAATCTAAAATAACTCCGTTCTGTATCAATAGTCCTCTGTTTTATTGTCCACATAGTAATTTTCACTTACATTTTCTTGAGTTTCCTCATTTTCTATCAAATTATCATCAAATTATCTCTTCCCCTGTAGAATATAAGCTCTACGAGAGCAATAACTCTGCTTTTCTTGTTCACTGCTGTGTCCTCAGCAATTTGAACAATTCCTGGCATATAGTTGATGCTTGATATGTATTTCTTGAATGAATAAATGACATTCTGGATCAGATATCTTGCACTGGAGTGGATTTATCAAGTAGGATTCTTAGACTACCACTGAGGAGTGTTGGGTTGAATGATTGGCTTAGAGTGGCCTTTAAATCTGAAAAGGATTAGGGGAGGTTGGTACTTCAGAAGTTGGAGGAAGTAGGTCCAAGTTTTTTTTTTTAATGTCATATGGGTTCCTTATTTTATTAAAAAATATAGTTTTTAAAAAAGATAATAAACTTTAAAGAAGGTTTAGATTACAGAAAAGTTACATCAAAAGTATAAGGGATTCCCATATAACCCACTCCTCCCCCTCCCACATTGTCACCTGTTAATAACATCTTAAAATTGTGTGGTACATTTGTTACAATTGATGAATAAATATTGAGGTGTTGCTGCTAACCAAGGTCTATAGTTTGCATTGTAAACTATTTTACACTTAATTCCAATGACCTAAAAATGCCCTGTGTTCCATCTATTTTCCCTTTTCCTCCCCTCAGAACTTCTGGTAACCACTATCTTTATAACAATGTTACATGGTCTTCCATTCCTACAATATTAATAAGTTTACTTTATCCATGGTTGTATTCCCCGCTTATGTTTGTTCATTCCTCAGCCTTGAGGATTTTGGGGTGGTAATGCCTGCTCTGCCTCAGTTGAGAAGGGGCTTAAATCTTATTGGGTAGATGGAAGGAACTGTTTTGCTTGCAGTTGTAGATATTCTCTGGTTTTTGGGATGGCGGTTGTCCATCACCATTTTGTTAGTTGTCCTGGGCAAGTTCCATGATCTGGAGAGTAGGTGTTGGCCACAACTCTTCTGAGATTCATGGCTTAACCAGCATATGAATAGACCGAAGACATATGTCTCTGAGACATATATTTAACAAGTATAGTGCTAATTATGGGCTCAAATAAAAGGGGTAAAAGAATCGTGTAGGGAAATTATAAATGAATCTAACTCTGTTACATTGGGGAAATATGTTGTCATATATTCCGAGGTAAGTCCCACTGACAGGATGCTAATTTCAAGGGATTGTGCACCTTGTCTATAGTTTCTGGATGGCCCTAGAGTCCTCAGGAGCACCCCTATTTGAGGCTTTGTTCACAGTGGCATTTAGTGAGATCTGTCTGAAGCATGCATAAGTATAACCTTTGGAATGATCTCCCGGCTCATTTTGAAATCTCTTAGTTGTAAAAACTTTTTTGTATTTGATGTTTCCCCCTTTGGGACAAGGACTTTTTCCAAATGCATTGCTGGGTGGTGCTGGATATTAATTCCTTGGTTCTAGGGAGGCTCATGCCCTGGAGTCATGTCCTATACCCGAGGCGGGGGGGGGGGGCGGGGGGGAAGGTAGTGCGTCTATTTGCTGAGTTTGGATTAGAGAGAGGCCATATTTGAGTAACAATGAGGTTTCAGAAGGTAACTCTTAGGCAATAGATATTATTAGGCTAAGTTTCAATTCTACAAGAATAAAGTTCAGAGTTACATGTATTAATATAGAAGGCTTGACATATTGGTCTCTTTTCTTTTATTAGGCACTGCCTATGTACTTGAGAGATTCTTGACCCCTCTATTTGAGAATGTAGCAGGACTCCCCAGGATGGGAGTTTAATAATTTGTTTTTTATTGTTTGGTTTATTGTGTGGGTCTTCACCTACTGAGATAACACCCTGACAAGATGAACAAGATGAACAAGATGAACACATTCATATTCCATAGAAGCATGCTCCAGGTGCACCCTTTCCCACACATCCCCACCCCACTGGCTCCCTGTACCAGTGACCCTTCCCTGCCATATTTGCCAAAAGAACAATCCCACAATTCTATTTTCAACCACAGACCTCTACCTCCCCAGAGTTCACCTGTTCCTTCCTCTAGCCTTTCCCCCAGTTCCATGAATAGTCTCGCCTTCCCCCTTAACTCTGCTCACCCTCACACTCCAGCCGACCATTGACACCACCATCACCCCCATCCACTGCCAAACCACCCCCATCCACCTTATCTTAGGTTCTTTCCAGATTGAACATTGGCTCACCACTCTGTACTCCCTTTCTGTCTCCTGGTAACCTGTCTTCCAGACTCTTTCTCTGTGAGTCTGCTCAATATGCTTAGGTCATATCATTGAGGCCATGCAATTTTTGTCCTTTAGTGACTGGCTTACTTCACTCAACATAAGGTCTTTGAGATTCATCCATGTCGTCACATGTGACAAAACTTCATTCCTACTTACAGCTGAATAATAGTCCACCCCGTTTTGCTTATCCATTCATCTGTTGATGGACAACTTTTGGCAATAGTGAATAATGCTGCTATGAACATTAGTGTGCATGTTTATGTCCTTGCTTTCAATTCTTCTGGGTATATACCCAGTAGTGGGATTGCTGGATCATATGGCAATTCTGTAGTTAGCTTCCTAAGGATCTCCCAAATCATTCTCCACTGTGGTTGCACCATTCTATGTTCCCACCAGTAGTGGGTGAGTGTTTCCATTCCTCCACATTCTCTCCAACACTTGTAGTTTTCTGTTTTGTTAATAGCAGCCAGTTTAATGGGGTAAAATGACATTTCATTGTAGTTTTGATTTGCATTTCCCTAATAGCTAGTGATGATGAGCATCTTTCTCATGTGCTTTTAGTCATTTGTGTTTCCTCTTTGGAAATGTCCATTCAAATCTCTTGCCCATTTTTAAAATGGGCTGTTTGTCTTTTTATTTTTGAGATGTAGGATTTCTTTATATATGCTGGATATTGGACCCTTATTGGATAAGTGGTTCCCAAATATTTCCTCCCATTGAGTAGACTGCCTTTTTACTTTATTGACAAGCTCTTTTGAAGCACAAAGGTTTTTAATTTTGATGAGATCCAAGTTATCTATTTTTTCTTTTGTTGCTTGCACTTTGGGTGTAAAGTTTGTGAAACCATTTCCTAGTACAAGATCTCGTAGATGCTTCCCTACATAATCTTTTAGGAGCTTTATGGTCTTGGCTCTTATATTTAGGTTTTTGATCCTCTCATTCTTATGGATATGGATATCCAGTTCTTGCAGCACCATTTGTTGAAGAGGCTATTCTGTCCCAGTTGAGTGGGCTTGGTAGCCTTGTCGAATATAGTTGGCCATTTATGCGCAGGTCTATATCAGCACTCTCAATGCGGTTCCATTGGTCAGTATTTCTATCCTTGTGCTAATACCATGCATTTTTGGCCACTGTAGCTTTGCAGTATGCTTTAAAGTCAGATAACATGATTTCACCAATTTCATTTTTCTGTTTAAATATGTTTTTGGCTATTGAGGGTCCCTTGCCCTTCCAAATAAATTTCATAATTGGATTTTCCAGTTTAGTAAAAAAGAACATGCTGTTTTAATTTTTATGGGGATTACATGAAATCTGTACATCAGTTTGGGTAGGACAGACATCTTAATGTGTTTAGTCTTCCAATCCATTAACATGGAATATTCTTCCATTTATTTAGGTCTTCTTTGATTTCCTGCTGGATATAGAATACTTGGCTGGCAGTTTTTTTCTTTTAGCACTTTAACTATGCCATATCACTGCCTTCTTGCCTTCATGGTTTCAGATGAGAAATCAGTGCTTAATCTTACCGAACCTCCCTTATATGTGGTTGATCTCTTTTCTCTTGCTGTTTCCAGAATCCTCTCTTTGTCTTGAGTGTTTGACAATCTGATAAGTATGTGTCTCTGGGTAAGACTGTTTGGATTTATACTGTTTGGAGTGTATTGCGCTTCCTGGACATGTACATCCATGTCCCTCGTAAGAATTGGGAAATTTTTGGTCATTGTTTCCTCCAACAGTCCTTCTGTCACCTTTCCCTTCTCTTCTCCCTCTGGGATACCTATAATGTGAATGTGCATTTTGTGTTGTCATTCAATTTCCTGAGTCCCTGCTGAATTTTTTCTCTTTTTATCTGTCTGTTCTACTGTCTGCGTGATTTCAGATGTTCTGTCTTCGATGTCGCTAGTTCTCTCCTCTGCCTGTTCAAATCTGCTGTTATATGCTTCCAGTGTATTTTTAATTTTGTACATTGTGCCTGTCATTGCCATCAGATCTATTATCTTTTTACTGTTTATGATTTCTTCTTCTTTTTTTTTTTTTTTCCCAGTTTCTTCTTGATATCCTTTATCTCTTCCTTCACTTCATTAAATTGATTCATGATATTTGTTTGGAATTTCTTGATTAGTTGGTCCACATTCTGTGTTTCCTTCTGCTTTTTAGTTTGTTCATTAGACTGGGCCATGTCTTCCTTTTCCTTAGTATGGCTTGTAAACTCTCTATGCAATAACTTCCTCATTTGTCAAATGGTGATGATAATTTTATCTGCTTCATAGGGTTTTGGGGGGATTAAATGAAGTAATGCATGCAAGACTCTTAGCACAATGCCTGATGCAGATAGAACTGGTTCTGCTGTGACAATTACTAAGAATATTTCCCTCTCTCCCTTCTGCTTGACTTTCCCCTTTTCTCTCCTCCCTTTATTCCTTCCCCTGACAGCCTTTGTTTGTGTTTCCCTTTTCCTAGTTTTTCTCTGACATTTTCTTTTTTGAGTTGTCTTTATTAGGGTCAGAAATCCAGGGCTTGGGGTGAATTAGGAGTCACTTTACTGGAAGCAGGAGGTATGGCATTGGTGTAAGCACTTCATGCAGGAGACACCTAGCCAGGCTCCCTTCTTTCCTTATATTCCTTTATGTAAAACTGTTGGTTTTTATTTTCATTAAGAATTGGAGGGATCACAGGAAAGAATGTCAGGACAGATAGCTACAATATTGCTACCTCAGTGTTAGAAGATGCGAAAAACAGTGATTTCTTAGGGTCATGCTGATTTTTGAGGATATGGTATATGCTCTAGGAATGACAGTGATAATTTTAGAGAAATGAGAAATTCAATTATCCTTTCATCAGGATGATATAAGCATGTGGGGAGAGTGACAGAAAAAAATTGTGGAGGGAAAAGAAGTTCTTTGTTTTTCATTCTTCAGCTTTTTCCTGGAGGTTTAATGACCATTTAAAAAAAGAACTTGTTACCAGTGTCCTCTTGTAAGAGTTTATCTAACTTGGTATTTCAGTCTGGTTTTTCAAATATTGCTTTCTAGTTAACAGAAGATGAAATTGCAACCATTCTTAAATCTACATTGAAAGGACTAGAATATTTACACTTTATGAGAAAAATACACAGAGATATAAAAGCTGGGAATATTCTCCTTAATACAGAAGGACATGCAAAGTTGGCAGATTTTGGAGTGGCTGGTCAGTTAACAGTAAGTATAATAATTTTGGGAACACTTTCAACTTATGTGTCCAGGTTGATTGTAACTAAACTTCAATAATGTTTTTGGGGTGTGAAGGGGTAGGGAGGAAGAAATGCATAAGTTCATGGTTGTTGTGGAAAGAGAGCCATAATTTGAATATTATTTATTACTTTTCTTTACAATTTAAGAGACATTGGATAAATATGAAAATTATCTTGTCATCCAAATGCTTAAGTGTTTTGGAAGGGAAGCTACATTTGTTCAATTCTGTAGCTTTTATTTACTATCTTTAATGACTGTTTTTAATGAAAGTAGTGGAGATAAGTTACTGTGGACTCTTGGGTATTTCAGAATTTAAAATTCCTAAATATGTAATAGCTAGTTGAAATTTTAGGAAAATAGCTCATTTCATTTATATTCTGTGATCTTTGAGATTTTAACATGTATTTTAAAGAATATGTTGACATACAAATTTCATTAGTGTTCTTGTAGTAGTGATCATGTCTGTGTGATGTTATTGCAGGATACAATGGCAAAACGCAATACTGTGATAGGAACTCCATTTTGGATGGCTCCTGAGGTAATTCAAGAAATAGGCTATAACTGTGTGGCAGACATCTGGTCCCTTGGCATCACTTCTATAGAAATGGCTGAAGGAAAACCTCCTTATGCTGATATACATCCAATGAGGGTAAGAAAATTATAGTTTGCTTAAAATGTTGATGTATTAAGTGTTGCAGTTTTGCAATGTCTAAGTAAAAACTTAGGAAATTAAATTCATTTACATTGAGATTCTATAAGAAATTTGGAAAAATTATCTATCAAAGATTAGTAACTTAACTTCTCTCCCTGGCCACATCCTTAATTGTGAACAAATTGAAGATTTTCTCTCTACAATCACTGTTCTCCCCAAAAATATATCTGTAAAATTTTCCTCTGCTTTTCAAGTAGAAGAAAGGGTTGGCAAATCTTGTACATTCTTTAGTACATTGTTTTTTCAATTCTCACTTTTCTAGCCACCCTGCAAATTCTGCCTTTCTGTGGTTGTTTCTACCTTTTATTTTCTTTGGGCTGAGACTGATATTATGAAATCCTGGTTTCTGATATTGCTATGTATCTGTAAGGCAGTTACTTATTTCTTTAATTAGTGCTTAGCAAGAAAATGGAATTTCTTTTTTGAACATTAAACACTTCTGTAAACTCCTTTTCTGGGGTAATTTTTAAGTTTGAAGTATGTACTTTGCACATTCAAGTCTAAATGCTTTCACCTTAGGGTTTGTGATTATATTGGTTTCCTAGGGCTATTGAAACAAAATGCCACAAACTGGGTGACTTAAAACAGCAGACATTTATTCTCTCACAGTTTTGGAGGCAAAAAGCCCCAAATCAAGGCATCATCAGAGCCATACTTCCTCTGAAGGTCCTAGGGAAGAATCCTTGCCTCTTTCTAGCTTCTGGTGTCCCTGGGCATTCATTACTTAGCTCTCTGCCACCACTGCCTTTATATGGTTGTCTTCTCCCTTTATGTCTTCATCGTCACGTAGAGTTCTCTTCTCTGTATCTGTGTCTCTTCTCTTTTAAGGACACCAACCGTATTGGATTAGGGCTCACCCTAATTTAGTATGACCTCATCTGAACTTGATTACATTTGCAAAGACCAAATAAGGTCATGTTAGTAGACACTGGGAGTTAGACTTCAATATATCTTTTTAGGAGGCACAATTCAACCTATAACAGTGATGATATAATCTTTAGTTTTATTAGTATATGAATCTCAAATTCATAGTAGATAAGTACATTTATCTTTGTAAGCCTATTGCCCTCTAGTGGCTGTAGTCACCTTAAGAAGGGAGGATTTAGGAATGAAGAGGGAAGAAAGTCTGAGTGTGTAGAGAAGGTGGTGTCAGAGTGACTGGAGAAATGTGTGAAGGAAATACATGGGAGGAAAGAGAAATAGGATTATAATATTTTGGGATATCTGAAGAGGAATAAAATGGAATTATTTTATATTACAATGCTGTTGTTGGGTGAACTTCAATAATATAGGTAACATTGTACTATACTGAAAACATTGAAAAACCTGACTGCCTTATTGAAAAACTTTAAAGAGAATTCTTTGGGTAATTCAATTTTATACAATTGTGTCACCTTCCTTGTGCATATGAATTCGTCTTGCTAAAGTGAAAAATAAAAATAACATGAATGCTTATTTATTTAAAAACAACATGAAAAATAACATTGTCCACATAAAATCAGGAACATAAATTCTTATTTATTTTCTGTTTGCCAATTATCTGTGGTACTTTTAGCTAAGATGTGTTTAGGGCGACCCTCAAACTAGGTGTATTTCAGTTTAAGTTAGTAGGGTTAACTTAATTATCTAAGGCAACTTAGCTAAGTTTCAGAACTGTGATTTAACTCAAGTCTTACATTATTTCTATTCTCTTTCCTCCTTGTGTATATCTTATTTTTACAACATTAAATTTAACCCAGTGCTGATCTCTATAGCAGAGAGCAAAGAATTATAAACCATGTCCCCTGCCTTCAAGGATCTTAAAATCTCACTGTGAGAATTTGAATTAACACATATGACATAGTAAAGAGATTTGAAGATAGTGTCTCTCTAAAAAAAAAAAAACCAACAGAACAAAACAACATTGCAAACTTCCTAGGATGTCTTGCTCACTTTTTTCTAACAATCTAAATCTTACCCATTTTTCAAGTCCCAACTCAGATTTTTTCCATGTAGAGCTTTCCTTGTCAGGTACCATCTAAGTGGATTTCTCTTTTCCCCCATAACTTGTATATAAGCAATTCTTGAGTCTGCAGTTCTTTGGGTAGTTTATCGAGTATTGCCTTGTACATTTACAAACACAATATAGTGTTAAGTTGCTATTCAAATTATATTGTCATTATTTCACTTTTCTAGTGTTTGTGAACTACCTTACAAATTGGAGTATGAACTGCAAATACTGGCAACCTGTCAGGGTCATGTGGCAGATGCAAGTTTCCCAATTTTGAACATTCACGTGATAACTTCAGATTTCATCATTGAAATACTGTCCGTTATTTTCCTTGAAACGATGTGTTTACTTAGTTCTTCTGAGAAATTGTTTGTCAGATACCCAAGTATGAATAACCATAGTTCTCTAAAGAGAGTATTTTTTGAAACAAGTGCCTATTTCAGCTTGCAACTCAGTCACACAAGTGCTTTTCCTCGAGATAACATTGTTCTTCTATGTAGAGGAAGTACATTATTTGTGCTTCCCATTTTGTCACAACATAAATTATGTACTCAGGGGTGGAAATTTAATATAATTAATAATTTTTACTGCTTCATCAAGATTTAGAATGGTTTGTTGAGGGGAGAGAAGAAAAATTATTGAGGGCCCAGCTGAAGTGAGAATTTGTAGTTTCCTCAGTCCTGGTCTGTGGACTTACCTCTTGCAGTGCTCAACAGGGGAGTGGAGTACATTATCCTTGATCCAGGGTTTGAGTTTAAAGAACGAGTGTCTTAGACCTATGCAGATTTAAGAATGCTGATGAGAGAGTAGTTCAGGTGATTACCAATGGGGTACAAGTGGGAAGGAGATTAGAAAGTATAAGAACATGGAGGGATCAAGGAGCTGGATGGACAGTGTTCTCTGCTTTCTTTGCATAGCAGCCACCTGGGGAGCTTTGAAAAAATTTCTGGCACCTGAGCCCTACCTCAAACCAATTAAATCAGAGTCTTTGTCTTCTCATTGAGGTTAGAGAGCAGATAAAGTGGTAGTTAAGGTATGAGAAAGCAGGTAGGATATGAAGCTGTGACCAGTGAGTGGAACACTGAAGTTTTCTTTTCTCATTCTATTATTATTTTTTACTTTGTGGTAAGTGTTTTAATTTTCATTTTAAAGGTGATGAAATGGATGTTTAGAGGGATTATGTTATTCATTAAGACCCCTCCCTCATACACACAGTTTTCCCTATTATTAATATTTTGCATTAGGGTTCACTCTGTGTTGTACAATTGTTTTTTTTTTTTTTTTTTAAGTTTTTTATTTTATTTATTTCTCCCCCCACCACATTGTTTTTGTGCTCTGTCTGCTGTCTGTGTTCTTCTGATTTTGCTTGTCTTCTCTTTAGGCGGCACCGGGAACCAATCCTGGGAACTTCTGGAGTGGGAGAGAGATGCTCAATCTCTTGTGCCACCTCAGCTCCACGGTCTGCTGCGTCTCTTATTGTCTCTCCTCTGTGTCTCTTTTTCTTGTGTCATCTTGCTGTGCCAGCTCTTCCATGCGGGCCAACACTCCTGTGTGGGCCAGCACTCTGTGCAGGCCAGCTAGCCACGCGGGTCAGCTTGCCTTTTTACCAGGAGGCCCTGGGAATCGAACCCTGGACCTTCTATGTGGTAGACGGGAGCCCAATCACTTGAACCAGATCTGTCTCCCAGTTTTTGTTTTTTCAAATATTGATTTTTTCTAATATAGTTTTTGTTTTGTTTTGCTTTACAAGCTTTTTTGTTATCTGTTGCTTAGCATAGTAGAGGGTAGGGAGTCAGGCTAAGGACAGAAGGAAAAGTGATGACATTAAGGGAAGGAAAGAAAATAAAATCAAACTGAGAATCTTCTATGCAATGCAATAATGAATGTTTATTGCCCTTTTTAAATGAGGTGTGGAAATATATAATATTTATGTCAAATGTGACTTAATGAGACAACTGGAGGCACTTAAATAGCAGTTTTCTGGAAGTTCACTTATATAAAACATGACAATATCTGATCAAGAATAAATTAGGAACTATTTTAGACTGTAAAAAGTTCTCTTTATATGTATTATTTCCTGTCATACCACCTACCTATGAAGAAAGGAACTCTTATAGATATTTCTAAACATGGAAAATGCTGTTTTAAAACAAAATGTCATCTTTGTTTCCTGAAGAATCTTTTCTTTAATCTTACTATTTTTTTTCCAGTTGGCCTCCTTCCACTTCCTTTTTTCTTTTATTTTTAAATTTGAGAAAAATAACATTTTAATAGGTGAAACAAATACTCTAGCACATGCAAGGTAAAAACAGACATTCAGAGGAAAATCACTCTTGATAGTGTAAATTAAAAAATAAAACACACAGTAGATTTTCCTCCCATTGCAAATCATATGGCACAGCTCTCTTCACAAGCAAGTATACTTCTAATCCAATATGATTTCTTAAAAAAAAAAAAAAAAAAAAAAAAAAAGATGTACAATAAAGGTAGCTATATCCATGTCTAAGAAGTGAAAACTGAGGTACTATTTTTTAGTAATAATGAAAAAACACCAAAAAAAAAAAAAAAAAAAAAAAAAAAAAAAA
>JAKSZT010054487.1:46109189-46168597 GCA_026826555.1 Tolypeutes matacus | reverse complement strand
AAAAAAAAAAAAAAAAAAAAAAAAAAAAAAGGAAAGAAAGAAAGAAATGAATCCTCTTTCCTGCCCAGTTAGTAGTAAAATAATAAATTTTGGTTGAGAAATTCTGGAATACTGATCCAGGGTTGAGGTAGAGTTGAATAATACTGTTGTGTCTTCCATCTCCCAGTCCCTGCTTGTATATGGCTTGGTGGACACCTGGGTCCTCTTAGTGTGTGTGCATGGCATTGTCTCTTGGATGGTTCCTCGCAAACACTTACTTATCAAAGGAGGTAGAGAACAAGTGGTTTTGTGGTGTGATGGAGGAAGGGTTATGGTGTCAGTTCACAGAACTGAAATTCCTCAGCGATAAGTCCTTGGTGAAGACCTCTCCCCTAGAGCCTGAGATAGCAGAGTGTAGCTTCTCTCTGTGGTTAGACATTTTGAGACACCTGTTGGGATGTGGCGCAGATTCCCAAGGCACTGAGCCAGGAGCATGCAAGTGACACCATGTCATGATCACAGGTTTTGGGGATTAGGGCATGAATATACCTTTTTTTGGGCCACCATTTAATCCACAAAACCCCCTGTAATCTGTTCTCTTATCTCAAATAATATATCATTTATGATTAATAGTAATTTCAGAACTATCTCCTTTTCATTTCTCATTTTTATTGACTTCTCCTTTTCTCTTTCCTTTATTTTCTTTTATAATATTCAGTGCACACTTACATGTACGAGTTGGTCTTTGAGGACATCATGGTAAACAGAACTGACGTGTCCTCCATTCTCCTGGAACTTCCACTCCAGTGATAACTAGTATTGTTTATCTTGCTAGCTGTTTTTGTCTATCCCAATGAAACAGCTTGCTGCCAAATTCTAATGCTGGAATTATTTTGCTCTCCTCTTTTATTTTTTTGGAGAGTGCATGTATGTTCAGCTGGTTCGTGTATAAGGCTATACTATATAAGACTGTGTGTATGTCTGTATATTACAAATTATGTAGCAGCAACATATGGTTATAGATAAGAATTTTTTCACTACATATATCACTTGCTTTTCTCCCTTGAACTTATTCTCATCTTCCTCTTTTTCTCTTCTTCCTAATATTACCTTTACTTCTAACAGCATGTGTCATGTGTATGCATGCACACCACACACACCTACACCCACACCCCCCTACCTTTGGCTTTCTTTCTATGTTCTTTTCTTTCTTTTCATATTACCTTTATTTCTTATTTCCTCTCTGTTCCCTACATTTTTCTGCATTTGATTCCTTTGAAACAAAGCTCAGACAACTTTGTTTAAGCCTGGTGTCAATGCACACATTTGGTGTTCCTGTCTCCTTCATAGCAAATTGCCAGATCTTTTTGTATGCCCATTCCATACATGCGCTCATGTATTTTGATAATATACTCCCTGGTCACCACCTCATTGATGGCAGAATGGCCATTCTACTTCTTGCCACCCTTCTTTGTGGAAATCATTCTGCTGGGACCAGGTTGGAAAGAAAGAATTTGAAGGATTGTCTTAGGTGGCATTATTAAGTTACTTTTCAAGTCTTGCACTGAGACTATAAATTCATTCAAGTTCTTACAGAGGGTTTCTATTTGATAATACTTACCATTGTTACTTGAGGAACTTCTGGCTATGGGAAGGACCAGGCTTTATTATCACTCACATTGTTTTAGAGTATCCAGTAAGATTGGAAGTACTGGAATCTTATGTGCTCAAAGACATCACCCAAAGGAGTCAACATTTCTGTGCCATTTTAAATCTGCCTAGTGTCAGTTTATTACTAGCCAGAGGAGATTGCTGAAAGCCTTAAGCCCTTGCTTATGGCTGTTAAGATGGCTTCTGTAGGCTCTACTGGAAACAATATGGAAAGAAAAAGAATAGAGGATAAGGGAAGGCCATGAGTACAAAAATACATGTGGATTCCTTTTCGAGTCAGACTGTAATAAGCAGTTATTTTTCACTTCTTTTAAAATCTTCACTTATGTGCTAGCCCAGTGATGGACACTATGATTCACAAGAGGGTGGAATGAGCTTTTCTGGGGGGGAGCAAAAAATTCAGGGAGTCAGTGGACCCTCTGAAATTGTACTTAAATATTGGGTGTTTGTACAGAATGTATTTTTCTGGTGAGAGAGTCCATACTTTTCATAAAATGAAATAGGTTCTTTAAAACAAGGGCTCCTTGACCCAAAAGATTGTGAACCGTGGTGTGAGGGTTTCTTAATATATGGTCTATATTTAGAATATTGCTTTTACTATTTACTTTATCATTGCATATCCCTCGTCTGTGTTTTAAAATGGAAACAGTAAATATATGTGTTTATGACATCTATGATCTCCTCCCACTCCTTATATGCTTTACTTCTGGCAAGATTAGTTTTAGGTAAGATTAGTTTTAGTTAATCTCAGAAGTTCCTCATCCTATTGATTAGAAATACCTCTTTTTTGTCTGAATGCTCATATCACTTTATCTATGATTTTCTTATGGCATTTTAAAAATTACTATTATCATAGTTAAGTAGTTGTATTATTTCCTCTGCTCATTCTAAGTTTTAAATTCAAGTGTGTTTCCTCTTTGTATGTCTAATTGAGCCAATAGAGTGACTTAAACATAAAAGCATCCAAGATATGTTTTTGTTGAATACATGCTCGATTTCCTTTCCTACCTCAAAGATACTTCTGTGGTGTTAGTGTTGACATCTCGCAAGCTCAGATTCTACTTTCTAACAATAATAAATGTTGTACTTATAAGTTAAAGCAAGATTCAGTGAAACTAAAAATGAAAGTAGTTAAATGCTAATCAAATACAACTTAAAAGGGCTATCTCTGCTTATAAGCTACCTTTCAAACTTTTAGTTAACACAGTTTATTTACTTAAAATTTAAATTTTAAATTAATGTAATTCATCTCTCTCTCTCTCTATATATATATATATCTCTCTCCATCCTTTAGATCCTTTTCCCTTATTGAAGGAGATCAGAAAGAGGACTTGTGAGCATCCTTAGTGTTGGCCTCTGGACAGCAGCTTTCGTTTGCTAATGGGGATATAATTGTTAAGCCTTGTTGAAGATTTATGTCTTGAAAACAATGTGTAGATTTACTATATTGATCATATGAAGTTTTTTTTTTTTTTTTTTTTTTAATTTTTTTTTTTTAACATGTCATAGTGACTGTTTAGGCTGGAGACCCAAGCTAGCATTTATTTTAGAACTCATAAATAGCTAGGTGTTTGGGGATTGAAAGGTTGGGAGGTATGCTGAAGGCAAGTGCTGACTACATTTCCAAGTGTACATAGGACTGAAAAATTCATAATATTTTTGGAGGAAATGTTATGTCTAGCAAGTTTGGCTTTTGAAATTAGTCCTGGACAGACATTTTAAAGAATGAAGTTAAACAAGACATAGCCGACCTAAAAAAAGCTTGTATTTTAGTTAAATTTCTGTAGAATAGTATTCTACATTAGTTACACATTAATTACGCTTAAGTATGTTAACTTAATTTTCAATATAACTTACATGAATAGAATCATCTTCATTTTATTTGGAATCATTTAAATAGCATAATTACATGTAGCTGTACTAAGTAATGAAAAGTAAGGGATAAATGATCAGAGGTGACTTTATAAGCTTTGCAGTAAGGGCCTTATAAACTGAAGGTCACCATTTTAATGGGAAGACTTGTGAATCTCTTAAATTTTATAATCAAATAAATGACATCAAAGGAAGAAGTAATTTAACGTAACAATTGTGGCTTACACCGAACATATGTTCCTGTTAATAAGTTGTATTACGGTCTTTAAGGACTTTTATATAGTTAGTACATTTTGGTTCATTTGATACCCACAGTTTTTCTTAATTTTTATTAGTGAGTTGTTACAGTGGTTAACAAGAAATACACAGATTTAAGTTGCAATAGTTTTCCCAGAGTTATATGATCTAACTTCACAAGCTTCTTGGACATATGTAGATGCTTTTCTATTTTGCTTTAGTTATGACATACAATTGATATAGGCAAGCATGAAAGCTTGGGCAAATTTTCATTGCTTTTTCTGGATCTTACTCCAGTTCTGTGGTATTTATGTAAAGCACAATTTTGTTACTTGGGAATGCATGTTGAAATTATCATGTGCACTATATTGCTGTAGGCCCGTTGGCACTGCCACAAAGGTAATACACTGCCAGTAGGCCATTTCCTTGTCGGCTGCATTTACAATTTAATAGAAATATTACATGACTTTTTAAACAAGTGTTTTGGCAGGGAGGAAATGGCAGATTCCATACAAACAAGCGTAGCTTCCTTTCTTTAACCACACTTTAGCTACTCAAGAAATTGTACTTAGTTTCAAGTTTGGGGGTTACGGGGTTGAATGGGAAAGTCAGGTTAAAACACCGACATTGATATTTACTATAAAATAGTTATACATTTAAAAACTGCTGGATTTTATTACTCTATAGCTTTTAAGTGAGTGACAGCTAATATATTTCTGATTTAGAGCTGAGGTTATTTTTGTACAGTTCACCTGGCTGGGGAGACATGGTTTTGATAAATCGAAAAGGTCAGGACCACCAGATAGGCTCTAGGATGGTAGTATGGCTTTTTTATAGGTTTATTATAGTTTTGGCTTTGCTGTGTAAATTGGTCCTTCATGGCATTTTCTGGAGCACTTAAAAAAAAAAAAATCTCAGCTATGATTGTATCTACAAGATGAATTGCTTTAGGGGTTAGAGAGTACAGAAGGAAAATTTGGTAGACTTGTTGGCTGTAACAGAAAACATAGTGGGTTCCCATCACATCTTTTGGACAGTCTGTTTTTGTTCTTTATCATGTATTTCAAACTTGAAAGGTCACATTTGCATTTTTTAAAAATGTACTTGGTAGTGGGGTGGGTGGGATGTTACTCCAGCATATCTGCTCTTACTTTATTTAGTTCTCTGGATCTTAAATCATTTGTAGTTTTGCATAACCTACTGTCCTCTTTAATTCCAAAGTATTATATACTTTTGGAAACTGTCTATAGGGAAAAAGTTGTGCCTTACTTTTCACCCTTTATTGTGGCCACAATATACTTTCTAGTATAGATCCCAACTGTTTCTTCTGTAGGGTGGGAGAACACTTTAGTTAGGTCTTTCCCCTCTTCTTTTCTTATTGCTTCTGACTTCTTAGCCAACTTGCCTGGCAGCTGTAGTAAGTTATGCTGCTGTGGTGTGGTGGAAACTGGCATTGGGTGTGTTCTTATAGCCATCACAGCATTGGCTTTTGTTATTTACCATATTTCAGTTTGTTGGTAATGGACATATGGACATCATATGTTCCACAAAGTACTGTACGGAGCCAATTTGAACTGTTTCCATTTGCCTGAAGTCCAATCATGATATTTATTTTTCCATGGCACTTACCCAGATTATCCATACCTCCTGCTTAGCTTGTGTCACTACCACCATGAACTGTATTTTTTTTGATTGCCCCCATTTTTTCACAGTATCTAATTGCTTTTTTGCCTTTAGCTTTCTTTGCACAGCACTGACTGATGTTTATAAAATATCCCAAGATCTTTTAGATAACAGATACTCAGGTGCATAGTAGTACAATATTCAGTTTGGATTTTTGTTTATACGTAAGGAAGGTTTTGTATCCAGTCTCGTAAATTGGAATTGAATATTCTAGTGGAAAAGTTAGAAAAGTAACTATGCTTTTGGGTAGTATTGCTTACTTTTCAGTAACAACATTAACAGCAGTGTGGTCTTAAAGAGTCTCTTTGGTAGATCAAATCATAGTTTTATTCCTAAATTTTGAAGATAAAATTCTCGAAACTCCCTTTTAGGCTTGAGAAAATAGACTAAACTAATGTTTATCATATCTGTTCTCCATCTGTCTAATCTCTGTAAAGTTACTTGTAGGTACTTATTTTCAGAATATGAATAAATGAGTTGCTTTTATTTTGTGACATTAGGTAAGCCAACTATTACTGTGACTGGGAAGCTGTAGCTTTAAGCTTATTGACTCATAGAATACATTTCTTTGTTCATTTAGCAGATATTTATTGAGCATCTACTATGTGAAAGGAACTTTTAGGTGCTGGGGATGTTGCAGTAAAAAAAAAAAAAGATGAATATTCCTCTTTACTGAGCATATAATCTGAGGGAGAGAGATAATTAAGAATAGAAATAAATACAACATCTAGTATGATAGATAGAAATAAGAACTATAGTAGGAAAAAATAAAGCAAGGAAATGGGATGGGGAATCTCAAGAGTGGAGTGGGGTGGTTGGTGATTTGTGTTGCATTGCCAGCGAAGGCCTCACTAAGAACGTGACCCTCAAATAAAAACTTGGAGGAAGTGAGGATATCGCAGTGAAGAATATAGCAGGTAGAGGCAACTGCATGTTCAGAAGCCCTGAAGTAGGAGTGTGCTTGGCAACTTCTGATCCAGAAGGTCACAATGAAGACTTATTCTAAATGAGGACTTCTGAGTAGAGGCGTGGTGTAAAATAGTAAGGGTGGAATCACATGGAATAGTTAGGAGACTTTTGCAGTAATCCAGGCAAGAGATGATGGTGATCTGGGTGAGGATGGTAGTAGCGGTGAAGATAGTGAGGATTCTCGTATTTCTTTTTTTTTAAGGAGGTACTGGGGATTGAACCCAGGACCTTATAAATGGGAAGCAGGTGCTCAACCACTTGGAGCTACATCTGTTCCCAATTCTGGTATGTTTTGAAAGTAGAATTGACAGGATTTGTTGATGGATCAGGTATGTGAGAACACTGGTGATGCAGGAAAGCTACTTCTTGCATAAAGAAAGTAAAAGTCACTTGTAATTGTACTACCTTGACATTTACAGTTAACATTTTGGTATCTGGGTTTTCTGTTTGCTTTGCATACCCACCATACCAATGAGAACTTATTGTTTATTAACCAAAATTAGAATCATGAGATTATATTGTTTTGTAATTCTCTTATTTAGTACTATACCTTGATCACCTCCCCATACTGTTAAGTTTTTTGAGCCTTAAAATATTATAAGAATTGCTTATATGAAAAATTTCATGTATATTTTGCTTTTATAACATTTTACACTTGATACAGTTTCTTTAAAACTAAGGAGAACCATTTAGGTAAAGCAGCTGTTACTAGTCATTAATCCTAAAGTGTGTTAAAATGTCCCTGGTTTTAATTTTTCATAATTTATCTGTTAATCATCATAAATTATACTTTTAAAAACATAAATATTCTGATGACAACTTAAATTATAGGTGTATAATTTAATTCTTTATGGATTTCTTTTTTTTTTTCCTCTCCTTCAAATATTATTTCTATCTAGAATTTTTAAAACTCTCTTAGAGGAAATCAGTTTTGAGCCTTTAGAAACTGATATTTACATTGCAATTTATACATCCTATCTTTAACTTTGTATCAGTAAGTGGTCTTAACCAGCTGAATGATTGCATCAAGCCTAATTAACCATATCAGAAAACATGCAATTAATAGTGAACAGATTGTTAGATACTTCCTTCTAGCAGTACAATCATTCTAAAAAGAAAACATTCTAAATGTTTTTTTCATTTAAAATGTATTTCACCTGCCAAAAAATACAAATGTCGTTTTCTTAACCTTGATCGCTGCTCTATGCATGTGCAGTAGAGAAGCATTCTGACTATTGCCGGGTACTTAGTTGTTGGGTTAAGTGGAATTGTTCTCCAACTACATGACTCCTCCTAGTGCTCCTTGTGCTGATGGCATTGTCCATTTATAAACGTTTTGTAAAGTTTCAAGAAGAAAAGTTCTGAAAAGTTCCTAGGAGAAATGGGGAAAAGATGGACAGAACAAATACTTGTATTTAGGGATTTGGGGAAGAGGGATAAGAGAGTTGTGAGAGAGTAGTAGAAGAATTAGGTGAATATGTTGTTTAGCCAAGGGAGAAAAGAGTTTTAAGAAGAAGGTGATTGATGACCTTTTACAAATGCCTGTCTTTTTTTTTTTTTTTTTTTGGCCTTTAGTTTGGGTAGTATGAAGAGGCTATCAGATTGGGAGGTCATGGTTAATTTTTAGGAGTATAGTTCATTGAGTGGTGGGGCAGAGCCAATTTCTGAGGGATTAGAGAATGAATGGGAGGTAGGGATATGGAAGTAGCATGAGTAGACACTTCTTGAGGTATTTGGAAGTCAAGGGGAGGAGAGAAATTGTGGGAAAAATTCGAGGAGTTCAGGATTGAGAGAAGGTTTTAATAGGATGAGAGACTTAATCTGATTTTAGAATGAGATGAAGGACTCAGAGAAGAAGATTGAAGATGTAAGGAATGGAGCCACTGGTGATATATAATGAAACTGGGCCCAGTCAAGGTAGAAAGAAATGAGAGTGTGAAGGCAGTCATTAGCCATGGGGGAAAGTGGATTTAAAGCATATTCTATTTATAATATGTTCATGCCTGAACATCAAGTGCTGTATTAAGAGCTGATCACTTAATATTGCAGAAGCAGTATAAAGGATTTTATATGGTTGCCAGACTTGGGCAGAGCCAGTGTGGGTTAAGGGGCTGTACTTGATGTAGGAATGCCGGTTAGCTATAGTGGTTTGTTCATTTACTTACAGAGTATTCAGAAACTTCCTAAGTAAATGTATTTTGACTTGCTCTAAAAATAAATATATGAGAGTGAAATTAATTACTGAAATACTTCACCTAACCCTTTTGATATTAGACATACAGATTAGAAGGCATATAGAATGCATAATATTTTTATTCATAGATTTGTGAAACTCATAAGATGCAAGAAAATCATATATCTGTGTTTAGGCTGAATGATACTTAAATCATTCCAGGAATCTAGGGTACTTATTTTCTTAAATATTTTCAGAGGAAAAGATAATTTTTTTAGGGGAGGGGGGGATAATAACCCTTATAGTTGTAAAGTTCTTCATGGCACATATAGTGTAAATCTATGAACAGTCTTGGTCTGTGATGTAGAATCTGTGGAATGCATTATTTTCCCCAAACCATGTTCATTTGAACTATTTTTATTCATGAAGCATTTGTGTATTCTTCTTCAATTGTTAAAACAGTTGCCTGTTTTAAAAGTTTGACCTAAACTCTGTGCCTTTGGACCAGTAAAGGTTACATGTACCATGCTCTGATTCTTTGACTGCTGTCAACATATAATATTTAAACATTTATTCCAGTAATTTAATTCCATATTAAAATTATTAATGACAGTTTTCTTTTTTGTTGTTTATGAACGTATACTTGATATATAGTAATCATTCCCCATAGGAACCTTTTGTAACACATTTAATGGAAATTTTTAAGATAAACATAAGGCATGACAAAGAAAACAAAAAGACTTCTAATAGTAGAACAAATATGTGAGGCAAAGAAATGGAAAATACAAACTTTTCCCTTGCTTTTGAATTATTTTATGGTTTTTCTTTTCAGATATTAGCAGAAAGTGCCCCTCATAGTTTCCTCCAGTAGATTTTTATTTGTGGTAAAGAGGTTTAAAGACTCTTGGCTGTTATTATTATTATTATTATTTTTTTTTTTTTACCGGGAGGTCCCGGGGATCAAACCCGGGTCCCTCCATATGGGAGACGGACGCCCAACCAGTTGAGCCACATCCGACCCCCTTGGCTGTTATTATTGATGTGTTGGAATGTGACTGTGATCTCTTTGTTTATTGACATATGCTTTCTAAACTATAGGATAAATGCTTTAAGTTTGGCATATTAGTAATTTCTTCGGCTTCTAGGTTTTTTGCCTTAAAAAAGAAAAATGAACTAGTAATCTCTGATAGCTAAAATTTCTAGCCTTATGATCTTTTTTTTAAAAAATTTTTGCTTTCCTCCTATGGATCCAGCTCTTTTTTTTTTTTTTAAAGATTTTATTTATTTATTCATTTATCCCCCCCTTGCTGCCTGTGCTCACCGGGTCAGCCAACCACGCCGCGCGGGCGGGCCTGCCCTCACCAGGAGGCCCCGGGAACCGAACCCGGGGCCCCCCACATGGCAAACGGGAGCCCCACTGATTGAGCCACAGCCGCTTCCCTGGATCCAGCTCTTGATTCCCATTTTGTCTTCCGTTGTGAAGAATTTTTTGGAATTTTTTTGATTCATCACAAACTGAACTTCCCATTGGGGCCATAAATATATGTATGAGTCTTTTTGTGGTATTTTACACATTATGTGTAAACAACTATAACATATATAATGTTTATAATTTGTGGAGTTAAATGTACAAGATAGTTCTTTAGTTGCCATTTTGTGTGTATTTTCTCAAGATTATCTCCTTTTATTCCAGTTTAATACATAAGTGTTGTATGTGAAAATAACATTTATAACTAGGATATACAAAGTAAGTTTTTAGTTGCCATTTTTCATATATATTTTCTACATGAGTTACATTTTTGGGAGAGATGACTTTGTGATAGATGAGTGACAAGATTTCATGTTGAATTTAAAAGAAATAAGTTTAAAACGAATAATTAAAAGTAAACCTAAAACCCCCAAACCTATGCATATTATTTGATTCTAATATAGTATCTTATATATTTACCAGATCATGTGGCATGTATAATTATCATGGCACTGAACTTTTTCTTTATACCTACTACTATTCTAAGTATTTATATGTACTAATTTATTTTAATCCTTATAACAACACTATGAGGTAGCTGTTATCACTATTATCTATAGTTTATAGATGATTAAAGTGAGGAATAGAAAAATTAAATAATTACTAATTGGTAGAGCTAGTATTAGAACCCAGGCAGCAGACTCCAGGTCCTGGCCTCTTAAGCTAGATGGAGGATGATGATTTTTTCATCCTTGCACAAAGTAGGTAGGTTAACTAGTAAGTATATATACTAAATCAAATTGAAACCATCTTATGACATTGAAGCAATTGGAAAATTCAGGTGATAAGCCTGAATGTTTGGTCTGTGAAAAAGTTTAGAGGCTATGAATAAAATATATAAGACCAGACACAATTTATAGACATTATCTTTGTGATACTTTGGCATTTTTGGAGCTAAACTCCTTCCAAAGACTATAATAATATGGCTTCTCTGTATGTAAAATTTAAGCCTGCACGAAAAATTCTTCAATTTAAGAGTGTCTCCTTCTCCCACACCCCACTCATGCTGGATACACAGTGTGCCAAAAGTTGTCAGTTTCTCAGAGTTCTGGACACTAACCTTACTACCACCTAACCTTCCACGACGTCCACTTCTTTCTTTGAGAAGAGTTTAATCATCTTCAGTAACCCTCTACTCTTAAATTATATGGTTTGGCTAATATAGAAAGCATCTTTTTGATTTACTGAAGCAGTTGTTTTGAAAACCTTTGGGGAAATTATTAAGGGCTTTCCTATAATCAGCCTCCTTATTTTTGGTCTGCTTGAGCCAGCAGAAGAGATGGTGATATTGTCTAAGTAATTATTAGCTGGACGACATGTAGATGAGAAATTTTATGTAAAACAAATTCTTGAGCCATAATTTAATTATAATGTCAGATATATGTTATTATGGAAAATGTCTTCCCCAAAGCAGTAAAAAATTTATATACAAAAATCTCTTATCAGCGAGTTCTCCAGCATTTTGTTCTCACATAATATAAAAGATTTTAATTCCTGCTATCGTTGCATGTATAAAAATAAATGCATTAATTCCTTTTTCTTAGGACATTTTATTGAATTCTTGGCATTTTCATTTGTATGTACCTGTAATTAACTGTGTCCTTGCTTTGCTTCTTCTAGCAGTATTTCCCCTCCCCCCAGATGGCTTCAGATAGTAGTTCTAGGTGCTAAGTCCCCTTTAAAGGAATTTGCCCTTCTATTCAAACTCTAATTTCATAGATAATGTTTCTAAAAGTTAGGCAATTGACCAAAATGTTACAAGAGAAGTTTCTCATCTGAGGGAACTTTATTATACATTCACTAATTGTATTTTGCCTTGTCTCTAATATGTACCTAGCATTTTATGCATGTTCTTCAATTTGTGACTTTTTCTTTCATATTTAAACACAGTGTTGACTGGCTTATGATTTAATGAACTTCTAATTGAGGCTAAAGATTTTATATTAAACCTAATGATATCTGTTCATGTCTAATTGTTGCTTCTTTTCATGAGTCAGTACTTTCTTTTTTCCTTTTCTATACATTTTTAAATAGAACAGTAATATCACAGTGCAGTTAATATAGGTTTTCAAATATGTGTCAACATGAAACCCTTTCCTGAGGTGAAAAGTTATCTATAAGTCCAGTTTATCTAATAGAGATATAGGAGGAAGAGTTTCTGGTTAAAGGATGCCAAGGAACTAGAGCCTTCTTTGAATGTGTCTCTATTCTATCAATGAGTTATTTCTTCTCTCATGTGAAAGACAGGAATGCCTTTAAAGTGCTAAGCCATAATTAGGACAGTGTAGGAGAAAGGAGGTTAGTGAAAGAAAGGGAGGAGTAGGATATCCACGTGGGTGTGATAGGGAGTGGTGCTGTGCTACCATCAGTTGTGCAACCTATTGTTGATTTTGTTGTAGACCCTGTATTTCCTTATTTACTCATTGATTTCTGAGGTAATCATTTGACTAGCTGTGTAGATCAACCCAAGAGCCATGGTAGAAAGTGTCTTCTGCTCTAAAAGTTTCACATTCAATTTTTGGAAGATTATTCCTTATTAGTCAAACAGATATTTTAGATAAATCTGTTTTCTCTGCCGTCTTACTCTTTGACTAATTTGGATGTACAGAGGTCATGCTTTCCTGCACTTGAACTACCAATTACATACCTCTGAGACCCAGCTAAAGATATTTTGGGGCTTGGAATTATGGGCAGTTAGTGTCAGAGGAATCTTGCCTCAGGGTACTTTATTATTGGGTTCCTATAACTTAACTGGTTTTAGCAGGAAGAGTTACTTCTTAAAGTAATTCAGAATTAGAAATATAGGTCAATAGTCTTGCTGTGCTTTTATTAAATAAGTGGAGAATATAAAACAAAAATTTTTTCAAAAATTAATATTTCTAAAAATTAGAGAATAGAATTTAAGTATCAATCCTTTTTTTTTTTTTAAAGATTTTATTTATTCATTCATTTATTCCCCCCTTGCTGCTCGTGCTCGCTCAGTCAGCTAACCACGCCGCGTGGGCTGGCTTGCCTTCACCAGGAGGCCCCGGGAACCGAACCCGAGCCCTACTGATTGAGCCAAAGCCGCTTCCCTTAAGTATCTATTCTTAGCTAATACATTGCTTAAGAGATGACCATTAATGAATTTAAGCAAGTTTGTTGTTAAATTTTTTGTTAATCAACACTTCATTTAATTTAGAATAAGATATAAAATACTGTATATCTTCTAGAATAAGCAAATACCCAAGTCTTTTGATATAAAAATCTGTTTATAAAAACCATAAGAAAAGATTAATTTGGCATGTGTAATCAAGTAGCAGAAGTAGTTTGAAAGCTGGACACAATTGAAATCTAATTGGAATTAAATAGTAAACATTTTATTTCGTATTTCTAAATGAGGTTTTAATTAAAGTAAAATTGGCTCATCTTTTTTTTGACATGTCTCTGAGAAGGAAATTCGAAACACACTTCAGTTGATGGTTGGCTTTCTCTGACTTTGATTAATCATTTCCAAAGTAAGCAGTAGATCAGTACAGTGATTTTATAATTTTATACAAGTGAGATTATTTGAAACTCAACTAGCATAACTATAAAGGAAGTTTTATATCGGTCAACTTTATATAATACTATGTATTTTTTATGAGTCAAATACAAGTGCTCATGTACAAAAAAGATTCTATTTCATTTTTTTTCAAATATAATTTAATGGGGAAATTCTAAACACAAATGTTAGTTTTAAAGACATTTATCTATTAATATTGAAAACTTTAAGCTTTTTGGAAAACTTACTGATGAAACCATCACTGTGGTTAAGGATTGGAAAGAATCCAACTAATGGAGCTGAGGGTAAGTTATGATTCCATGCTAATGAACCAGCATGTGTTTCCCTAGAGCACTGCTAAAAATAAAACTTTGAACTGTCTGAAAGATTTGAAATGACAACGGAATTTATTTATGATCAGAATAAAAGAACTGTAATCTAACTGCTAGATTAGATGGCCCACAAGTTTAGAAACTTTCCAGGTGTCAAACCTGAAACAATGAGAAATTATTTTCTAATGTAAATGAATAATACTAAAGAATGTATATCTTACCTTATATCTAGAATCCTTATTGGGAATAAATTACTGTACCTTTTCTGGAAGATTCTTATACAGTCTTATCAAGAACATCAGTTTATATGTAATATTATTTATCTAAAATTTCTTAGATTGAGACTTTTAACAAAACAAGTGTTTTGTCAGTAACCACTTGAAACAAATAGGAAAGTGTCTAATACTGTAATGATTAACTTTTATATTAAGAAGCACTTGCTTCGTCTCTTAGAGTAAAAATGTACCGTTTAATGATAGAAGCCAAGTACTTACATTTTCTTTCAATAGTAAAATAAGAGAGCAGAAGTTATTGGATTTTTTTGTAGAGGAAATTTCATTCACTTTATAACAATAAAACCCACAATTAGGTTTATGAGGAAAAGTTAAGCTTTTTATATTGTTACCAATTGCATAACTTTTTCCTTTTTTGTGTGTGAATTTAAATTTCTTTTGTACTTGGCTTTTAGTTTAAAGTTGCATATGTTCAAAATAAGATAAAATCTTTTAAAAAAAAAAAAGCCTATCAAAGTCTATACTTGCTCGATTTTCTTATTTTGACTTGTCTTTTATTATACATTATACATTCATTCCATTTTAAAAATGATGCTGTAAATTTAATGAAACCACTTTTTTTTTTTTTTTTTACAAGGAAGTGTTGCCAATCAGTCTAAATTTGGTACAGTTAAAATTTGATGGTCTACAGACAATTTATAATCCTTTTCTTGTTATAAAATATTGTCAAATTTATAGTAGTATCAGTTAGAAAGTTTATGGAAACATTGTTTAAGGTGGTTTAAAATAGAACTAAATCTTTAATTTGAATTTGATGGCACCTGTTTCCATTTTGTTCCCCCGGCAACACCACTGGTACCAAAATTGCCCTTAGACCACCCTGGTTTTTGAGAAGAATGAAATCATTCTGGCTTTTAAAAATTTCATCCTTTTACTGGCTAAATATTTAAACAGAGCTATAAAACATCTGTCAGCATTTGTGAACTCAGATTGGAGTAAAACAGTTTAGGACACACAATTGGAAGTTTTGCATAAAAAATCCCTGAGTAATTTTAGTTTGTCTTTCTTAGTTATGCTAAATTTTTTTACTAGAATTAGAAATTAAAAGTTAGAATAGAAAAGTAACTGACAGCGACAAGAAATTAGGAGAAAGAAATATGGCCTTGGAAAGTTGTCTTGGAAAGCCATGACTTCTTTAATTTATTTATTGACAAATTGAGCTAAATAAACCTGGCATGATCTTTTATTTTTTTCTGGAAGATTCTGAGAAGTTACAGTATGAGAATTAAGGTCTATACTTTTGAGACTTTTGTAGGAAAAAGGTAAAGCTGACACAAATTTTACCCTTTCTAATAGGGCAGCATTTTTTACCCCCTGCTCCATCATTGATTCATGAGTTTGCCACATCATGGAGTGTCATGATTCTCTCTGTTTTAGTTGTAGGTAATTGAGACTTAGATGGAGTAAAACAAGTGTCTGAAAATTATTAATCTTCTGTGTCCAGAGACTAGAACTGAGTGTCTTACAATAGGCAAATAGGCCAGCTGTGTAAGATTAACATGCATTCTTTTGACAGTTTCCTTCATCAGGTTAGACTTAGTCCTGTGTTCTCCAAAGGAAAATTCATATGGGAAAATTTGGGTTTACTTTGAAAGGATTGGGTCTACAGACCAACAAATCTTTGTTTTATTTAAATTTGCCTTGTGTTTTTATACAGGTTTATATCTTGCCATGGAGATATTTATAGGAGACTGAAGCCCTAAACCTGACTTGATATGAGGTAGAGCTTTAGCTATAACCAACAAAGACACTGAGTTTTTGACATCTTTAATTAAAAATGATATTCTGCTGTTCTCTACTATAAAAATTACCTTTTCTTTTAGTACATAAATCATTTTTAAAATTTCTCCTGTTGAGCATGCAGCTCAAGAATCACGCCTCTCTTACAAATTTTCTTGTATGCTACTTTATTCTCTGTGTATTAATAGGCTAGTATAGAAATTGTCTTTGGTTGAATCAGAATTTTTCAGTATGATTTTTGACTGTTCATGTGTCAGGGCAAGGAGAAAATTTCAAGATAAAAGGAGAAAATTGTGGTTCAATAGAATGCTATTTGAATAAGAAGTAAATTTTCTTCCTGGGTAAACCAATTATTTGTGGAAATTAACGTTTTTTTTACTGGGTCCCCTCATTTGGATGGGACTGGAAGAACCTGTGTTGAAGTTTCCGTATAATTTCTGGTGGTATATATAACAACTTATTTCAATGGGATTAAAGTCCCTGGTAGCATTTAAAATTTTGGTTTCTGCTTCATTGGGTGGTAATGTGGTGAAATGGAAAGAACTGGCTTTTAAAAATCCCTTTAGGTTTAGCTTTCTATTATCTATAAACCATATCTCTGTGGTATAACCTCTTTGAGCCTCAGTTTAATCATCTGTAAAAAGGAAAGTTTGGTAATACCTTTCAGGGTGGTTGCAGGAGTTAAAGTAGAAACTGGAGAAAGGTGCCTTACATATTAGTGTCTGACACACAGTAGGAAGTTAATAAATGTTAGTACACATTCATCCTTACAACTCTTCATACTTTAATGAATTTGCCTTCTTAATGCCTAGCAAGAAAGTAGTGTAAATGTAATTATAAGAGTGTTGTGTCTTGGTAGGATTTAGGGTAGGATTTAGTATCTATGTTTCTAGGAATATTTTTAGTTAAACCTATCAACTATACGAACACCATAAAGAAAAAACCCCAAAGCCAGTGATTACATCTTTGTGTGTGTGTGTGTGTGTGATTATATCTTAATCACTTATGCTTTAGTTGAAGTTCTTAAGTCATTTTAATTTCTTTTCAATCAAGATGGAAAATTTTTCTTATACATAGTAATAAAAGGTGTCGTTAAAGGGAATATCTTATGTGAGGTATTCATATATTGATCCAAACCAAATAATGTTGGGCTAAATTGAGTCAAGCCTTGATTTTGAAAGAGGCAAGGACAATTTGTGCTTAAAATATGAAATATAGTCTGACTTTTTTTTCCCCCAGCAATACTAATAGTCACCTGTATTTATGAAATATTTCCAAGTTAAGCAGACAGTTCTGTATAAATTATTTTCTTTAAACCTTACAATTACCCTATGAGATCAGAATGGTACTCTGGTCACCATTGGACAGAAGAAGTGGAGGTTCAGACTATAGTAATATTGGATCATTTCCATTGGAGTCCAGAGTTGTAGTTCAATGCTGTTCCTTTTTTTTTAAATCAGTTTTATTGAAACATATTCACAAACCATATAACCTATCAAAAATGTACAATTAGTGGCTTTTGGTATAATCACAGAGTTGTTCATTCATCATTGCAATCAATATTAAAGCATTTCTACTACCCCCAAAAGAAAAGCCCCCTTCCCCTTAGTAGTCACACTCAATCCCTCTATCCTTCCTTGCCATACACTAGTCTAATTCCTTTTCTATAAACTTATTTATATTTACATTTTGTATAGATGGAGTCAAACAATATGTAGTACTTTGTGTCTGGTTTCTTTCATTTAGCATCATCCCCCTTTTTTTTTTAAACCGTTGATGGAAATATTAATATATTACTTTTCCCTACAGTCCATAATTTGCATTAGTTATATTTTTGCCCAAATATCACCCTCTTATTAACATTTTATAACATTAACATACATTTGTTCTGTTTCATGGAAAAACATTCTTATATTTGAACTATTAACCACACTCATTGTCCACACAAGAGGGTTCACTGTGCTATACATGTTTCATCCTTTAGTTCCTTCTAGTGCTATACATGACCTTAAACTTTACCTTTCAACCACTGTCGTACCCTTATATTAGTGCTAATTACAATCACTATAATGTGCTATCATCACCATATCCAAACTTTTACAATCAACCTTATTACAAATTCTGCACAAAGCCTCAGCTCTCATTCTATATTCTGGTGATCTGTGTTCTAGCTATTAACTCTATGAGTTTACTCATTATAATTAGTTTATATTAGTGAAATCATACATTATTTGTCTTTTTATGTCAGGCTTACTTCACTCAATATAATATCTTCAAGGTTCATCCATTTTCTCATATGCTTCATGACTTCATTTCTTCTTAGAGCTGAATATTATTCCATTGTATGTATATAGCACAATTTGTTTATCTATTCATCAGTTGATCGACACCTGCGTTGTTGCCATCTTTTGGCAGTTGTGAATAATGCTGCCATAAACATCAGTGTGAAAATATCTGTTTTTATCCCTGCCCTCAGTTCTTCTGGGTAGTAGTATTGCTGGATCACATGGAAGATTTATATTTAACTTCCTTAGGAACCGCCAAACTGTTTGGCATAGTGGCTGCAACATTCTACGTTACCACCAGCATTCCCATTTCTCTACATCCTCCCCAATACTTGTAGATTTATTTATTTATTCATTCATTCATTCATTTATTTATTTATTTGTTTATTTATTTATTTATTTATTTATTTATTTATTTATTTATTTATTTATTTATTTATTTATTTATTTGTGTTTTTTTGAGGTACCAGAGCCGGGGAATGAACCCTGGACCTGCTTTGTGGGAAGCTGGTGCTACCCTGAGTTTTTTTTTTTTGTTTTTTTTTTTTTAATTTTTTTAAAGCCATGTAACTAATTTTTTTTTTTTAACAATTTATTGAAGTATTCATACATGAACATACATAAACTATAAGTGTTCAGTAAACACCGTGAACTTATAAAACAAGCAAGTATAACATCATACAGGGCTCCCACACATCACCCCCCCCCACCCCTCCCCCTGCAAACACCCTGCATTGTTGTGAAGCATTTGTTAACAAATCATGAAAGAGCATTGTCAAAGTATTACTACTAACTGTACTGTATCTTACTCCCCTATATGTTTTTTAAAGGATTTATTTATTTATTTATTTATTTATTTATTTATTTATTTATTTTTATCCATTCTTTAACCCCTCCCGTTTTTGCTGTTTCTGTGTCCATTCACTGGGCAACTCTCTGTGTCTGTTTCCTGCCCTCTCTTCTCATCCTTCTCCTCCTGTCTTCACTGGGATTCGATCCTTGGAATCTCTGATGTGGGAGAGAGGCGTCCTACCGTCTGTGCCACCTTAGTTCCTGGTTTTTCGGTGCGTCTTGTCTTGGCTCTCCCTTGTGTCACTCTCCTGTTACGTCATCATCTTGCTGCATGGTACGCGGGGCCTGGCAGCACACCTGCGCACAGGGCCTAACGGCTCACGGGGCCTGGCGGCGCACCCGCACATGGGACCTGGTGGTCTACGTGCCTTCTATATTTTTCTTTTTCAATTTTTACCAGGAGGTCCCAGGGATTGAACCCAGGCCCCTCCATATAGGAGATAGATGCCCAACCACCTAAGCCACATCTGTCCCCCTGCTATATCTCTTAAGGTTGACCAAAGATACCGTCTTTTCTCATACAGGATGGTCATATAATAAATCAGACTTAGTTTATCACCAGCATTCTAAAAACCAGACCTAGGGAGAAAAACTAGGTCTGGGGACACATGCATGGTTTCTAATACAGTGAATGTTTAGCCTGCCCTGATTATCACAAAATCAGGTCAGCGAGAATATTCACAGCCTTGTAACTAATTTATTAGTTCCAAGGCATTGATATTTGTTGAAAGGATATAACAGTGTTATTCTAATAGCATTTACATATTTAGAATCATTTTTAAGAGTATCAGCAATGTCTTTTAACAAGTTGTAAAATTATTGGTCATTTACCAATTCAGTGTACTATATTTATAATGAAAATTTAACCAAGTTTTTATGTGTACCCAAACATTAAGCTCTAGTTTGGATTCCATAAAGTTAGATGTCTACTTTAAAGATCAACCAAGATGAGACAATTTTTTAAAAAGATTTATTTACTAATTTTTCTTTATTTATCCCCCCTCCCCCAGATGGTTCTCTCATCTGTCTGCTCATTATTTGCTTGACTTCTCCAGGAGGCATCGGGAACCAAACCTGGGATCTCCCACATGAGAGGGGAGTGCCCAGCGGCCTGAGCCACGTCTGCTCCCTGCAGGCTGTGGTGTCTGCTAGCTAATGGCTAGTGTCATCTGCTTGTGTGGCAGGGGCGGGATCTAGCTCCTTGCATTGGGGGTTGCATCTACTCATCTTCTTTTACGAAGCACTGGGACCCAAACCTGGGACCTCCCATGTGGTAGGCAGGCGCCCAAGTGGTTGAGCCACATCTGTTTCCCAAGATATGACAATTTTTATTGTAAACTTTTAAGTGACAACTTGGATGGACCAAGCACAATTCCTATTTGAAAAATTCTTCACCTCCACTGTCAAAAAGTAACAGGCATTATTAAAGGTAATTGTGAATGTTTATTTTCTATCTATCTGGATATCCACACATAATATTCTTTTAAGTGTATCTAGCTATTTATGGTAAAAATGTGCAAGTAAAAAAAAATTAGAGTGTTTGTATGCATAGTTATTAAGCAGTTCAAATTTTATTGACTTCCCAGTTTTTTTAAAAAGTTAAATTTAAGGTCATACCTCTAAGTTTGCTGTATTATATACACATCATACAGAATATGATTATGAATAGATACAAATTAGTCCATGCCCCAAAAAATTAGTTTACAGGAGTACAGATCATTTTCATAAATATATATAAAATTCTTCCAAGGATAGGAGGGGATTGTCCAAGTTTACTGAGACACTTTTCAAAGTATTTCAAGGCACAAAATGAAGACCATTGTGCATACATACATCTAGAGTCTTTGTACCCCTAACACAGCTCATCAAAGATTTGGCTTCACATCGATGTTATAAAACTAAATGTACTGAAGAGATTCTGCTTCTTAGCTGAAAAACCACAGGACCTATAAACATCATGTGGATAATTACTCCAAAATAAGGAGAATACAAATACAAGCACTTTATTTTAAAAAGCAAACACAAAAGATAGGTGTAAATTCTAAGTGTTCATATGCTTCCATTTTGGATAATTCATTTAAGAACCTATACAGGTTTGTTCCCAGAAGCTAATGCATCACTAGTCTCCAGTAAGGAAAATGAATTCTAAAAATTAACATTGGTTTCAAATTTCACTATTTATATAAAAACCGACAACCAGCAGGGTGGCGGCAGAGTAAGGTTTTCCTAGAATCAGCTCTTGCTACAGGGCACTTCGTAATCACCCAGAGCTAACTAAAGGACTTGTTTGAGGGCTCCAGGAGACCAGAATTCCATCCTGCAGCATCCTTGAAAGAGTGGAAGGAGGAAACTGCCCATCTGCAAAGAAGATTCATAAGTAGAGCACTCCACGCCACGGAGGCCGGTGCTCATCCTCCACTGGAGGCACAAGCCGCTTTGGGAGCTATTCCGTGGCTGTAATTGGAAGCTTCACTTCCCCAAAATGGGGGAGGAAGAGACAGTTGGGCACCAACTTTAGCTACTGATTAGTAAATTCGGCTGGCTAAAGTATAATCCTAAGAACAGCTAAATTTGAACTTGTCCAAGTCAGAAAGAGGCCGGTAGCCACCATCTTATCTCTGTGCCTGACATGAGGGGAAGTGGGGCTGACTGAAAATCACAGTGTTGGCAGGGACCAGCTTCTTTACATCTAGATCAGATTGCTACTCTAGCCCAAGCCCCAAGCCCACCTCGGATAGGGAGGAAGCTTGGGGGGAGGTGCGCCATACTATCCAGGAAATAACAAGCCATGCTGTGGGAGGCCAGTGATCATCCTACTTTGGAGGTGCAGGCCACCCCAGGAGCTATGCTGTGGCAGGAATTGGAAGCTCCATTTCCCAAAAACAGGGGAGGAAGAGATGGTTGGCCACCAATGTTAGCTACTGATTAGTCAGTCTGGCTGGCTAAAGTATAACCCTAAGAACAGCTGAATATTGAACCTGTCCAAGTCAGAAGGAGGCTGGTAGCTGCCATTTTGACTTCACCCCCCGCATGAGGGGAAGCTGGGCTGACTGAAAATCACAGTGTAGAGACTGATTTCTTACACCCAGATTGGGCTGCAGCCCTACCCTAGGCTTCAGCCCCACCTCATGCAGGGAGGAAGTGGGCCCTGCAACAGCCTATCCAGGTAACTGCAGGTACATTTGCTGACACAGACTGAATAATTGGAAATCTGCGGGGCAGCTGCAGTCATCTTGGACCTGTACTTCATATATTGCTGCCCACACCTGCAACTCCATCCCCGCCCCTGGCAGGGGAAAAAGGGGCGTGAAGCCTAATCAGTCTCTCTGGGCAACTACAGTCTAGGCCTGCGAGTTGGATTATTCCACACAGCTGTGGCTCTGTTCCTACACCTGGCAAAGGAGAAAGTTGGGAGAAGCTTCCTCGGTCCTTGGGGCACTGAGGGCAGCTTGAGCCTTCACAGCCTACAGCACCAACTACATCCTTGTCTCCTGCTACACAACCAGCAAGAGAGAAAGGGCAGGAAGCCCTAAACTAAAGAGAAAAACTGCACCCAGAATAAATACTCTAGTAAGTCAGATGCCAAGACACCAACAAAAAATTACAATCCACGCCAAGAAACAGGAAGATACCGCCCAGTTAAAGGAATAAGATAAGCCTCCAGATTACATAAAGGAGTCGAGACAACTAATCATACAGGTTCGAACAAATCTCCTTAATAAATTCAATGAGATGGCTAAAGAAATTAATGATATTAAGAAGACATTGGATGTGCGCAGAGAAGAATTTGAAAGCATACATAGAAAAATAGCAGATCTTATGGGAATGAAAGGTGCAATAAATGAAATTAAAAATATACTGGAATCATATAATAGCAAATTTGAGGAGGCAGAAGAAAGGATTGGTGAGCTTGAAGAAATGGCCTTTGAGAGTGAACATACAAAAGAACAGATGAAGAAAAGATTAAAAAACCTTGAACAAGGTCTCAGGGAACTAAATGACAGCAAGAGACAAACATACGTGCCATGGGTGTCCCAGAAGGAGAAGAGAAGGGAAAAGGGGCAGAAGGAATATTTGAAGAAATAATGGTAGAAAATTTCCCAACCCTATTGAAGGACATAGATATCCATGTCCAAGAAGCACGATGTTCTCCAATCCGAAAAAATCTAAATAGACCAACTCCAAGATACATACTAATCAGAATGTCAAATGCCAAAGACAGAGAGAATTCTGAAAGCAGCAAGAGAAAAGCAATGCATAACATATAAGGGATACTTGAAAGATTAAGCGCTGATTTCTCACCAGAAACCACGGAGGCAAGAAGACAGTGGTATGATATATTTAAGATACTGCAATAGAAAAACTTCCAGCCAAGGATCTTATTTCTGGCAAGATTTTCTTTAAAAAATGAGGGTGAGTGTAGAATATTCACAGATAAACAGAAACTGAGAAAGTTTGTGATCAAGAGACCCACTTGGCAGGAAATACTAAAGGATGTGCTACAGCCTGAAAAGAAAAGACAGGAGATAGAGGCCTGGAAGAGAGTCTAGAAATGAAGATTATATCAATAAAAGTAATTAAAAGTGTTGAAAGAGTGGTGAAAATAAAATATGACAGATAAAACCCAAATACTTAGAAATAAACTTAACCAAAGATGTAAAGCACTTGTATTCAGAAAACTGCAACTCATTGTTAAAGGAAATTTTTAAAAGTCCTAAATAATTGGAAGAACATTCCATGCTCAAAGATTGGAAGGCTAAATATCATTAAGACGTCACTTCTACTCAAATTGATATACAGATTCAATGCAATCCCGATAAAAATTCCACCAGCATTTTTTAAATAAATGGAAAACATGATTATCAAATTTCTTTGGAAGGGTAAGGGGTCCCAAATAGCCAGAAACATCTTAAAAAGGAAAAACAAAGTTGGAGGACTCTCATTTCTGGACTTTAAATCATATTACCAAGGTACAGTGGTAAAAACAGCATGGTACTGGCATAAAGACAGACACATAGACCAATAGAACCAAATTGATGGTTCAGAAACAGACCCTCACATCTATGGTCAAGTGATTTTTGACTAGCCTGTCAAACCCACCCAGCTCAGGCAGAGCAGTCCATTCAACAAATGTGCTGAGAAAACTGGATATCCATAGCAAAAGAAGAAAAGAGGCCCCCTATCTCACACCTTATACAAAAATTAACTCAAAATGAATAAAAAACCTAAATATAAAAGCAAGAACCATAAAGCTTCTAGAAGAAAATGTAGGAAGATATCTTCAAGACCTGGTGGTAGGTAGAGGATTCTTAAAGGAAACAAGAGGCAGACTGAGATGGACTACTGATATTGTATGTAGAAGTTTTAATTAGCTTTACTGTAAAAGTGTGGAAATTGTACAGAGTTGATGGTAACACATAGTGAGTAACAGCTGGTTTATAAATGGGGATGTGGCTGAAAATAGTAGTCTAGGATGTAAATGCCAATTGATAGAAAGTTAGAGAATAATCTAGAGACTAAATAGTACAGTAAACCTAGAGGTATATGAGAATTGTGGTTGATGGTACAGATGCAAGAGTGTCCTTTGTGAGCTAGAGCAGATGTACATCACTGTTGTAGGGTGGTGGGAATGTGGAGAAGCATGGGAAAAATACAACTGGAATGACCTATGGACTGTGGTTAACAGTAATAATGTAATATTCTTGCATCTATGCCAAAGATGTACTGTGTTGATAATGGGGGAGTATGGAAAATGTGTGCCAAATGTACGTTATGGACCTGGTAATAATTGGATGATATTATCTCATAATCTGTAACAAATGTTCCACCATGGTGTGGTGTTGATAGAGGGGTGTTGTTTGGGAATTCCGCACATGTTCATGATTGTTTTGTAAGTTTACAATTTCTGTCATAAAAATATATTTAAAAAATAATAATAGGGTGGGTTTGGGGAAAAATACACCAAATGTAAGATAAGGACTATAAATCAACAGTAAGAGTTTGACAATATTCTTTTATAACTTGTAACAAATGTCTCACGACAATGCAAGATGTTGGTGGAGGGTTGATGTATGGGACCCTTGTATGATGTTTTGAATGTTTGCCGTGTAAGTTCACAACTTTTACTATACACGTATTGTTTATGTATGTTCATGTATAAATGATATAAAAATAATAATAATAATAGGGTAGGTTGGGGGAAAATACTTTGGTTAGTAGTAATATTTTGAGGATGTTCTTTAATCATTAGTTAAAAATGTTAAACAACAGTGCAAGGTATTTGTGGTAGGGTGAGGAATGAGAGCGTTGTATGATGTTATGTATGTTTGTTTTGTAAGTTCACAACTATTGCTATACACTTATTGTTTATGTATGTTCATGTATGAGTGATATACTTCAATAAATTTTAAAAAATACACAATAAAAAAAAAAAAATCCTAGAGAGACCAATAATTCCAGTAGCTTCAATAGATAAGCTAAAGAGTCTTTGCTGTAATTAAATTTACCAATATTTGTCCAGGTCTGTTTAATATATATACAAGGAAAATACACTTATTCTATAATTTCTTATAAAATAGCATGTAAGGAGTAGAAGTAGGAGATATAGAAAGGGAAAGAGAATTAAAAACGTCCTTCTCTCTGGTAACTTTCACTTCAGAATCATCAAAAAGCAACCACTTCCCTTCATACTCCTTTAAGCTTTGTAGTACTACATATGAAAGTTTGTTCTCAAATCCACTAATATTAATACCTGTTTGGTTAATGAATTCCTTGTTTCTGTCAGATTCATGGGTCCCATTAGTATTGTTAGTCTCAGAATTTCTATTTTTAGCAAATGCTGTACTGGCAACATTGTCAGGATTAGATGATTTGTTATATAGCTCATAAGCTGCTTTGCTCTTTTGTCCTCCAAGAAGTCCAATAGCTTTTACATTTTTTTTCTGTTGTTCAAAACTTTACTTGGCTCCCTATACAAGAATCAACTCAAGACCTAAATATAAAAGCCAGGACCATAAAATTTCTAGGAGAAAATATAGGGAAACAGCTTCAAGACCTTGTAGTAAGTAGAGCTTTCTTGGACATTACACCCAAAGCACGTGCAACAAAAGAAAAAAATCTAGATAAGTGGGACCTTCTCAAAATTAAACACTTTTGTACCTCACAGGACTCTGTCAAAAGGGTGAAAAGGCAGCCAACTCAATGGGAGAAAATATTTGGAAATCACATATCCGATAAGGGTTTAATATCCAGGATATATAAAGAGATGTTACAACTCAACAATAAAAAGACAAACGACCCAATTAAAAAATGAGCAAAAGACTTGAATAGACATTTGTCCAAAGAAGAAATACAAATGGCAAAAAAACAGATGAAGAAATGATCAACAACACTAATGATTAGGGAAATACAATTCAAAACTATAATGAGATATCATTTCACACCTATCAGAATGGCCAATATTAAAAAGACAGACAACTACAAGTGTTGGAGAGGATGTGGAGAGATAGGAACACTTCTTCACTGTTGGTGGGAATGTAGAATGGTACAGCCACTGTGGAGGACTGTTTGGCAGTTCCTAAAGAAGTTGAGTATAGACTTGCCACATGACCCTGCAATACCACTACTTGGGTGTATACCCAGAAGAACTGAGAGCAGTGACACAAAAGACATCTGCACACCAATGTTCATAGCAACATTATTCACCATTGCCAAAAGTTGGAAACAACCCAGGTGTCCATCAACAGATGAATGGATAAACAAACTGTGGTCTATTCACATGATGGAATATTATGCAGCTGTAAGAAGAAATGAAGTCATAAAGCATATGACAACATGGATGAACCTGGAGGACATTATGTTGAGTGAAGCAAGCCAGACACAAAAGGACGAATACTGTATGATTGCATTACTATGAACCAAATATATTGTGTAATATATTGTATGATTCAAAAAAAATTTTATATCTATCCATTTAATTGAGAAGTATATGTTTTTATTCAACTGTAATTTCTTTTTTGTTTTTAATTATTTATATTTTCAATTATTAAATGTATAAAATAAAGTTAAAAAACAAAACAAAAAAAACTTTACTTGGCTGTGTATTTCCACTGACTCTGATTGACACTTCTTCATCATCATAATTTTCAGCCAGTGCTTCCTTGACATTCAATGGTTCTGGCTTACCTATTTCACACATTAGGTCAACCTCAAAAATTTACTTATCTAGTTCTAAACTGTTAAGATCAATGACTTTAACAGAAGCTGTGTAATACCCACTACTAATTGTAATGCCACTATGCGTCACAACCACAAATAATCCATAGTTGTAGTCGGTTGGCTTTGTGCTCATTCTTCTAGTGACAATTTAAGGGGTGTTAATAAAGGAGTATTGATCTTGGAAAGTCCAGCACCAAAACAGTCAAACTCCAGGCCACTAGCAGCAAAGCACTTCAAATGAATGGTTATAACTTCAGGAATTTTGTCAAATAATAGACTTCGTTCAGCTTCAGTATAATGATAGCAATTTTCACAGAAATATTTATCATCTCTTACAATCCTTTCCACTGAAGCAAATTGTGAAATTGCCCATCTCAGTGTCTTCATTTTTGTTTTTGATTCTAGAGAAATTTCAGAACTCTCCTCTACTTTGGAAAGCTCGTCTTCTTGTACTGGCACGCTGATGTCCTGAAAATCTTCTTTCTGTTAAACTTTCACATTCCAAGCAAGGAGTTCTTAATACCAGTTGACCTTTAAATAATTTCTCCACTAGCTCAAAACCAGTTTGCTCCACACCTTTGTTTATGAACTTAACTTAATTAACATTAATGGATTTAACATTATTCCCTGGAGATTCAAGTTCACAACCATTAACCTTTAAATGGTTACCATTTTCACACTTCCCCAAGACCTCTTCAAGATCATATTCATTTTCTTTAGATTGCCCTTTAGATCCTCGGTTTGTTGTTATTTTTCCCAGACTACAGAATTTAGAAAGAATGCTCTGTTGCTTATTTTCAGACTTTAACCAATTTATTTTAACTCTTGATTTCTTTTGTGAGGGCCTCTCATTTTCAGAAGCATACTTGGGGATTATTTTAGGAGGAATCTCTAACATATCACCTGTACCTTTTCTGTTTGATCTAGTTTGTCTCTGGTTCTTTTCCAGTGACTGGTGTTCCTGAAATACTTTAGCTTTTTTCTACATGTTACCAAAGGCAGTGTTACTTTTTCTTTTCCCATTTCCTTTTGGGGGTTTTTCTTTTAATCTTCAAGATGCCTCATATTGTCAATCTCTATGCTGTTAATACCACTCATTTCTTCTTTCTGATGAGGGATTTCTTCTCCCTTAGTAGAAAATTCTGCCACATTTTTCACTTCTTGCTTTTTTAAGAGTTGGTATGCTTCTTGAATGTTTCCTAAAATTCCATTGTAATACTTCCTGTGCATCATGCTGTAGGTATCCTTCATACATAGGGTTGAGTTCCCAGTGTATGTTAAGCAGTCTCCTTGGCTGGGTTGTAAATTCATCAGTATATTTCTCTGGATTTAAGAGAAAACTAGCCTGAAGCTGTTCAGCTGAAATGATTAAGGACTGTAAACTGCATATTAATCCATAACTTGCCAAAGGATCTTTGCAATTTCCCTTATCTACTTTTTTGTTGGCTTCATCCTTTACGGTGTCTTTCTTCCTTGAAACAATATTAAATAAGTACTTTACTCCAGATTTAAAACCAGGACAAAAGTATAATACCTACTGTATACAATTAAGATAACAAGTATTGCCGAGATTATTCAGTCCCACAAATGGTAGCAAGTTTTCTCTCCTCTCACAGTTTTGGGGGGAGGATTGTGCTGTAGGAACAACTTGATCAATTTCAAATCTTCTATATTTGGAAGGTTTTTCTTCATTTTCTTGAGAATCTATGAAGTCCAAAATTCTTTTAGTTTCCTTTTTCTGAAAAAACTACAAGGAAAGTCTGGCTTTTTTTTATGGACTACCTCTTGAAAGTCCATTACTTTCACTAGGTATGCACCAGGCATTTTCTCTTCAGGAGTTGACAAGAGATTTGAAGGGAAAAGGTGGAATCACCAATTTATCATTACCGAGAGTATAACATCTTACACTCGGATTCCTTACATCTGGATTGTTACATCAAAAATTGTTTCTCCTGGCCCCAACCCAAAGCGAAGTCTGCGGTGGTGATGCCAACGAGTCCAACTGGGATAGGTGTGGGTATGACAAGTGAGTCCCCACCTCTAGCTTGACAGTTCTCAACCCAAGGAAAGTCTGGTCGACATCTTCTCCCTGTGGGAGAGTGACCATCCACTCTCAGGGAGCAACCCAGACTGCCACTCGGTCCTTTTTGCGCCCACACTAACTACATTCCTGAGTGGCGACCTCCTAGGTCACCCTAGAATGGAAGGGAGCACAGAAGTGGTTCCGCTTGTGAAGCTCCTAAACTGCTAAGGTCTTTTGAGTTTGTTTGTTTGTTTGTTTGCTTGTAGTTTGTTTTTCTGTTTTTTAGAAGACACCAGAATTGAACCCTGGACCTCCATGTGGGAAGCAGGTGCTCAACCACTTAAGCCACGTCTGCTCTCCCTTTTTTCCTTTTTTAATAGTGGCCATTCTAATAGATATCAAATGATATCTCATTATGTTTTGATTTCCATTTCCCTAATAGCTGGTGATGTTGAACAACTTTTCTTTTTTCTTTTTTTTGCCATTTGTATTTCCTCTTTGGAAAAATGTCTATTCAAGTCTTTTTTTTTTAAATTTATTTTATTCATCTCTCCTCCCTTTGTTGTTTTGCGCTCGCTGTCTGCTCTCTGTGTGTTCTTCTGTGCCTGTCTTCTCTTTAGGTGGCACTAGGAACTGATCCTGAGACCTTCCAGAGTGGGAGAGAGGCGCTCAATCTCTTGTGCCATCTCAGCTCCCTGGTCTGCTGCATCTCTTATTGTCTCTCCTCTGTGTGTCTTTTTGTTGCATCATCTTGCTGTGCCAGCTTTCCGCGTGGGCCAGCACTCCATGCGGGCCATCACTCCTGCACAGGCCAACATTCTGCACAGACCAGCACGCCGTATGGGCCACCTCTCCACTTGGGCCAGCTCACTGCATGGGCCAGCTTGCCTTTCACCCCAAGAATTGAACCCTGGACCTCCTAAAGGATAGATGGGAGCCCAGTTACTTGAGCCACACCCGTTTCCCTCCATTCAAGTCTTTTGCCCATTTTTTAAGTGGGTCATTTGCCTTTTTATCATTGAGTTGTAGGATCTCTTTATATGTCATGGATATTAAACCCTTGTCTCCCATTGAGTAGGCTGCCTTTTCACCTTCTTGACAAAGTCCTTTGAAGCACAAAAGTGTTTAATTTTTGAGGAGGTCCCTTTTATCTGTTTTTTCTTTTGTTGTTGGTGCTTTGTGTGTAAGGTGTAAGAATCTACCTCCTACCACCAGATGTTGAAAATGCTTTCCTACATGATTTTCCAGGAGTTTTATGGTTCTGGCTTTTGTGTTTAGGTCTCTGCTTCATTTTGAGTTGATTCTTGTGTAGGGAATGAGATGGGGTCCTCTTTCATTCTTTTGGTTATGGATATCCAGTTCTCTTAGCACAATTTGTTGAAGAGACTACTGTTCTGTCCAAGTTGAGTGGATTTGGTAGCTTTGTAAAAAATCAGCATACAGGTGAAGGTCTGTTTCCAATATCTCAGTTCAATTCCATTGATCAGTATGTCTGTCTTTATGCCAATAACATTACTGCTTTGACCACTCTATCTTTCTACTGTGCTTTAAGGTCAGGAAGTGTGAGTCCTGCTCCTTTGTTTTTGTTGTGTTGTTATATTTTCATAGAACTTTATTTGAAGTGATTTAATTGTGAATTTGTATCATAATACTAGTGAAATCTTTTTTTCAATGTAATGAGAATCAGCGGAAACAAGTGTGGGTAGGTTTGGTAGAGGCATTAATAAACATAGATTAATCTGACTTGTGCCTTCTCTCTTTCTTTGAAGAACTTACTACTGGTAACTTTTTTGGGACTTGGGCATTTCATAATAATTATAATAATAGAGAAACATTTATAGGAATTTTATTATGCATTAGGCATTATTTTAAGTGCAATACATGAATAAATTCCAGTCCTCTCAACAATCCTATAAGGGGGAGGGGAGGTACTATTATTAGCTTTATTTTCTATGTAAGGTAATGGTGCAACTAAAGGAAAAAGTACTATAGACTATGGGACTTCCTTTTCTGACTTTAGAAATATAGCCTAGGATATAGCACATTATACATTTTTTTTAGGTATGCTGAAAATATTTTTTTTTTTTTTTTGCTGAAAATATTTTATTACAGAATCTTTTTAAACACATTTACAAGTCCTTTGAAAGTTGTTATTTAAACATTACTTTCACATTAAAAAAAAAAAGTCCCAAGTTTTCACATTTTAATCCATAATATTTAAAAAATCCATCTCATACTATTAATTTATACCATAAGATAAAGCAAGGTTTAATATCTTTTTCTCTCTTTTCTGCATATGGAGTAAGGTGAATCATAGGTTGTGTAGCTTAGTTTGCTTCAAAGTTACTTGGAGAGTCTGGATCAGAATTTAAAATAAACTCATGTTCTGATAGTAAAACTTTTGGGGGAGATTCTTCATATTTTCACTGTAATAAAAGAAAATGTTTTGAAGAATAAGCTGTAAAAATTGAGAACCACAATTATATTAGTTATTTATTTATTTTTACTGATTACAAGTTAGTAAAGATTAATTTTGGTGTTCTGGTTTTACTAGATTATCAATTCAGATATTTGGTTTGGTTATAGAAAAATTGGATGATTTCTCCAAATGTCTATTACTGTGCTTCATCCTTTGACCTGTTTTTCAAACATTTATTAACTACCTACTCCATGCCAGGCACTTTGCATATATACTAGAGATAAAAAATAGAATTAAAATTCCATTACTACACTCAGAAAGCTTAGAGTCTATATAAGACACAAGGTAGACAGCAAACAGATACTTGTAGTACATTTTGATAAGTACTGTGGTAATTATGTCTAGAGTTTTTGAGATGATAAAACACAGCATTATTGGGGGTAGGGGTAGGTACAGTAGATATGGGTGTTGAGCCTTAAAGAATAAGAAAGTCTTTTCTTGGGATAGAGATGGGAGTATGGCATAAGATAAGCTTTTTCTAGTTAGAGAAAGTGGCATGTGTAAAGGGCAACATGGAACAATCTGAGAACCTAAATAGCTCTCAAGGCTTTCGCATGGAGTATGGGTGTAGATGGGGAATGGGAGTGCTGGAGAGAAAATTAGTAGTGATCATGTCACAGAGCCTTGCATTTTATGCTGTGGGATTTAAACTTTTTCCCCTGAAGATTTGGGGAGACTTTGGAAAATATTAAGCAGGTTATTAAGTGGAAATATTTTGGGGTGTCAATTAGTACAGATTTATAAGTATTGCCTTATGCAGTTGTTTTTTAAATCAGAGAGGAGAAAATTATGAGCAAAAATGTATAATGTCTTAGATTTATACACGTAGATTTTTTAAAAACTGGCTCTCTTTCTTGCATCATGAAGATTTGAGTTGCTGTCTAGTGTCTTTTCATTGCAGCCTGAAGGACTTCTTTTAGTATTCTTTAGGGCAGGTCTGCTAGGGATGAAGTCTCTCAGTTTTTGTTTATCTGGGAATGTCTCAATTTCTCCTTCATTCCTGAGGAGGGGAGGGGAAGTCCCAGGCCACAGTGACTTCTACATGGGGAAGAAGAGAGAGGAGAGAAGGTAAAACCTAATGTGGTAGCTAGTCTGACCATTCCTGGATGGCAAGTGATGTGTTTGGGACTGATTATATTGGAGAGGGCTTCAAAAGAGAGTGTCTTGACTTGGAATCTCAGAACTTTGTTGGGAGAAAGGCTGTTTGAATACGGCTGAGGCACTGGTTCTAAGAAATCAATTTGGTAGTACTGCTCAGAATTGATGTGGAGAGAGTTGCTGTATCATATTCATTGGGTATCAGATGTTAAAACCTTTTGGCTTTCTTAAAGTTGTAATACCTAAGAAATATGTTTTACCTTCAAGGTGTGTCATTTCTTTCCCCAAAAGAAAAATTGTGCTACAACATATCTTTCATTTTTTTTCACTTTCAATTTATTTTTTAAATGTTTTTTTTTTTTTTTTTTTTTTACCGGGAGGTACCGGGGATCGAACCCTGGTCTCTTCATATGGTAGACGGACGCCCAACCTCTTGAGCCACATCCGTTTCCCTAAATGTTGTTTTAGAGTAGATTATCTTTCCTTTTCATGCATTAAGTTTTTTATCTCTTTTTTTTTTTTTTTTTTTTAAGTTTTTTATCTCTTGATTTTAGAATATTGAGGGACAGAAATCATTTGCTTAGATTGTTCTTTGGAAGTCATACTAATGGTTATATTTCCTACCTCTTTTGCAGCTATATTGCCAGTTTATATATTGCTCTAGTAATTATACTTCTAGAGTTCTTTGAGTCATTTTATTAGTTTCATTAGATATTTAATTGATTGGAAGTTTTAAAAGAACCTTGGACTTTACCAGTTAAATAATTATCAATAACAAGGCTAATAAATTGCTTTCTAATAGCATATAAATTCTACACTGCACTGGTTTAAATTATAGCACCTAACACCACCTCAAGGCTTGTGATGTTATAACTTTTATCAACTGAGCAATGCTTAATTTGTTATGAAAGTGAAAGAAAAGTTAACTAATTCCATCAAAATTGTGCTGCTGACATCTGTTTCTGGTAAAATTTAAGTAATATGATAAGAATATAAAAGAATTGTATGATTACTGGTTTCTGATTCATGTGATAATAAACTGTATATGATTTTCTTTCCTTTCTGAATCATTTATATATGTGAGATGTTAGTAAGTCCAAATGGAAAAGCAATATAATGCTGAGGGGACAGACACTAAAGTAATAAATTTCTTTCTGACACTAATCTTCTTAGATTACTTGTTAAATAAGTTATATCTTAGTTCTTGAGTTTCACCAAAAAAAATTTTTAAATTATATGAAAGAATCTTTAATATTCTATTATGTTTAGGGTATAAGTTTTTAATAGCCATATAATATTTTATCATACACAAGTCACTGTTTTCAAACCATTTTTCACATTATAACATAGGCTGAGTTATGTAAATTTTCCTTAATTTACTAATTATTGGAAAAAAGAAGAGATAATGCCTTTGAAATAAAAATTTATTTGTAAGTAATGAGGGTACTTGAAACCAAACTCTGGTGGTGAGAGGAAAGAAAGCAGTTAGAAAGGGGGTACTTAAGGTAATGGAAAAAAAAGTGGAGAAAAAGGGTAGGGAAGAATCAGGAAAAGAATCAAATAGAGAGGGGAGATAGAAGCCAAAACCTAAAGAGCAAGGTAGTTAGCAAAGGGAGAAGAGAATTGGGACTTACAGGAGGTAGGGTTCTTAACTTCTTAAGCAGTTTGGAACGGTTGGTTTTTTATCTCTCAGAACCAGGAATAAGGATCAGATATTTTAGGATTGCTTCAGATTGCTAGCAATCAGCAACTCTGCCATTGGTGCGTCCACAAGGATGTGATCACAAGAGTGACCCTGTAGACACTAATCTCAGCAGCACTCCCTTTTTCAGTTAACTCGGTAGGCTAGTTTGTCTGAATTGAATCAAACGTACTTTGCTTCAAGGCATACTTTCCACTAAACATTATAGCATTGATAGGGAATCGCTTTTCAGGATTATCTTATATCCTACAGCCTTGCTGACCATTTATTACCTGTAGTACTTTTGAGTTGATGTTCTTGGATATAAATGTCTGTAATTACGCCACCTGTACAAATTCATAGGTTTTATTTCTTCCCTTTTTTTCCTGTTATGTGACTTTTGGGCAAGATACTAAACCTTAAATGTCACTTTCTTGAATGTATGGAGATAATAATACTTTCCTCACAGGTTTAATGGAAGGATTAAAAGAGAGAGTGTGTGTAAAGGATCCAGTACAATATAAGTACATAGGGATGGTATACAGATGTCCTCGTCTTATTTCCATTTTTATTGAGAGTGTGTGTTTCTTCATTTTGTGTAATTCTAGTACTTAGTTTAAGAAGGGAGTTCTTTATCACATTAAGATACTCTCAGTACCTATTTTTATTTTGATCCTGAGTACTTTATTTGATAAATTCTTGACTGAAAGGATGATATAATTTAAACCTTTTTTCAGTGAATTGTGCCAGTCATATACTCTAAGGTTCAATCCAGGGATATTGTACAAATATTTTAATGCATTTGTATATTAGTCTTCTTCATCAGGTTTATAAGTAGGTTCATAAACAACCTTTGTACTGGCTGTTCCTTTTGCTAGCTATTCTTTTTTATAACCCTATGGCTCCCTCCCTCCCTCATTTCCTTTAATTGTCTGGTGAAATGCTATTTTATCAGAGACGCCATATAGCATAATGGTTAAGAACTGGACGGCCTGACTCTACTATTTATTTGTTGTTTTACCTTGGGCAAGTCAACCTCTCTGATCCTACGTTGTAAAATTTTTATTTTAATGTTAGCTGCTTTATAGGGTTCTTTAGGATTAAATGAATAAATGTATGTCCAGTGCTTAGCATAGTACCTGGCACTTAAAAAGCACTCTATAAGGGTTAACTACTATCATCATTGTCATCATCACCATCAGAGAAGTTTGACCTGACTTTTATACATTAAATAGCATTTACTCACCCCACCATTTTTTTTCTTTCCCTGTCTTATGTTTTCTCTCAGATTTTATAACAACCTTATATTTTATATATCTATTCATTTATGTGTTTATTGTCTACCTCAACTGGAATATATGCTCTTTGAAGGAAGGAATTGTATTCTTTATGATATATCTCCAATACTTAAAACAGTGTATAGTACATGGTTTTAGTTTCCTTGGCAGCTCAAGCAAATACCATGCACTGTGCTGAGTTAAACAATAAGAATTTAATGGCTTATGGGTTTGAGGTTAGGAAAAAGTCCAAATCAAGGTATCATCAAGGTATGCTTTCTCCCGCTGGACTGTGGGGTTCTGGGGCTGGCGATCCTTGGTCCTTAGCTTGTGACATGGCAAGGCACATGGTGGCATCTCTGGTCTTGCCCTTGTTAATGTTCAGCTTCTGGGTTCTCCCTCTGTGGCTTTTTCTCCAGTAATAGGATTAGAGTTACTGGAGTAACCTCATCAAAAGGTACTATTTACAGTGGGTTCACTCTCAAAAGAATGGATTAAGTTCAAGAACATGTTTTTCTGGGGTATACACAGCTCCAAAGTACCACACACAATATAAATTTTTGTTGAATGAATGAATGAATGTCAATTAATATTAAATATCAAATTCACCTTTGAGTGAAAGATATTTTTAGATATTCAAAGAGTCACAGAGGTTGCTTCAGTTAAGATGTGGCCCATCTCAATCAGGATGGGTCCTGATGCTGTTACTGGAGTCCTTTATATGCAGAATGAAATTCAGACACAGAGAGAGCCATGAAAGGAGCAGCCAGAAGCTGAAATTAGCGAAACCCAGAAGAGAAGGGAGGGACCAACAGATACTGCTATGTGTCTTGCCATGTGACAGAGGAGCCATTGGGAGGAAAGCATCTTCTTGCTGCTGCCTTGATTTGGACATTTTTCCAGTGTCAAAACTGGAAGCAAATAAATTCCCATTGTTTAATTCAACCCATTTCATAGTATTTGCTTTGAATAGCCTTGGAAACTAAAACAGATTTTGGTAACAGGAGAGTGGGATGCTGCTATTGCAAATACCAAAAAATGTGGAAAGAGTTTTTGAAATGGGTAATGGGTGGACACTGGCAGAATTGTGAGGTGCTTGATAGAAAAAGCCTAGATTGCTTTGAAGAGACTATTCGTAGAAATACAGATGCTTAAAGTATTTCTGATGAGGCCTTAGAAGAAGAAAATGATGAATGTGTTATTGAAAACTGGAGGAAAGGCGATCCTTGTTTTAAAGTAGTAGAGAACTTGGCAAAATTGAGTTCTTATGATAGATGGAAGGCAGAACTTGAGAGTGATGAAGTTGGATGTTTAGTTGGGCAGATTTCCAAGATTAGTGTGGAAAGTGCAGCCTGGTTTCTCCTTACTGCTTATAGTAAAATGTGAGAGGAAACGGATAAGCTGATAACTGGACTCCTGGACAAAAAGAAACCAGAAACTGATGGTTTGTAAAATTCTGAGCTCCCTGAAAGCGAGTGCCCAGAGAGTAGTGTTCCATGTGAGGGTTTAACTGAACATGGAACTAAATAGTAATTTCTGTGCAAGTCAGGATTGGAGGTGCAGTTTTCCAGGAAAGATTTGTGGAAAATTCTTTTGTCTGATGGTTTGGATCCCTATGTCCTTGTGCAAAACCAGCAAGTTTTTTGTGAGATCTGTATGAATGGAACAACTGTCAGCCTGAACTAAAAGAGACAGAAAAGGGACAGATTGAAGGGAAAATCACTTCAAGGGCAGATCCATGGAAGCTGTCTGGATTGAAGACATCTTATCTTCTCTGCCAAGTCCGTGGGCCCACCCATGTGTGTGGAAAAGGTGAGTTTGCCCCATCACTTGGAGAGAGTGGCCCTTCTACCCCATTGTTGAGGAAGAGTGCTGCCACCCCAGTGTTCTGAGAGGGTTGAGCCTGTGTCCTAGGGATTGGGGAGAGTCTGGCTCTCATCCCAATGTTTGGAGAAGGTTGAGTCTTCACCCCTGTGTTTAAAGAGAAAATGGCTGCTGCAGAAGCATTTGGAATAGGTGAGGCTGCCAGTCCATCAGACCCCAAGGACAAACATTGTTCTATAGATAACTCTGAGACCTTGAAATCTAATGGAGTATGCCCTGCAGGTTTCAGAATTGCTTAGGACCCCTGTTTTACATCCAATTTTCCCTTTCTGGAATGTAATATTTATCCTAAGCCTGTTCTTCCTTTGTGTATTTGAAGCAGCTAACTTCTTTAGGTTTCACAGGTCTACCTAGGACAGACAACACCCATACCGATTTTGATGATACTTGTACTGACTTTTTGGATATTGTGATGGAATGAATGTATTTTGTATATAGGAAGAACATATGTTTTTGTTGTCCATAGGGTGGAGTGTGATGATTTGAAGTTTTATGTACCCCAGAAAAACATGTTTTAAGTCTAATCCATTCCTGTGGGTATAAATCTAGTTGAAGTAGGACCTTTTGATGAGGTTACTTCAGTTAAGGTGTGTCACATCTCAATCAGTATGGGTCTTAATCCTCTCTCTGAAGTCCTTTATAAGAGAATAAATGTAGACAGAGAGAAAAAAACCATGGAGGCAAGGAGCTGAAAGCAGTGAAACCCCTAAGAGAATGGAGAGACCAGCACACGCCACCATGTGACGGAGGAGCCAAGGATTGCCAACAGCCGGTCTTCAGGAAGAAACCATCACCTTGATATGATGTCGTGATTTGGACATTTTCCCCAGCCTCAAAATCGTCATTGAATAAATGATGATTAATCCAAACCATTGTTTGTTTAATCCAACCCATTTCATTGTATTTGCTTTGAGCAGTCTAGGAAACTAAAACTATGCATATATAATTTATCCTGTTGCAGCTTTATAAACTTAAAATTGCACTTATCTTATTCTACAGTATCTGGGACTTAGTTCTTGGACCTTTTATGTTGTTGTAAGCTGAATGTCCAGGCTTTGCATGTTTTTGCTAGGCATTTATTCTTAAAATGTTTTGAACCTAATAAACAACATGTTTTTAAAGTCCCTGCATCTTAAAGGGCTCTTTAATGAGCAGGAGGATGGCCACCCTGCTAAGAACATCAGTGGTGGTTTTTTATTATAAATTGATATTTAAATCTCTGTACCTGGTTCTCTTGTTTAAATGAGACTATGGTTCAACAGAGCAAAACAAAAATTGAAATATTTTAAATCATTTCACTACCTATAATTGTCTATAAAAAAATCAATTCAAATTTTATGAACTTTCAAATCTTTGGTACACCAAGGGTTGTACTAATAATTGTTGTAATTGGTCTTTGTGGCTGCGCATTTAAATGTTGGAAATGGGTCTTTAATATGAACATCAAGTAAATCTTAACCACAGGCAAACACAGGTTCCAGTGTATATAGAGCAGGAAAGAGACACATGTAAACAGACGTATCCCTCATCTTAATATGTGGAGCTATACTTCCATAGAATTGCATTCAGTGTTTATATAGAGAGGGCTGGCAATGAAAAACTGCTGTTCCTATGGTTTTACTGTGTATTTTGATCTCTAGGTTATTTACTTCTAAATGTGTAGGGATGGTATTAAAAGATGCTGGTATCAGTTAATTATTTAATTGAAATAATAAAAACTCATATAATTGGGAGTTACATGCCTTTACTTATTTTAGAAGAAAAAGATTATTGTTGAGGAAAAAAAGATTTTAAAATAATATAATAAGTTCTTTTGGATATGAGATTTTTGTTAAACAAAAAAGACAGATAATTTAAAGCGTAAATGTGATGGGGAATATAATTTCTGTTGTATTAAGGACACTTTATTAATGTGATTGTCTTATAATATATTTGGTCACAGAAGGTCCCTGTACAACACAAGAAACTCTATTTTGTCAGAAGCTTTTCTAAAGATTTAGAAATTTTAAACAAATCCATTCAATATAATGGATGTTAATGCCCATTTAATACAGTAAATGCCATAGAGCAACAGTGAAATCTTAATTTTAATTTTTAAACTATAGATTTCTCTCTCAAAAGATTATGTTTATTAATAGCAGTTTATGGAAATGAGAGCTAATAGATCTTTTTATACAAATTTGGTTTCATTCAAACTTTGACTTTTAAAAACAAACCCTGACTTTAAGTTTTTAAAGAGCAGTCAAAAGAAGATTGTTGGGTAAGGGTAAGGAGGTAAACATTTTGCGAGAAGAGGAAGTTCAGTATGTACCAAATAATATAGAACTATAGTTTTGAACCTTAATTGAATTCCATAGTAAAAAAATGAAACTAATACAATTTGTCTTTAGGTTCCAAATAATAAAGTTAATTTGTTCAGACAACAAATATTTATTAAGTGCCAGGCACTGTTCTCTGGGCAGGATATATAGCACTGACTAAAACAAAAATTCCTGCCTTCACGGTGTTTACATTCCATTTGGGTTAGACATATAGTCAATGAAACAAGTAAAATAGATGGCATGTAAGATGTAGTTAGTATTTTGGAGAATGCTAGTGGGGAATAGAAAGGTCTGGTTGTAATTTTAAATCCAATGGTCAGGGAGAGGCCTTGATAGATAGGAGCTATTTAAGCAAAGGTCTTGAAGGACATGAAGGAGTGAGCCATGTGGATATCTGAGGGAGAAGCTCTTTGGTGAGAGGGAACAGAGAGTTACAAAGTCTATGCGGTGGGAACATGCCTGACTCTTTGAGGCTTAATTAGGAGGCCAGCAGTGTGAATGGAGTGAGCCAAAGGGACAATAATAGGAGATCAGATACTAGAGGTAATATGGTAATACCAAGATCTCAAGATATGCTTATTTTTCCTATAATTGTGCTTTTTGGAATAATGTCAATCATTGGAAATTTCTGAGAATACTGTGGAATAGACTTAAACAATTTTGAACAACATTGACATTTTGTCTGTCTCTGTCTCTCTTTCTCTCGTTAGCTAGCTAGCTAATCATATGTGATCTTATTTTCAAACAAGGATATATACTGTTTTAGATCAGTTCCCATATATATCTGTATATAGGAAAGTTAAAAGTAACTATAGAAGAGGAATTATTCCCTCAATATTAGACTCTTTGTGGATGTGGGAAGCTTTGAGGTATAGTGAAAAGATCCCTGATTTTGTGTTCAGAAGCCTGACTTTGTGTCAGACAGATACGGTTCATATGCCAGCCCAACTGCTTGTTAGCTGTACAACCTTGGGCAAATTACATAATTTCTCTGACCCTGTTTTCTTACCTGCAAAAAGGAGGAATGAAAATACTTACCCTTGATAGAATGTAAACCTTAGACATAATGTTTATAGAGAGTCTACACAGTGGCTCTCGTGCTGGAGACAATAAATAGAAACTATTGTCTTTCTGTGACTAAAATATAAGAACAGAACGGATTATTAAGGCCCACAGTTAACCTAGAAATTTTATAGAAGTTATTTGTTTCTTTTGTCCTACTGAGCATGCCTTTCCTTTGCTTTAGCTAGAAATGGGGAAAAATGTAGATATTTGAGTTTTTTTCCCCTTTTCCATAACCTCTGGAAATTTGGGTTTGCATAGATTTAAATGTAAAGCTTTGCGTTGTTCTTGGATTTCCTATTCTCAGGATGGAATGCCTACATTTGATTGATGTGGGTAGAGAGAATTGTAGTCTTTGTGATGGTGTGCTCAGTGACATCTGCACAGAGGCTCCTTCCTCTGTACTCCCGTGGCACTTTGTATATGCTTTTATTATCAATTACCCGTGCATATTTTAGTATTATTGGCAAATTGCATTGAAGTTTTTTTGGGGTACTATAATTAGATTAAATTTTCTTTAAAGAAAGCCTTCAACTTTGTATTATTAGGCTGAAGCACAAGGATGGTAAATTAAGTGGAAGCTCCATGAGGACAGAAGTTTCATTTCTTTTGTTCACCAATAAATCAAGCATTAGAACAGTACTTGTCACACAGTGGGTACACAATAAATATTTGTTGAATGAATGAATCTTGTATACCAAAGATAAATACCTTACTATTTAAAAATCTTCTTCTGGTACTGGATTGGGTCAGATTTGACAAAGTGGTCTAGAACTGGTGCTTCACCAGAACTTGGAGTCACCTGTCACCTTTGCTTAGAGTAGCTTCTTGATTCAGAGGGTAGGGGCTTAATTCATTTTGTTCTTTTGCTTAATTCAAAGTGTTCTGGTAAAAACCAGTTAAAAGGAGATAAAAGAAAGTCAAAAGACCTAAATATTTTACAAACTCAATAACCAGCCTTTGATTAAGTAATTAAGTAAAACATTCTGTTTTCATAGTCCTCCTGTGGGAAAGTACAGTGCAGGGAAATTTTTGAATTGTAAACTACAAAGTTAAAGTAATAAGTGAAGGAAATTAGGAAATGTGTTTGGATGCTATAAGACTGAATTTACAGTATTGTTCATATATATATATATATATATATATATATATTTTAAGATTTTATTTATTTATTCATTTATGCCCCCCTTGCTGCTTGTGCTCGCTGGGTCAGCTAACCGCGCCGTGTGGGCGGGCTTGCCTTCACCAGGAGGCCCCGGGAACCGAACCCGGGCCTCCCATATGGTAAACGGGAGCCCTACTGATTGAGCCACAGCCGCTTCCCTGCTCTTATATATTTAAGATTGGTAATTAGTTTAATCATCCTTTTTGTTTCATGTTTTTTTTTTTTCTTCAATGATCCTGAAAACAGTAATTAAATTTCATTATTTGATTGAGGACATATATTTTCTTTCTGAGAATAAAAAAATTTTAAATAATAATATTTATAACTGTTTATATAGGAATTTGTTGGGTATAGTATGTTTATAGAGAGGGAAACATGAGCAACTGACCAAGAATAATTAACTGAAATAATAAAAAATATATTGGAGTGTTCTTTGAATGGGTGCTTTGGTGTTTTTAATTTGATACTTTAATCAATGCAGATTAATTATTGTAATGCTATTTATTGACAATAATGAAAATGTTGAAAATAAATATTTTCATTAGAAAAGTGATATAAAATGGATTGAGAATAAAAATCAAAGTTTGTTGAAGTGAATTCCAGGAAGCCTTCATTAGTGCATATTAAGTATTATATATTTTATACCACATTTTTTTTTCACAAGGTTATACAACTTAAAAAGAACACCTTTCTTGAAACTTTGCCACAATTTTAAATAAAATTCCTATGGAGTAACATAGGAAAATTAAAAAAAGGAAAGATTATCAAGTCTTGACGTTTTTCAAGCCTTCAGCTGGGAGCATCCTTTATCTTCTAAAATAAGAAACCTAAATTTAGGATTTGAACAAAGAAGTATTTTACTTTATCCCTTGCTATATAAAACTAATAAACCTACAGTTCACATGGAAAATAGTTAAAAAGATTTCAGAGATACCAGTGACCTCAGATCAAACCTAACTATACAAGTATAATGAGTATAATGAACCATTATATACTTATGGTTTTGAAAAACAAATGAAGAAATAAAAAAGCAAACTTTCCCCAAAACATGAGTAGAAATGCAGCTGATTGAAAGTAGGTAAACATTATGAAAGTTTGTTTTATGAAGGGCGAAAAATCCTGTGTTAGAGTAGAAATCCCTAGCAATTGTGCTTATTGATTAAATGATGGCCAAAGACTCTCCTATAAATAATTCAGTGAACTGACATTTTTTCCCCACCCCTTGCATGTTCCATGTACAGTTCTTTTGGCTATTTGATAGAGTTTAAAATGCATAAATATTCAACCTGATGGTATAGGTGTGTCTTTCCTAATCTATCCTAATTGTTTCCTATTTGGAAATACTTAGTCAGGCTCTAAGCTCACTGCTTTGCTGGTGTTAATCTTCTCTACCCCACTGCCTTTTGATTACCTCAATTCCCTCTTCTTAATATGAATAGCATTAGTAGATACCTGCTGCTGCTATTTTATTCATATCACTACACCCTTGCCCTGGTGCTAGTTTATAATCACTTTCCCCAGCTTAGTTCAAAATCTGCTTCTTTTCCCTCAATTGTTGTAAATAGTTACATAAATTTGGCTGTTGGAGGTTTGAATTGTTTCTCTCAGAGCTTAAATATCCTTTTTTTTTTTTTACCGGGAGGTCCCGGGGATCGAACCCAGGTCCCTCCATATGGGAGACGGACACCCAACCATTTGAGCCACATCCATCCCCAAATATCTTTTATGAATGACTTGTTAAGACAAAGAAAACATACTTTTCAAACTTGCATATGTAAAGAAAAATGGAGGGATAGTAAATATTGCAGGATCAGGATATAGAAAGATCTTGTAGGGTGGAGCAATAGGTTGAATCCAATATTATTGAGTTAATTGATTAAACATATATCAATTACCCTTCACTCTCTTTCCCAATGCAGAAGAATGGGCAGGGAGGCAAGGCTTGGGTGGAGACAGGGATTAATAGAGTGTATAAAAATTATTTAGGGGAAATGGACGTAGCTCAAGCGATTGGGCTTTCATCTACCATACAGGAGGTCCAGGGTTCAATTTCTGGGGCCTCCTGGTGAAAGACAAGCTGGCCCACGTGGTGAGCTGGCCTGAGTGGAGAGCTGGCTTGTGCAGGGGTGCTGGTCCATGCGGAGAGCTGGTGCAGCAAGATGATGCAACAAAAAGAGACAGAGGAGAGACTCTAAGAGACAAAGCAGCCCAGGGAGTTGAGGTGGCACAAGAGATTGAGTGCCTCTCTCCCACTCCAAAAGGTCCCAGGATTGGTCCTGGTGCTGCCTAAAGAGAAGATAAGCAGACAAAGAAGAACACACAGAGAGCAGACAGCAATCGCAGAACAATGGGGGGGGGGCGAGAAATGAATAAATAAATCTTAAAAAAAAAAAAAAAAAGTATTTAGGGGAGCAGGTGTGACTCAAGTGGTTGAGCTCCTGCCTCCCACATGGGAGATCCCGGGTTCAGTTCCTGGTGCCTCCTGAAAACAACAACAAACCAACAAGCAAAACAGCTGAAGAAATGGGGGCGTATATGGCTCAAATGGTTGGGCATCCTTCTCTTATATGGAGGGACCTGGTTCAATCCCTGGGACCTTCCGGTAAAAATGAAGAAAAATATAGAAGGCGCGTGGGCCACCAGGCCCTGCGAGCAGGTGCACTGCCAGACCCTGTAAGCAAGTTAGCTCCCCAGGCCCCGTGCGTGGGTGTGCCATCAGGCTCTGCTGAATCATGCAGCAAGATGATGACGTACCAGGAGAGTGACACAAGGGAGAGCCAAGACGAGATGCACTGTAAAACCAGGAACTGAGGTGGCGCAGGTAGTAGGATGCCTCTTTCCCACATCGGAGGTTCCCAGGATCAAATCCCGGTGGGGACAGGAGGAGAAGGATGAGAAGAGAGGGCAGGAAACAGACGCAGAGAATTGCCTGGCGAATGGACACACAAAAAAACAGGAAAAACGGGGGTGGGGGTGGGATGGGTAAAAATGGATAAAAGTTAATAAATAAATAAATCTTAAAAAAACAAACAAAAAAACAACTGAAGAAAAAAAATAAACACAAACAAAAAACCAACCAACTCACATAGGAGGTCCTGGGTTCAATCCCTGGTCCCTGTACCTCAAAAAAAAGAAAGCATTTAGGTGATTTGGTTGACAGTGAATTTAATAAGCAGATAAGATTATGTGATTTTGGGGCTCTCCTAGATATATTGTACTTCTACTGGTAATACATAGTGTTGACTTTTTTAATGGAACAAAGTGAATGAATAAACATGTTGGCCTATTTTGTGTTAATATTTATATTCCAAGACAGTTGTGTTTCTTTAGAATATTTAGAATTCTGAGGAAGTTTCTGATAATATACTTTCGTTGTTATGAGTAGAAATAAGATAGGAACTTTAGAAATACATTCCAGGCTGTAAATTCCTTTTTCCTTGTACCTCTGTTCAGGATGTTCCTCCTGCTTTTCTAGGTAAGCAGCTAGGCTTCCTGACCTTCACTTGCACTGGGTGGAGTGGTGACCATCCATTCCACCAGCCTATGTGTGGGGCCACACATGTCTGCTCCACCAGCAGAATGTAGAGGACGTCTTTCTGTACCAATTAACTTGGTGACCTCTTCCTGTAGAGCATACTTAGTCTCTTGCCTCTTTTGTAGTTCTGTGCTAGTGATGGATTGTTGAGGAATGTTTCTTCCTCCTTAATCACCACCTAACCTCTGCAGAGGAGACCAGGATGTACTCAGTTCCCTTTGTGTCCAGGTCAACTTTGTTAACTTTATTTTCAGGGAATTTGTTATTACTGGATTATTTTAGATAGACTGGCTTTTTCCTGTATTCTTCTGTATATTGAATATAATGTAGATAGCATCCAAAATTAGAACCACCTTACTGAACACTGAAGAGAGTAGCCAATACGCTATCCATCTACAGCTCTTGGCTGCTTTTAATAAGAGATGGTGATAGTCTAGTTTTCATTTTGACTAAAGAAGTCACCTTTATTCACTAAGTGCCTTCTCTTCCCATTCTGTTTCAGTAATGACTTGATTGATTATGTCACCTCTGCAGTAGTTGAAAATGGATATGAGTTCACATTTTCAGGACCTCCCTGCTTCCTTGTAGATAATTTGGCCGTATGTAAGTGATTTAACAGTCATGCAGTCAGGATTTTCAGAGTAAATAATTTCCATCTCCATTACTATATCTTTGTGCTCATGAACAGGAACATAATATTCTTCAATTAAATTTATGCAACTTAAAAATCAGGCTAAAATCAAATAATAATTTAAAAAATCAGGATAATTTAAACATTTGGAGACTTGTATTTTTGTAATACTGGTGAGTGAAGAGTTTTTAATTTAAAATACTGGCAATTAATAATGGAAGTGTCACTATTGAGGGATTAATGAAGTGTTTTGTAGGAATTCAATCTGATGTCAAATTATGATTTGTGTGCATTTTAGCTTACAGTTCTAATGTTTTTTTTTTTTTTTTTTTTTTGCCAAGTGCATGTATTTCTTTACTTTGTGTTTTTTAAAGCAGTTTTATTGAGATACATTCACATACCACACAGTCCATCCAAAATGTACAGTCAGTGGCTTTTAATATAATCACGTTATGGGGTCGGATGTGGCTCAACTGGTTGGGCGTCCGTCTCCCATATGGAGGGACCCGGGTTCGATCCCCAGGACCTCCCGGTAAAAAAAAAAAAAAATATATATATATATATATAATCACGTTGTTATAACTTTTAAAAACTTTTCCTTTTTTAACATATATATATATTAATGAACAGAATTTAAGAGGTACAGTAAACCAAGTTTCTTTACATGATAGACTATTAGAAAATGTTGAGTGCCAACTCATGATAAATACTATTGCGTTTTTAGTTATGGATATTTCTTCTTATTATCCAGTTTATCATATGCCTAATTACATGGTGGTTCAGGATGATTTAAGATTACAGATATTGATGTTGAAACTTCATAGCCTTAGAATATCTCTTTTTTGTGTGTGTTGTCAGCTAAATCATCAGTTTCATGTACTCATTTATAATTCTGATAAGTAAAAAAAACAACCGGTTTCAAATGAATCATTTTATATTTTAGACAATATGCAGATTCCATCTTAGTAGTTCTTAAATAAGGTATTGAATTGAAGGAAGGGAAAACCAATATTGTGCAGAAGTGCTCTTCTCATTTCCACCAGGAAATGTATTTAAATTAGAATATCCAAATGTGAGAAATCTGAAAGGAATGAAAAAAAAAAAGCTAGTCTTAATGTTAGCGTGTGGTTGAAAGGTTAGGCAAAATAAAATTCAGGCCATGATGCTTTGTAGCCACTGTATGACCTACCCAACGGCAATCAGAACGTATTTCTTTCTTTTTTTACCCCCCCCCCCTTTTTTTTATAGCTAATTGGCCCATGTTTAGTTTACTGAATGTCATCTGGACTCAGTAAAAAGCAAGTGACCTGCATTGAATTAGCGTAATTGTAATACAAACAGAATATCGCATAGTTTTGGTCTTATACAGGAAAGGAGAAAGTTGGAAAGATTTTTATGTTTGATAAATAGAAACTGAAGATACGAGGATCCAGACCTGGTTCATACTTGATTTTACCTTTTATGTCTTTTTGCAAAATCAATAATTGGGCTTTTAGGCATTTTTCCTCTGTAAAAATATATTGATTTTCCCTTTGAAACTTACTATAAAAGGAGGTTTTTTGTTTTTGTTTTTAAATCTGTCAAATGAATTCCAATGAAATCATGGATCTAATTTTTCTTTAATCGTAAGAAAGTAAGCATTGTCCAAAATGGAAGTACTTTTCTACCCTATTAGGATTGTCAGGACCTTGGCATATTATTTTACCTTCATCATGACTAGTTTTGCAAGGACACTTTCAAATACCATTTTATTAGTTTTGGGTAGTTTATATTTATTATATTCGTTCAGAGAGGTAATAGTTACATTTGCCAGGGGAACAAAGAGCCGAGGACTTTAAATGTCACTTTGATCTTAAAATTAGATCACTTAAATTGATTTTGAATGTGTCATTTTAAAATGGAGTTTTTTGACTTTTTAAAAGTCATATTCTACAAAATTTATACCCTTGCATTAGGATACTGAAGGCAAAGGCAATGACTATATAGATTAGGCCTTTCTATTATATTCTCAGAGTACCTTTTACTTTTTGTCTTTTACACTAAATTATTTCAAAATATTTCTGTGATTATTTGTTTACTATGTCTGTCTTCCATGCTAAATTCATATCTCAAGAGGGCAGGCACTATGTCTTCCCTTTTTTTAACTGTGGTATTCCTCACTGCCAAACACAAGGCCTAGCATGTAGTAGACATTCAATGAATATTGATTAAATAAATGAATAAGGAAAATTTTAAGTTTATTTATAAAAATCTAGTATCTAAACAGCACTCTAGGACATAATTTAATAGTAATTGTTATATAATACTGTAGTGGTAAAAGTCTAGCTCTGTGTCACTAGGGCAAATTATTTTACCCTATCTCTATCTCATGTTGGTTTTTCCATATGTAAAATGAGAACGATTTGTTATGATTAAATGAGACAATTCATGTAAAGTGAATTGGGAAATGTACCACAAGTGTGATCGATATTATCATTGTTGTTCTATTTCATAGTTAGATGTGCTTGGAATCATGGAAAGAATGTATGAGTTATATTGGGGAGATCTTCAAAGAAAGGTAATGTTCTAAAAGTATGTTGAAAGAAGACTAACTAGATAGTGCATAGGCAAAGAGCTCTGTAAGCCATGTTCAGAAGTTTGTACTTTATTTTGTAAGTGGTGGGGGAAAGATTGGTTTCAAGTAGAGCTTGATATGCAGATTTACAAGCAATATGGAGGAAAGACACCAAAGGCAGATAGAGCTAACAGGCAGATTATTATGATCTTAAAATGTAATGTCAATTTTGTGTTATCTTTGAATAAAAATTGATACAAAATCTAAGAAATTAATTCAGATAATGAAGATGAGGGTGATCATATTTATTATTAATAATAATAATTACAGGTACCAGTAATTAAATGCTTGCTATATGCCAGGTGTTTTATATTTACCTCACTTAATCCTTGCAGAGTTACTATAATGAAGTAGTTCTCAAAGTGTAGTCCTAGAACTAGCAACATCACCATCAACTGGGAACTTATTAAAAAATGGAAGTTCTTGGGCTCCTCCCCAGACTTACTGAATCTGAACCTGGGGGTCGGGGGATGGGAGGGAGATAGGAAGAGGGGACCCAGCAAGCTATGTTTTAGTGTGCCTTCCTTCCAGAAAATTCAGATGTCTGGTAAAATTTAAGAACCATTGCTGTATGTATATATTTATACATTTGATAAAATGTGCTTAGTGATGTTAAGTAAAGAATAAGATGTTTTAAATAATGTTACTATTAATTCTCTTAAGTTTCCTTATTTAAAATCTGTTTTAGTTTTCCTAGGCTGCTTGAAGCAAATACCATGAAATGGCTTGGCTTAAGCAATGGGAATTTGATAGCTTACAGTTTTGAGGTTGGGAAAATGTCTAAATCAGGGCATCATCAAGGTAATACTTTCTTCCTGAAGACTGGTTGCCAGCGATCTTTGGCTCCTCTGCCACATGGCAAGGTACATGGCGGCATTTTCCGGTCTCTCCCTTGTCTTTGGGTTTTGTTGATTTCAGCTTCTTGCTTCTGTGTGACTTTCTCTCTCTTTGTCTGAATTTCATTCTCTTATAAAGGACCCAGTAAAAGGTTTAAGACCCATTCTGACAGAGGTGGGTCATCCCTTAACTGAAGTAGCTTCATCAAAAGGTCCTACTTAGAATGAGTGCACACCCACAGGAATGGATTCAACTTAAGAACATGTTTTTCTGAGGTACATACAGCTTCAAACCACCACAATATCTTAAATGTAATCTAGCAAATTTCTTATCAGTAAACTATAATGATCTCTTACATCTGTTATAAGATTAGAAATATTTCTGCTAGAAAATATGTTGTCCTCAGATTAATTTAGTGAGTAAAAAGTATTCTATATCTGTCTACAGAGAGGCAGTATAACTTGATGAGCTTTGAAGCCAATTTATCTGGGTTCAATTCCTAACTCTGTCCTTTATTAGCTTAATAATCTAGGGCAAATTATTTAACCTCCCTATATATAAAATGGGCAAATAATTCCTCAAAGGGTTTTTGTGAGGATTAAAAGAAATAATTTTTGTAAAGCTACTTAATACATTGCCATGGACATAGTGCTGTATAAAGAATAGATATAATATTAACAACACTATTAATTAATACATACGATATATAAATTCTTTTCTGTGGACCAAAACTTACAAAATAACAAATTAAAAACAGTGCCAAGGCAGCATAAGCACTGAACCCTCATTATTCAAAAAACTATTGGTAGAATGGTTATGTGCCTTAACTTTGGGGGCTCATTCCTCTTTTCTAGTTTAAGTAGAAGGGTATGCCTCTCCCCTTGTCTTCTGTCCTCTACCTGTCACTTAACCTTCTCTCTTTTATGGAACTTTACAGGCATATATATGTGTGCTCAGGTTCCTTTCATTGTAAGAAACAAATTTCCTTTGATCTCATTCTACACTCTACTTTCTGCCTGGTCTTGCACCTTCCTTTCAGAGCTATGTATAAAAAAACTAGTACAACACAGTGAACCCTGATATAAATGATGCACTATAGTTAATAGTAATTATAAAAATGTTCTGTCATGAATTATAACAAATATACCACATTAATGCAAGGTGTTAATAATAAAGTGGTATATAGGAACTCTGAATTTTATGCATGATTTTTCTGTAAACCAAAACTTCTCTAATTAAACAAACAAACAAACAAACAAACAAAAAGGCTAATGGGTACTTGCTGCCTATGTTTGTTCCCTTTCCTCCCATTTCACCCCTAAACAGACTTTGGCTGTTTCTTCCCCACCACTCCACTGAAATTGTTCACAGTTTTACTCCTATTTGGCAATAATAACCATTCTCTCCTCCTTAATTCTCTTTTGTCCTTTGATTTCTAGGATATATCTTTCTCCTGACTTTCTTCTTATTTCTCTCTTGAGTTCTAGACTCATTTCTAATTATTTACATAAGATCTTTTCTATACTGTCATGACACACTTAAAATCCAATGTCTCCAAATTGGTTTTCACTGTTTTTTCATCAGAATTGTTCCTGGCTTTGCATTTTCTGTCTTGGTTATTGGCACTACCATGAAAATCTGGTAAGTATCCTCCCTCTGTCCAATCTTCCACTAATCACCAAGTCCTTTTGATGCTGCCTTCTAAATGTCTCTCAGTTCTCTCCCTTTCTGTCCAGCTCTACTGCCACTGTTCTCATCATTCATCAATTTTCTCCATCATCCTTAACTAGCTCTCAAATATACCCCCTTCTTTCCATCCATATCTTTATATCCTTTTTTCAGGCCTTATAATTTTTCTTCTGCATTTCTACATCAGCCTTCTAACTAATCTAATAGTCAGTCTCCCCATCCCATCCAAACTACCCTTCAAATGCTGCTAGAGTGATCATTCTAAAATGAAACAAATCCTAATACTTTCTTACTTAAAATCTTCCCCAACTAAAAAAACAAAACAAAACAAAACAAAAATCAATTCCTTTCATTTTGTTTCTAGGTTGAATTTATGGGTGTTACACAGGGCCTCAGGCCCTGCCTACTTCTTTATTCATGGGATATCCCCTTTCCTTTAGCTGTACTATGACTTGTTAGGTACCTTTAGGTTCTTACCTCTGTCCTCTGTTCAGTGTTCCTGCTCTGTGCCTGGATCCATCTCTTATCCACATAGTCTGACCTAGGAACCTTTTCTCTGGGCTTCCTTACTATCCGGTGCATTCCAAGATCATAGAATTTAACACACTCTATTGTAGTTTGTCTGTCTTCCCCAGATCACAAATTTATTGGTTGCATATGTAACTTTTCTTTTGTGTTTTTAGTGGCTCTTACCATACTTTGTGATGTAGTAGGTATTAAATAAATGATTAATGCATTTACATAAAATACATAGTATGTAATTTTCATTTACATTTGTTAATAACTAGGAAGGTTAATGGTAACTTATCTATATTGTATGTCCCTGAATTTGGATAAACCTTGAAAGGAAAGAAGAGCAATATTTCTCTTTCATCAGTTAACAGCTTGAGTGCTACCATGTGTTCAGGCACCGTATGAATGAAATGAAAAGAAATACAAGGGAACGACTGGTGATATAATTTGCTTTTTCTTTGACAAATGTTTCTTTAAGTAATCAATTTTATATTCATAATCCATCATATTTTACTTTTAGTACACTTTTGTTTTAGGGAAACAAAATAGAAACTTTTTAGGTTACCATCTAAAATGCTAATTATGAACTTTACTGAGTATAGTATGGCACACATCCAACAGAATCTGTTAAAAATTTTCCTCTGGGTCAGATCTAAGTTGAAAAGAATGAGGTAACTTTAATGTGAACCCAGATTGTACTTCAGTTTTTTTCTCCAGTGAGTTGCCAAATTCACAATTCCATTTGTATCTGGAATTGGTGAAGCTGAGTTTAATATGGATGTTTGCCAATGATAGCAAATCTTGGCAAGATAGTCTTGTTCTCTGTGCTTAATTATATAGTTTATAAAGTTTTTCATATGTTTATTTGTAGATACCTATTATTCTCTCAAGGTGAGTTCATTTGATTACCCATCTCGCATTTTACTTTATTCTTTAGGTAGTCATTTACTGTCGTCTTCCTCTTTTCTAAGAAGGCCAGCTTACGTTTTTACACTTTAGCTATCTCTTTGCTAGATTTATAGATTTTTAAACTGCACAAGTGTCTTAGAGGCCATTAAGTCTAAATTCTACTCTTTTTGGAAATTGAAAATCTGAGTGAAGCTGAAGTAAAGTTCGTGGTTTATTGTCATCTCACATTTATTGAGTACCTGCTTTGAGGCTGTTTTAGGCACTTAGATATAGCAGTGAATGAAACAAAGTTCCAACCTATTAGGAGCTTATATTCTAATGGAGAGAGACAGTAAGTTACATACAAAAATGATAACATATCAGGTGCTGGTTAGTGCTTTGAGGAAAAAGAAGGGTAAGAGGGATAAGGAATGAGAGGATTGTATGTGCTAATTTATATAGGATGGTCAAGAAAGGTCTGTCTGCTGCAGTGACTTTCAGTAGGAGATGAGGTGAGAGAGGTATCAGGGGGCCAGACCATTTAGAATCTTGAAGGTAAGACCTTTAGCTTTTACTCTGAATGAGATAGGAAGCCCTTGGAGGGTTTTGAGCAAAGAAGTGATTTGATCTGTGGTATCATTTAAGATTTTTAATCTTTTCCTTTTTTGAGAAGGGACTGATTGTAGTAGGGCATAGAGGGAAGCAAGGTGAACAGTGGGGAGGTTACTTCTCCAGGAGTCCAGGTAAGAGATGATGGTGTCTTGAACCAGTATAGTAGAGGTAGAGGTGTTGAGAAGTGGCCAGATTCTCAATATATTTTATTTTTTCTTTCTTTTTTTTTTTTTTTTACATTTCTCAATTAAATGTAATGGATACATGTAAATTTTTTTTATGTGTGTGTGAATCAAACAATATATTACACAATATATTTGGTTCATAGTAATGCATTCATACAGTATTTGTCCTTTTGTGTCTGGCTTGCTTCACTGAACATAATGTCCTCCAGGTTCATCCATGTTGCCATATGCTTTATGACCTCATTTCTTCTTACAGCTGCATAATATTCCATCGTGTGAATAGAACACAGTTTGTTTATCCATTCATCTGTTGATGGACACCTGGGTTGTTTCCAACTTTTGGCAATGGTGAATAATGTGGCTATGAACATCGGTGTGCAGATGTCTGTTCGTGTCACTGCTCTCAATTCTTCTGGGTATATACCCAGTAGTGGTATTGCAGGGTCACGTGGCAAGTCTATATTACTTCTTTAAGAACTGCCAAACAGTCCTCCATAGTGGTTGTACCATCCTGCATTCCCACCAACAGTGAAGAAGTGTTCCTATCTCTCCACATCCTCTCCAACACTTGTAGTTCTCTGTCTTTTTAATAGTGGCCATTCTGATAGGTGTGACATGATATCTCATTGTAGTTTTGATTTGCATTTCCCTAATCATGAGTGATGTTGAGCATTTCTTCATTTGTTTTTTTGCCATTTGTATTTCTTCTTCGGAGAAATGTCTATTCAAGTCTTTGGCCCATTTTTTAATTGGGTCATTTGTCTTTTTATTGTTGAGTTGTAACATCTCTTTACATATCCTGGATATTAAACCCTTATCAGATATGTGATTTCCAAATATTTTTTCCCATTGAGTTGGCTGCCTTTTCACCCTTCTGACAAATTCCTGTGAGGTGCAAAAGTGTTTAATTTTGAGGAGGTCCCACTTATCTAATTTTCCTTTTGTTGCAAGTGCTTTGGGTGTGAGGTCCAAGAAACCACCACCTACTACAAGGTCTTGAAGATGTTTCCCTACATTTTCTTCCAGTAGTTGTATGGTCCTGGCTTTTATATTTAGATCTTTGATCCATTTTGAGTTGATTCTTGTATAGGGGGTGAGATAGGGGTCCTCTTTCATTCTTTTGGTTATAGATATCCAGTTCTCCCAACACCATTTGTTGAAGAGACTGTTTTTTCCCATGAGCGTGGGCTTGGTAGGTTTGTCAAAAACCAGTTGACTGTATAGGTGAGGGTTTATTTCTGGGTTCTCAATTCTATTCCACTGATCGATATGCCTATCTTTATGCCAGTACCATGCTGTTTTGACCACTGTAGCTTTGTAATATGTTTCAAGGTCAGGCAGTGAAATTCCTCCCACATTGCTCTTCTTTTTTAGAATACTTTTGGCTATTCGGGTGCACTTACCCTTCCAGATGAATTTGGTAATTACCTTCTCTAATTCTGTAAAGTAAGCTGTTGGGATTTTGATTGGTATTGCATTGAATCTATAAATCAGTTTGGGCAAGATTGACATCTTCACGATATTTATTCTTCCAATCCATGAACACGGAATGTCTTTCCATTTGTTTAGGTCTTTAAATTTCTTTTAGCATTGTTTTGTAGTTTTCTGCATATAGGTCCTGTACTTCCTTGGTTAAATTAACTCCTAGGTATTTGAGTCTTTTTGTTGCTATTGAAAATGGAATTTTCCTCCTGATTTCCTCCTCAGATTGTTCAGTACTAGTGTACAAAAACATTACTGATTTTTGCGTGTTGATCTTATATCCTGCCACTTTGCTGAACTCATTTATTAGTTCAAGCAGCTTTGTTGTGGATACTTCAGGATTTTATAAATACAGGATCATGTCATCCGCAAACAGTGAGAGTTTTACTTGCTCTTTTCCTATTTGGACGCCTTTAATTTTTTTGTCTTGTCTAATTGCCCTAGCAAGAACTTCTAGTACAATGTTGAGTAACAATGGTGACAGTGGGCATCCTTGTCTTGTTCCTGATCTTAGGGGGAAAGCTTTCAACCTTTCCCCATTGAGTATGATGTTGGCTGTGGGTTTTTCATATATGCCTTTTATCATATTGAGGAATTTTCCTTTTATTCCTATCTTTTGAAGTATTTTTATCACAAAAGGATGTTGGATTTTGTCGAATGCCTTTTCTGCATCTATTGAGATGATCGTGTGGTTTTTTTCCTTCAGTATGTTAATGTGGTGTATTACATTGATTGATTTTCTTATGTTGAACCAGCCTTGCATACCAGGAATAAATCCCACTTGGTCGTGATGTATAAGTCTTTTGATATGCTGTTGGTTTCGATTTGCAAATATTTTGTTGAGAATTTTTGCATCTATGTTCATGAGAGAGATTGGTCTGTAATTTTCTTTTCTTGTGGAATCTTTATCTGGCTTTGGTATTAAGGTGATGTTGGCTTCATAAAATGTGTTGGGTAATTTTCCCTCCTCTTCAATTTTTTGGAAGAGTTTAAACAGGATTGGTGTTAATTCTTTTAGAAATGCTTGGTAGAACTCACCTGTGAAGCCATCTGGTCCTGGCTTTCTTTGCTGGGAGATTTTTGATGACAGATTCAATCTCCTTAATTGTGATTGGTTTGTTAAGTTCTTGTATTTCTTGTTGTGGCAGTGTAGGTTGGTTATGAGTTTCTAGAAATTTGTCCATTTCATCCAGGTTGTCTAGTTTGTTGGCATATAGTTTCTCATAATATCCTCTTATGATTCTTTTTATTTCTGTGAGGTCATTTGTAATTTCCCCCCTTTCATTTCTGATTGTATTTATTTGCATCTTCTCTCTTTTTTTCTTTGTTAGTCTAGCGAGGGGGTTGTCAATTTTATTGATCTTCTCAAAGAACCAGCTTTTGGTTTTGTTGATTTTCTCTATTGCTTTTTTGTTCTCATTTTCATTTATTTCCGCTCTAATCTTTATTATTTCTTTCCTTCTTTTTGCTTTGGGATTGGTTTGCTGTTCTTTTTCTAGTTTCTCAAGTTGTTCAGTTAAATCTTTGAGTTTAGCTCTTTCTTGTTTCTTAATATAGGCATTTAGAGCTATAAATTTCCCTCTCAAGACTGCCTTTGCTGTATCCCATAAGTTTTGATATGTTGTGTTCTCATTTTCATTTGTCTCAATATATTTACTGATTTCACTTGCAATTTCTTCTTTGACCCACCGAATATTTAGGAGTGTGTTGTTCAGTCTCCACACATTTGCAAATTTCCTTTTTTCCTGTCTGTTATTGATTTCTAGTTTCATTCCATTATGATCTGAGAAGGTGCTTTGTATAATTTCAATCTTTTTATATTTATTGAGAGCTGTATTGTGACCTAACATGTGGTCTATCCTGGAGAAAGATCCATGGGCACTTGAGAGGAATGTATAACCTGCTGAGTTTGGATGCAGTGTTCTGTATATGTCTGTTAGGTCTAACTTGTTTATCATATTGTTCAAGTTCTCTGTTTCCTTGTTGATCTTCTGTCTAGTTGTTCTATCTAATGATGTGAGAGGGGTGTTGAAGTCTCCAACAATTATTGTAGAAATGTCTGTTTCTCCCTTCAGTTTTGCCAGAGTTTTTCTCATATATTTTGGGGCACCCTGGTTAGGTGCGTAGATATTTATGACTGTTATATCTTCCTGGAGGATCATCCCTTTTATTAATATATAATGGCCTTCCGTATCTCTTATCACTTTTTTGCATTTGAAGTCTGTTTTGTTTGATATTAGTATAGCTACTCCTGCTCTTTTCTGTTTACTATTTGCATGGAGTATCTTTTTCCAATCTTTTACTTTCAGCCGGCTTGTATCCTTGTGTCTGAGGTGCGTTTCTTTTAAGCAGCATATGGATGGCTCATGTTTTTTTATCCATTCTGTCAGCCTGTATCTTTGGATTGGGGAATTTAATCCATTCACATTCAATGATATTACTGAAAATGTACTATGTATTTCCTCCATTTTATTCTTTGGTTTTCATAGGTCATCTTATTTTTGTCTTTCTTTTTACTCTTTTGGTTATCCTTTCTGTTTTCTTTCTTCTATACTCTCCTCCAAGCCTCTTTCTCCTGTCTTTTTCTTTAAGGTTCTAAGGCTTCCTTTAATATTTCCTGCAAAGGTGGATTCTTTTTTGCAAACTCTCTTAGTTTCTGTTTGTTTGTGAATACTTTATATTCACCTTCATATTTGAAGGACAGTTTTGTTGGATAAAGAATTCTCGGCTGGCAGTTTTTCTCTTTCAGTTTCCTAATTGTATCATACCACTGTCTTCTCGCCTCCATGGTTTCTGAAGAGAAATCTGCACTAAGTCTTACTGGACGTCCTTTGTATGTGATCGTTTGCTTCTCTCTTGGTGCTCTGAGAATTTTCTCTTTATCTTTTACATTTGACATTCTGAATAATATGTGTCTTGGTGTAGGTCTATTTGGATTTACTCTTATTGGGGTACAGTGTGCTTCTTGGACATGTAAGTTCATTTCTTTCGTGAGAGTTGGGAAATTTTCAGCTATTATTTCCTCAAATACTCTTTCTGCCCCTTTTCCTTTCTCTTCTCCTTCTGGAACTCCCATGACACGTATGTTCTTGCGTTTTGTGTTGTCATTCAACTCTCTGAGCCCCTGCTCAATTTTTTCCATTCTTTTCTCTCTTCAATTTTAGCTGCTCTGTCTTCAGTATCACTTATTCTTTCTTCTATCATTTTGAGTCTGCTGTTGTATGCTTCACATGTATTTTTTACTTCACGTATTGTGTCTTTCATTCCCATGAACTCCGTTACTTTTCTGTTCATGATTTCAGATTCTTCTTTACGTTCACGCAATGACTTCTTGATGTCATTGATCTCTTTAACTATATTCTCTTTCATCTCATTAATTTGATTTTAGAAATGTGTGCTCATCTCACTGATTAGTTCTCTCAAATTCTGCATCTCTTCTGGGACTTTGCTCTATTCCTTTTCTTGGGCCATGTCTTCTATTTTCTTAGTATGGCCCGTAATTTTTTGTTGGTGCTTAGGCATCTGGTTTGTTTGTATTTTACTTAGATGCTCTATCTCTTTCTCTTTTATGGGGTTTTAGTGGCAGGAGGCTCTTTGATTTTTGGCTCAACCTTGATTGTTAGGATTGTTCTGCTGGTTGCTCAAAACTGGGCACTGGACCCAGTAATTGGTTGTAGAGTCCTTTCCTAGGGCCTTGGGCAGGGAGGCTATAGAGCCAGGAAAAGCCTCTCTTATTTATTAATTTTCTTATGTGCACTTCCTTGGTCTGCCAGGAGATGGTGCTTGTTGGCGGCTCTGAATTCAGTTCCTGGTCGGAATGTATTTGTTGTGACACAGACCAGATCAATGTGATAGAGCTTCCTGTCTGGGGGCTAGGAGCCCTGTGATTCAAACTTTCTGAGACAGTTCTCCAGAATTCTCTCATAGCGTCCCCCTTTTCCCAGCTAGGAAATATTTCCACTCCCTTCTGAATCCTCAACAATCAATCCCTGTTAGTAGAGGAGGAGATTGGGAGGTTTGTATATCTTTAGCCCCTTGCAGGCTCCAAGGCAAACAATGGTGCAGCCCCCCCCCCCCC